>JACEFZ010009773.1:62500-70000 GCA_014155875.1 Cepaea nemoralis | reverse complement strand
CTTTCGTTCATCAATCAAGCATAATACATTCACATAGGAAAAAAGCATTGTCACATGAATGTTGTAAACATAAACAATGCACATTGCCATGTTATGAGACACATATTCCAACCACCCACCCATCCCCCATCATCCACACATCCCTCACCCAACCACACACACACACACACCCAGGCACATATACGTTCCCCCACCCATCCACCGATCCCCCACCCACACTCCCACCTACACACATCTCCCAAAACACGCACACATCTCCTACCCACAACACAGCCCCTCCCCACCCACACACACACACCCATTCACACATACATGCACCCGCCCACCCATCACCCACCCACACATCCTCCCACCTACTCAATCTCCCCACCCGAACACACATCCTTCATCCATCCCATAACCCATCACACTCACCCACCCACATATCCTCCACCACATACGCACAGACCCCCCAATCACCCAGTCAAACATACATCCCCCAACCACACATCCCCACCCACACACACTCATATCCCCGAAAAGCCATACATCACGCACCTACCCACACACAAAACTAGCACCCACCACAAACACCCCCACTGAAAAAGAAGAAGAAGAAGAAGAAGAAGAAGAAGAAGAAGAAGAAGAAGAAGAAGAAGAAGAAGAAGAAAGAAGAAGAAGAAGAAGAAGAAGAAGAAGAAGAAGAAGAAGAAGAAGAAGAAGAAAACAATGTGTCCACTTGTAAAGGACGTAATTCCTTATTTCCAAAGGCACATTTCCTTTATGCCACATTTCCTTCACAGAGAGACAGGCGGCGCTAGAAAACTACAGCAGCAATGAATCAGAATAACACTAGTAATGTAACTACTGCCATATGTGCATGCACACAGCATCAATTCGATTAAGAGGATCGTCCGAGAAACAACCACCCAGAGACGAACGTAGTCCCTCACACATTTGTTTAATAGATCTCTAGACGTGAGTCGAGTGACGCGAACTCAACACTCACTTCAATAACAAACTCAAACAATGAATTAACCAAACGCAAGCAACTCAACACGCATGCGCTTTACAGGTCTCCAGGGTAATAAGACAGGAAGGGGTGTGTTTTTCTTTTCTTTTCTGTTTTACAAATCCACTGTGTTATTTTATTATGAAATTTGTTGAGAGGAATAGGGAGTGGAGGGTATGACCTTAAGGTCAAAAGTTGAAAGGTTATGGGGAATAAATTACGGTTTTTAGTTATATTAATTAATGAATTCACCATTAGCGGTGTTCTAGGACGAGTGTTCTCTATATGTTACTGTGTTTTAAGGGAGACTTAGTTTTGTTTTGTCTCTAGCTCGCTTTGAAATCAAGCGTAGTGCATACATGTGCTGCTACTTATAGTGCACTGGACTCATGTGTGCGTATGGATTAGCTTTCCCTATTTCAAGTGTCCCTCGCCATTAGGCGAACCCACTCTGACTTCTCAGGTACTTGTAATGTACGTCCCCAAGTCAAGAACGAGAAGTCAACATTTTAGTCCAACTGACCGGTTAATCACTGCAGCACGTCGTTAGTTTACTTCTCGTTAATACATATAGAAGTCGGCTTCTGATGTTTAGGGGTTAGTGACACGCAGGTTAACAATTCTCAGACATATGATCTGAAATAATTAGTTGCAATTAATCCCGGAAACTTTTTGACTGTTTGTGATTTGCTGGGCAAGTTTACGTTCCGTTATAATAAATAAATACACATGTATTATTAGGCGCTCATATAATTAAGGATACGAATTAGAGATTAGAGGACGCACTAGACAAATATAACCTGAAAGCTATAGATACCGACCAGGATTCGAATCTGTCACCTCTAAATGACGACAGACTGATATATCGTCTTATTCGAACTTCCCATTACTGCCATAGGACTATAAAAACTGTCGTTAAAATACCAATACCGTAACTTTCACTATGCAGTCTCCTTTAATTTGATATATAATACACCATCTGTGTGTTAACGTAAACAGCGTTTAAGCCATAACTGTCGTACCCATTTTCCGCCACCTATTATTAAATAAAAATGTTTGCATATCCTTTACAGGACATCGCTGTCAACATCAGCATCTTTCAGCTGATTGTTGATTTCTTGGCAAGATTATGCTCAGTAGTTTGCCATTGCTTTCTGAGCGACTGGCTCACATACCCTGTAAGTTACCGACGCGGTTAGAACCGCTATCGATTTTCACCGTCGTCACGTTACTCACGAGAGTATACGGGATCAAGGGGAAAGTTGCTAACCCCTTGCCAGGGAGACCGGCCACCCATTATTGGTTGGTGAAAATGTATGTTTTTCATTTTTTTTTGGGGGGGGGGGGGGGGGGACCACGAAATCTGTTAGCCGTATATTTATACTCGTTCTAATTTATGAAAAGATCGTTGGATTAAACTACGTGGCATGCAAGTGGACACGCACAGCGTAAATAAAAACACTGGGAAATAAACATTGCAATGATAGTCGGCGATCGAGTAAGACTATTATTGTTGACTAGATTGGGTGGTGGATCTTTTGAGAGACTGAGAGTTAACTCTGGAGTCCGATGCATTGGGATTCAAATCGTATGAATCCTGAAAGAGGCTGGCATCTATCGGTATGAAGTTGGTATCCACTCCTCCCCCCCCCCCCCAACCCTGAAAGAGGCTTGCATCTATCGGTGTGAAGTTGGTATCCACTCCCCCCTCCCAACCCTGAAAGAGGCTTGAATTTATTGGAGTGAAGTTGATATCCACTCTCCTCCCAACCCTGAAAGAGGCTTGCATCTATCTGTGTGAAGTTGGTATCCACTCCCCCCTCCCAACCCTGAAAGAGGCTTGAATCTATTGGAGTGAAGTTGATATCCACTCTCCTCCCAACCCTGAAACAGGCTTGCATCTATCGGTGTGAAGTTGGTATCCACTCCCCTCTCCCAACCCTGAAAGAGGCTTGAATCTATTGGAGTGAAGTTGATATCCACTCTCCTCCCAACCCTGAAAGAGGCTTACATCTGTTGGAGTGAAGTTGGTATCCACTCCCTCCCCCCTCCCCCCAACCCTGAAAGAGGCTTACATCTATTAGAGTGAAGTTGGTATCCACTCTCCTCCCAACCCTGAGAGAGGCTTGCAGCTATTGGAGTGAAGCTGGTATCCACTCCCCCCTCCTCCCCTCCCCAACCCTGAAAGAGGCTTTCATCTATTGGAGTGAAGTTGGTATCCACTCCCCCCCCCACCCTCCTCCAACCCTGAAAGAGGCTTGCATCTATTGGAGTGAAGTTGGTATCCACTCTCCTCCTAACCCTGAAAGAGGCTTGCCTCTATCGGAGTGAAGTAAATTACTTTAAAAGTCAAGTAACATGGTCATGCAACGTTGTCATGGGACGAAGTCATGTGACGTGGTTACGAAATGTTGTCATGTGACGCAGTCATGTAATATAGTCACGTAACGTGGTCACGAAACTTTGTCATGAGACGTAGCCATGTAACGTAGCACGTAACATGGTCACGTGACGTAATCATGTAACGTAGTTAAGTAATGTGGTCACATAACGTTGTCATGTGACGTAGTCATGTAACGTAGTCAAGTAATGTGGTCACATAACGTTGTCATGTGACGTAGTCAAGAAATGTGGTCACATAACGTTGTCATGTGACGTAGACATGTAACGTAGTCACGTAACGTGGTCACGAAACTTTGTCATGAGACGTAGCCATGTAACGTAGCACTTAACATGGTCACGTGACGTAATCATGTAACGTAGTTAAGTAATGTGGTCACATAACGTTGTCATGTGACGTAGTCATGTAACGTAGTCAAGTAATGTGGTCACATAACGTTGTCATGTGACGTAGTCAAGAAATGTGGTCACATAACGTTGTCATGTGACATAGACATGTAACGTAGTCACGTAACGTGGTCACGAAACTTTGTCATGAGACGTAGCCATGTAACGTAGCACGTAACGTGGTCAGGTGACGTAATCATGTAACCTAGTCAAGTAACCTAGTGATATAACATAGTCACGCAGCGCAGCCAAGTAAATAGTATATAACATAGTCATATAACATAGTCATGTAGCGCAGTCACGTAAATAGTTATGTAACGTAGTCATGTTAACGTTGTTCAAGTAACGCAGTCATATATGACAATCAAGTAAATAGTTACGTAACGTAATCAAGTAACATAATCAATGATGATCTCTCCATGGCAAAGTTGGAAAAGGAAACACCTGGAAACTGTGGACACAATACAAGATTGAGCTAAGAAAAGAAACATAAATCAACAGGAGAGATGCCAGACAGCTTGACACGTCGACATCGTTTCACTGCTAGAACAAGCAAGACGAAACACAAAGGCGACAAGCCGCACACCTGCGGGTGTTGTAGATTGTTATGCAAGCTAGCAGTCTCGGTTAACTCCTTTCCTACCAAATAACGCACCATATGTTCATTGGTAATTCAAAGGTGTCCGTCTCTTCAGAGATTTCACGTCTTTGTATTGTGGATTAGTTCTCTCGATGATATCCTTCCACGCCCTTGTTTTAGACCATCCAGCGTCATGGGTCCCGGTCTGTCTCTGACTCTTCTTCCCCTGATCTTTCCACTCATCACAATATTCTTCAATGCCTCTGTTCTATTTATTGACCAAATAATACTGTTCGTCTCGTTGGTAACAGTTGACACAATATACCGAATGTTTGTAAAGTCTCACTACACTTTGTTTTGTATGTAGAACACATTTTATATCGTTCTTTCTTGAGTTCTTAACAGATTCGGTTCCAAACAAAAAGTAGGTCTAGATCAAACAAAAATGGATGGCAGAAGATGAGACGTAGGGGTGTGTCATGGACACCTACGCTACTTTGAAAAACATTCTTTCTTCCGTTGATAACACTATTCTGTTTGGAATGAAAAGAATTACTCCAGCAGACGATAGCCATTCGATGCATATTTTTTCACGATGGATTGTGGCGCACATTTTTTGATAACATTATGAACTTCATTTTTCAAATTTGTTCTACATGTGAAGTGTAATAAGACTTCACAAACCCCCTATACTTATTGTTTTTCGTTCGCTGGACATTTATTGTCTACATATGCACTTTTGTCTGTTGTATAACCTTCATTTAATATTCTTATTGTAACCCCTTCTGTGCTATCCAGTTGTTACACTAACTCGCAGTAACGCAAGTGTTACTGTAGCATCTTCAACAATATGTCGTTACTATTGTAAGTGTATCCTGTGATGTTTCAGTGTTTGCGTCTGGCTTAGAAATTCTTGGGTTCCCTCCCACCATAGCTGAGAACTATTAGAGCAAACAGTGGTTTCTACGGATGTCACTGCCCCAGTGATCTCTTGGACAGTGAGATATGATACAAAACCTTGGATAAGAACGAAATACAGGATTTCCTTTCTGCAAGTTTACAATGTTAGCTGATTAAATGCATAGCCGAAATGTCATTACGTTATAATACAACATATCTGCTAACATATTAACAACTTTTAAGTCATAACTGTGACACACCCCTACGTCTCATCTTCTGCTATCCATTTTTGTTTGATCCAAACCTAATTTTTGTGTGGAACCGAATCTGTTAAGAACTCAAGGAAGTTGGAATCGCACAAAGTAGGCCGAAGGGCCTCTGCCGTGGCAACGTTGCCGGGGAAGGGGGTGTATCAATCAAACAATCAGGTGCCGTCTCCACAGGACGTATATCACCCTCGAATAAACAGATCCCATTACCTTGGGTGTGGTTTTCTTTCAAGAAATAAACATTACACAACATGCATGCCAATGTCGGACACGCTGATTTCTGGGTCTAAGATAAACAATAAATTGAGACGCGGTATTTATGATTGTAAATTAAAACAATGCCATAATGACAGGTGGTTGGAAGGCGACAACTGGAAGACGCCGTGTACGCGAAGTGATCAGCAAGTAAGAGCTCAAGACACAACAAATGAAAGAGAACAGAAACAAACATAATTTTGCGTGGAAAAAAATAAATAGGAACTAAAAACGTTATGAAGTGGCGAAAATAAAGACTTTGGTGCAAGCCCTAGAGGCCATGACACCTCAAATAGAATATATACTTATCCCGCTATGGACATCAGGTGAGAAAATCCATTGTTCATCAAGTAGCAGATAGTGAAAAAGATCACAATTTAGTGAAAGCTAAATGCCAAATGAAGTGGAAAATAAAAACTGAAGAAAGACAGACAAATAAATAAATAAGTTCACAAATATAATTTAAGTTCATTTTGTGAAGCAAAAACAGCAAGCAGCATATAGCGGGTATTTTGCACGACGTTGCTCTCATCACAACCAACCGAAAAGATTCTCGACTGTTCTCCAGTTTCTTTGTCTCGTGCATTTTCAAGCCCAGAGCGTCCTCAACGTCCTCTGTTTATCTGTGTGCTGGTCAACCTCCTTCTCCTTCTCCATGAACCACTGTAATGTGTAGCATGGTCAAAAGATTCCAGTTTTCCCAAACCTTTGTAATGTGTAGCATGGCCAAAAGATTCCAGTTTTCCCAAACCTCTGTAATGTGTAGCATGGCCAAAAGATTCCAGTTTTCGAGATATTTTTTGTTTTTTAAACTGATTCAGTTTCAAGCAGTAGGTTTGGACAAAACATGGCACACAATCAAATGAACAAGTATTATAATGAAAAGTTCCGTTCACTGAACATCGACATTGCTGAAGATATTACGAAACAAAAGACACAACACGATGCCCCTAGTACGGCGATATATCGTACTCTGTCCAAGTGGGAGGTCACATCTGGCGAAATATTACCGTTCAGCACTAAATCACTGAATGTTCACACAGATGTACTAGAGTGCCAGTATTTTACTTCTACAGTCCAGGATATTCTAAGAATTGTGTGCAATGTTCAAACGCTAGTATTTTCTCCTTCACGGATTGCAAAATGGCCCATCACCCACATCCGTGTGTTGCCACAGGAAGGATCCATGTTCTCTAATTTGTTTGCTGATGTTGCGGTGTATGCTTTTAATATTATTTAACCTCTGCATCACTATGGCCAGCCTAAGTCTATTTTCTTTCCACCATCCCCATTGTTGGCGATTATAAGGCCAAAATATTTCAAGTTTGTGACGTTTTCATTGTTCATTGTGATATTTGGTTGACAGGTCTGTGGAAGAAAATGTTTCCTTTTATTTATTTTCAGAAAAAGGTTTAGACCTTAACTGTGTTTTTCAACATACAGAAGTAACTGTTCTAATCCCTAGTACAGTTTGAGAGGAGGAACTAATTATCTGCATATATAAGCCCTAAAATTAGATTTCCACTAAATAAAAATGGATTCAAATTGCACTAGTAAGTTACGTTTTGAATTTTCTCACCATATTTTATGTATAGATGTTGAATACGTTGAGAGAGAGAGAGAGAGAGAGAGAGAGAGAGAGAGAGAGAGAGAGAGAGAGAGAGAGAGAGAGAGAGAGAGAGAGAGAGAGAGAGAGAGTGAGAGTGAGAGAGAGAGAG
>JACEFZ010009773.1:42500-55000 GCA_014155875.1 Cepaea nemoralis | reverse complement strand
GCCATCAGGCGAACCCATCCCGACTTCTGAGGTACTTGTAATTTAGGTCCCGAAGTCAACGACGAGAAGTGAACATATTAATCCAATTGAACGGTATAGGGGTTGAACCCGCTATTTCAGCATCAGCACACGAGTTCAAGAGCGTGCGTTCTTATCCATTCGGCCATGCTGACCTCCGTTTGCTCTAGTTTTATTTCCGACTACCAAGTGGATGTTAACGCGTGTAGTCCCGAGTGTTGGACCTTATCCCAGATGGTTAGGCGCCCGCTACACTACATCAGAACCTGAGCGGAGTATACCATCCTTGTCTTAATATCAAAACGCATCCAGTTCAAGTGGTAAATCGAACTAGTTATGTTCAAGTGATAGGTAAACGAAGTGGTCAAGCCGTTTGACTCGTGCTCCGAAGGGTGTGGGTTCGATTCCGGGCCGCGCCCTTCGGTTTACGAGTTAAATGTTTCGGAGACTCCTGTGGGTCGTCGCTAAAAGCTTCGGAGTTCGTGCTTTGTGCGACGCTTTCCGCGCTGCGGAAAGAGACCGAGCCATATGGGATAAAACCCGGTGCAATGAAGTCGACCCTGTCGACTTTTAAGCGACTTTTTTTAAGTGATAGGTAAACGTTAGACAGACAGACAGACAGACAGACAGACAGATAGATAGATAGATAGATAGATAGATAGATAGATAGATAGATAGATAGATAGATAGATAGATAGATAGATAGATAAGACAACAAAGAAATAAAAGAACAGACAAAATTAACGTGACACCAAAGCTAACAGGAAGATCGCAGAACGCACCGGATGTCCTAATTTGTATACATGTCTGCAGAAACAGACATTCTACGAAGCTGTAGCCAAATTGCTGGCAGTAAAATATCCGCGCCAATCATTGCATTCGCACCAACAAAAACCTGTTCGGAATACATTTGTGAATGCAGGTGTCAATTACTTCTCATGCCATATTAGTCTGTTTTTCATCAATTGCTTGTTAACGGCTGAGTTTCATAAAGTAATAAAGCATTTCGCTTCATTATACGACAACTAGTTACAGAAAGGGCCAACAACAACAACAACAACTAGTCGTAATCTAGTGTTTGTTTATCTCAATAACACGCCCAGTTCCACAAAAGGCACCCGCACTCTTTTTGCCGAAATGAAAAAGCCAGCCGAAGTTTATATTGGCCAGTGACAGGATATGCGAAGTAACGGGTTAAAAGAAACAGCTTCCTAATTACCAGAGCCACAATTCACCGAAGGCTGCCGAAATGATGCTATTTGCAATCTAAAATTGATTACCGAGAATCTGTTAGTGCGTGCATGAACTGCTCAATTGATTCCACAGTGTGCTATTATTTTTATTGCTGTGTTCTTTTCAGCGCCACTATTGATTCCCGCCAACTGCTGTAGTAGCTACGACGCTACTTTGAGTAAAATAAACAATTTAGGTTCTTTGTAATAAGAAAGCAGGGGGGAATTAGACAAAACTGTTTCTTTATCATCGTGTTAATTGAAGTGATTTGATCGTTGTTGTTTTTGCAGTTGTAGTCTATTGCCCCGCTGTTGCCGATTCTTAGCAACCCGATGTCATTTTCGTGAAGCTGCTGGCTGCACTGTGGCTCCTACATGCGGTGTATGGGGACCTAGTGCAACTGCAGACGATTAAACGTTTTTGGTTTTGTTTTTTGTTTAATGGTGTTTCAAAGAGTAAGGCGTTTATTGAGAACATGATTGTAAGCCCAGCTTTCGTGGTTAACAGCGAACATATAGTAGGTCCCAAGTATAAGATGTTAGTTGCATGTCCTTTACAGGACGCCGAAAGCAACCTCAACATTGTTGGCTGTCTGTGATTTACAAGGTCAATTTTACGTTCAGTAGTACTTTGTGGCGAAGGGGTTGCGGACGCAATTTGTAATCCCGCTTACAGCGTTCGAAACACAGCTGCGAGCGATTTGGCAGCAATCCGCCTTGTGTTGGTTTTCATACAGTTGTATGAGTGCCGGTCGTTTAGAAAGCAATGACAAACTACTGAACGTAAACTTGCCAAGAAATCACAAACAGCCAAAGAATGCTGAGGTTGACTGCGATGTCATGCAAAGGATATGCAGCTAACCTGTTCAATAGTTTGCCATTGCTATTCTGAATGACGATCATTCATATAATCGAAATCAACGCAATATGGTCCTCTTTCAAATCGCCTGAGGGTGATTTTTAACCCTCGACTGCGTATGTCGGGGAACAGATATGCACACGTTAAAGAATCCCTCGTCTGTTGGAAGCCGTAAAGACTGGACCGTGGCCGTAACTGGACACCGCCCTAGCATAGTGTCCAAAAATTATAAAACATACCCACAGTGCGTAATTTCACAAGAAAAAGTTTATTAAAAAAAAATTATTTAATATTGTTGCATTATTGACGTTGCTATACCGATGTTATCTAGTTCTTTTTTATCGTAGCTGTTATATTGATCTTATTAAGATTTTTAACGTCGTCGTTATATTGATCTTCTTATATATTGTAGTAGTGGTTGTTATACAAAGCTTATTTATTTTTCTAATGATCTTTATTTTCGTCATTGTTATGCTGATGTCATCTATGTTCATATCGTCGTCGTTGTTAAATTGATCTTATCTGGGTATTTATTCTCGCCATTTAATGGATCTGATCTAACATTACCGTCATTGATATACTGATATTATCAAATTCTATATTATTCTTACATTGATCAAATTTAGGTCTTCTTTGTCACCGCTACATTCCTATTATATGTTGTTATATTGTCGTCATTAATACACTGACAGTGAACTAAAACAATGAAATGTGTGACATTGACATGAAAAGATCAAACTCAAGATGCTGATAGCAGTACAAGAAGATTGACGTCTGATTAGCAAGACACACAAGCCAGAGACAGCTTCGTCGCATCTTCACACAACTAACTGGATGCCATTAAAAGCTACAAGAAACAGAGATACATCACAGGGGAAACGTTCAGGCTTGCAGGAGAAAGAAGACAATTAAAGAAAACATGGATACAAATAAATAATTACATATATAAAAACTCATCATATATATATATATATATATATATATATATATATATATATATATATATATATATATATATATATATATATATATATAACACTAGACAATTTAGAAATGTGATCAAG
This sequence comes from Cepaea nemoralis, assembly GCA_014155875.1. NCBI lineage: Eukaryota > Metazoa > Mollusca > Gastropoda > Stylommatophora > Helicidae > Cepaea > Cepaea nemoralis. The sequence goes on along the minus strand of JACEFZ010009773.1, from coordinate 51,827 downwards.
ATGGCAAGAAACAGTTTGTAATGAGTATGTGTAATAGACGGGAGCATCTCATTTACAGGGATAAATAGAGACTTGTTCATGGACATCAAAACAATAGCATGGCATATTGAGGCCATCATTGCGTGTAATAAATGACGAGAATGGCGACACTGTAACTGAAAGCACAGTTTTACTAGAAAGAAGGAAGGATTACTGTGGAGAAATATACGAAGACACGACAATAAGGAATGATAATATACATGATAGCGAAGAGAAAGAAGCATAATCTTTATTAGAGGAAGTCACTAGATTGTGACGATATGCCCACAGAACTAAACCAGACAGGAAGATAAGATGTCGTGAGTGTATACCATACATCATGTGTAAACACATCTTGAGTAGCGCTGATTGGCACAGTGTATGGAAGAGAACAATCCGCGCCCTTCTTTCAAAGACATCACATTTTAACTGATTCTTATTTTTGTTTTTGCGCTAGCTCGCTTTGAACTCAAGCGTAGTGCATACACACTACTTCTAGTAGTGCTGGACTGAATTTTGCGTGTGGATTAGCTTTCCATATTAACAGTGTCCCTCGCCATCAGGCGAACATACTCTGACTTCAGATGTACTTGTAATTTACGCCCATATGTCAAGGACAAGAGGCCAACCTTTTAGTCCAGCTGTCCGGTGTAGAGGTTACACCTCTTACCTCGGCATCAGCACACCGGATGTAAATAACCTGTATCTGTATAGACCAATCGGCGCTGAGTGGGTGATGTGGGCAGTTTCTCGCCGATCGCCTTTACTTCCCAAGACCTTTCTTGTTACCCATGTGTGGCTCATCATCATGTGCCATGCCGGTAAGCCTGGGCAGTCATGATTTGCCATCTCACTCGATCACCAGAATCGTGGATCAGCTCAGTGTTTCAGTCTCGGCCATGCCACGTGGCCAAGCCACCCAGGTATTTACTTCTCTGTCCTCTCTTTGTTCTCTTCCCCTCGATCTTGCCATTCGTCACCAAGTTCTCCAATGTATTTCTTCTCATAACGTGACCAAAATATTGTGACTGTCTATGTCTAATTTCTCTAATCAGTTCATGGTTTTCATTTGTTTCTTGTAGGAAATCTCTTAATATGTTTCAAGATTATTTTTGTTGTGTCTTTTTGTTTCCATTAGTCTTAAAACTTCTTCAGTCATCAATTTCTTACGACCTGCTTCTTTAATTTTGGGATAGTTGTTTCTGCAGCCAAATTCATTTTGAGGTCTTTAACATTTCCCATTGATCAACCACATATAGAAATAAGATCTCTAGATCAGACAATACATCAAATCTGTTCTTTGCTACTATGTTAAAATTGTCTTGTATTTCCTTGTCATATGTTAATGCACACAGATCATATTTAGTGTGTCCTGGTGTATATTTGACTTTCTTTAAATTTACCTTTAATATGCCTATAATCAATATGTGATCACTGTAACAGTCTGTATATGGAATTGTTTTTGAGACTGTTAACGCATTTCGAAACCTTCTGCTAAACAGGATAAAATCGATGCGTGGCTGGGTGGACCCGGAAGCCCAAGTCAATTCTAACAATTCGAATCCGCCCCAATGCCGATCTAACCCATGACCACAGGACCGGCAGGCGAGAGTCTTTCTTCGTCATATTGATAGAAACATTGTCAATGTTCAGTGTTTATGGCTGATATTCGCCTTGTTCGTGACGGAGTCTGGATAGGGTTGGAAGAACGTTTGTCTGCCGGGTAAAGTTTCTCAAACTGGCTGTTTTCTTCAATCTATTTATTATTTACACAATGTTTTATATAGACGAAAAGAAAGAATAACACGAGAAGAAAGCAAATAAGGAATTATTACCCAAGACTTTGTTCCATCATCACAATTCTTCACAATGACAGCTTTCCTTCCTGCAAATCGCCCCCCCCCCCCCCCCCCCCCAACACAAGCACACTTTTCCAGATTTCATAAACTTCTCCATGGTATTGAGGACCTGTTGATTTTACACCGGACAAAAAAATAAAAAAAATAAAAAAATAAATAAACATACACTCGCCGGCTGTACCAGTGGTCTTGTGTTCGATTCGCATCGGGGCCGCTTCTAATTTAACATAAAAATTGACCTGAGCTCCCAGACCGATCCAGCCTAAAATGTGTACCAGGAAATGTCTTTGGAAGTAAGGGCGGTCTGCGGTATACCGATCACGTCACCAACTGAGCGCCGTTTCTTCTATACAAACATGTGTCCAGCTAACTATGCCCAATGGATCTTAGGCGTGTAGACAGGAGTCTTCTTTGCATTCTAATGAAAACCTGTGTTAACAAGATCATTGTCGAGTAATATCAAGGTATGAGTTAGTGTATCTGAGAAGGCAGAGTTCCGTGTTAATGGATGCATTGGAAGGAACAATGCAGGGGAAGCGTGCAAGAAGAAGACAACGCTACATGTGGGCGGTCAATGTCAGGAGATGGGTTGAGAGAAGCCTTTATAAGGGGGGGGGGGGGTGAACTGTTATGACGCATAATGGAAGATGGTGGAGACTCATTGCAGCCGACTTTCAATGCGAAAATGGTACTTATAATGACACAGCTTCAACAGTATATGTCAGTGTATCGGTTAGTTCTATAAATGTTCAACAGTATAGGAGAACTCATTGATTTGTTATATGAATATTCAGATATATATGAGAACTCATTGACTTGTTGAATAAATGTTCAAATGACAAGTCATTGGTTTGTTGTATAAATATTCAACTGTGCATGACAGCCCATCGGTTGTTGTATATGTTCGCGAGTATACGGCAACTCAGTGGTTTGTTGTATACATGTTAAACAGTAGATGCGTACTAATTGGTTTGTTGTATAGATGATGCCTTTCATTACGCTCAGACACCTACATAAGTGCTCCAGTCTCCTCGTACAGATCACACTAGGAGAATCTAAACACAGTACGTATACCTAGAAAACACATGCTAAACATACACATTTTTTATTTGGTCTAATATGTTCGTTTTCCAACCACCGAAGCATTTTCAGCATCAGCAACATAGTCCGGAGTCATTCCATTTTTCGCAATTATCCACGAGCACCAGGCGTCCAATCCGCTACTGCCTTTGATGCCAAGAGAAGTGAATCATGTTAAGAGATGATTGCACTCTCCACTTGTCAGTCTGGCAGGCCATAGGCTATGAGACAAGCTATTTAGAAATGAGAGGATCAATATGACCGCAACTAATTGTTGTATAGGGTAACTCTCGGAAATACAAACAGTTAGGTATGTGTAACTCCTGCGAAAAAGTGAGAGATACTGAACACAGACACAATGTACATACCTTACAACGAACTTCATTATAGTAAACATAAATCACAAAGGGGAGAGGGGGGGGGGGGGGGAAATGATAAAAAAATAAAAATATGTATTTGAATAACGAAGACACAAACAATAAATTGCACGATTTATTGCCTGGCATTTCACTGCATCTCGTCAGGTACATACTGCAGAACTCACACAATATAAAGTAAAACAACTAGATAAATCCTTCAAGCTGAAATATACACATGTTCGAACAGTAATGTCAAATGTCTACCAAGGTAATTTTAAACTGACTATCATGGCTTTCTGTTTACACAAATCTGGGCTATGTAGTTTAATCATGATCTCTTCTGGAAACTTTAACAAGCGACTATATTGTGTATTAAACAACACACGAAAAACACTGCCTCTATCAATCACATGACCAGTTTCCAAAATGTGCCGTGCAATCGACGATGCAGGAAGTATGTGGTGTGTCGCGCCTTCCCAGGTTCCCATCGCCTGTGTGTAGTATCTTGACAATCCAATTGGGTATGTGTTCAACCACCCTATTGTGTAACTGCCGCTTTGGTCTGTGATGTAGGTAGACTGGTACCTGCATGTGGATTGATAAATGCATTTGGATTTGTCGTACATAGGGGCTGATTCTTTTACTGCTGGGGTGGGAATAGGTGTGGTTCTGTACCTAATGACTGGAGTTGCAGCACAGATTGTTCGGTTGACTGTTACAATGAGCCGGTCCTGTAGATGTTGCATTACGTCATCCACTCGAAAGGTTAGCTGGATAAATACCTTGAGTTTAGGGACTGTAGTTTCGTCTTACTGAAGAATGTCTTACACTTGAATTATTTTTTTTTTTTTTGGGGGGGGGGGGGGGGGGGGGGTTGGAAGTAGCATATCCCTTAGCAGGACGTTGCAGTCATTTTTCCATGATTTTCAGTTGTTGTTGATGTTCTTGGCAAGATTGCGCTCAGTAGTTTACCATTGCTTTATGAGCGACCGACTCACATACTCCGTAATTAATCAACGCTACGTGATCCGCCGCCGAATCTCGCGCGGCTGTGTTCCTGACATGGATATACTGGATTACGGAGAAAGTCGTTAACTTCCTACGACAGGGAGACCGGCCGTGAATGGTTACTCCACAGGATTTATAAAGCACCACAGCCAACAGCCGAAACCATGATGAAACGAAACTACAGTCCCTAAACTCCAGATAACCTTTAGAGGGAATGACGTAATGCAAAGGTCTACAGAACCAGTTCATTACAGCAGTCGGTCGAACATTCTGTGCTGCAACTCCAGTTATTAGGTACAGAAGCACACCTATTCCCACCCTAACAGTAAAAGAATATGTCCCTCTGTACGTCAAATCCAATTGCATTTACCAATTCGCATGCAGTAGCCAGTCTACCTATATCGGCAGAACAGAGTGGCGGTTACACAATAGGTAGGCACTACGTTTTCGGTTGCCGAACTATAACGGAGATTTGTTTGCAGTAACTTTCGTTTTCTTGTTTTTGTGTCTCCGATTTAATGAGGTTCAGAGTACTCCTGATGTTAAATTCCATGATTATTTCAACATCGAGTTAAAACAGACATCGATTACTTAAAATAGTTTTTCTTACCCCGTTTTGCCTTGTGCATTTCTGGTGCTTCGAGAATCCTTGTTATACCAAAGAACCAGGCTGTCTATTCTAAGGGATAAGTACACCCATAAATACCGTTTTAGGAGACGTACTACATTGTTATACTATGCATTATTAAATTTAGCATCCATTTTTATGTGTATTTTATAATTTTTGACCATTTAAATTGGCAATCAATGTCACACTGAAATGATGAAGATCGCATGCTGTAATGCGGTATTTAAATGGCGGAAGATGGCAGTTTTACTCCAGGTAGGAACATTTAATATTGTTATAGAATATTCAGAAGCGACTACAATGATAATGAATGCATGTTCACATTCAACACCAATTATTGTATGTATGTGTAATTTTTCATCACTCTACATCGACCAATGATATTTTTCATCTTTCCAACGGAACATCTTTTGTTAAAACGCATCTATCTACGCTGGCGGCTTCACGTTGACAAGCGTGCGGTCCGCGCGCGGTCTGACGTCATCACAGCATGACGTGGAGATGTGTGTGTGTGTGTGTGGTGTGTGTGTATATATATATATATATATATATATATATATATATATATATATATATATATATATATATATATATATATAAACTGGCAGAGTTATCTGTCCTAGAATTAGTTAAATCAACAGTCAGCTGAAAGATGCTGATGTTGACAGTGATATCCTGTAAAGGATATACAAAACTTAAATCCAACTATGCAGGTTATATAATTAAAAAGTAATTGAGAAAATGTTACTTAAGTGGCTACAATAGTGTGGTTGAAAGCATACCCAGGTGGATTGACAATATACTACACACAGACGATGGGTGCCTGGGAATGCACACACACACACAATCTTCTTGCGTCGTCGATCGCACAGCACGTTTTAGAAACCGGTCATGTGATTGATAGAGACAGTGTTTTTCGCGTGTTGTTTAATATACAAAATAGTCGCTTGTTAAAGATTGCAGAAGCCATTATGATTAATCTACATAGGCCAGTTTTGTGCGAGCACAAAGACATGATTCGGGCGGAAGAACTCAACTGGGAGGGTACAAGCTTTATCCTGGTGCGAGGAAATGCAACATAAAGACAAAATGACACGGCAGGGCAGACCTAGCTCTAAGCGTTGATTGGCAGCTGGTCTAGGATCAAAGCTCCGACAGGCGGACTGTTAGAGCATTGCTTTGCTGATCCGGCAGTTTCTGCAGCTTGTCTTGCTCCAGATGCTTTGCTGTTATTTTTCCTATGGAGTGAATTAGACAGGCCGAGAGAGAGAGAGAGAGAGAGAGAGAGAGAGAGAGAGAGAGAGAGAGAGAGAGAGAGAGAGAGAGAGAGAGAGAGAGAGAGAGAGAGAGAGAGAGAGAGATCATGCTGCAAGGGCAACACATGGTCTCTATATTTTAGCCCAGGCTTTGTGTTATGGAGAGATATAACTCCATCCCTGGTCTTAATCGGTCTCAGAATCAAAGTGAGATGTAGCAGTTATTGGTTATAGGTCCTTGTCAATTGGCGTAGACATGGTGCGCCACGGGTTGCCTCTGACGGTGAGAGACACCTACAGGTGTCACCGATCAGCTACCGCCCGCCTCAAGCTGAGCAGCCCCCGGCCAAGTGGGTACTGATCCGCCACAGCCTGCCTGCTTCAATGGTTTCTTGGGGCTAGGGAAAAATCTGAATCACAGGCTTTAAAACCAATGCACCAGGTATTACTAAAACGACAAATAGACACCTCAAGCTACGGCTTGCAACCTGGAACGTAAGAAACATGTGTCCAGGATTTTCCACTGACCTGACGAATATTGATGATGTGAGAAAAACGGCTTTAATTGATGTTGAACTCAATCGTCTTAACATTGATATTGTTGGCCTGCAGGATACTCGTCTCGCTGAGGAAGGGTCACTCAGTGAAAACAATTACACTTTGGAAGGGTAGAGAGCAGGCCAAAAACAAAAACAAAAAAGGCAACATGGTGTGGGCTTTGCAGTGAAGAATTCGCTACTGGGAATGATTGAAATTCCAGCTGGAGGTAGTGAAAGACTATTATGCCTGCGCTTGGCAATCTCTTGTTGCTTTTTCCACCATTATCACTGCATATGCACCGGCACTCACTTCCCCTGATGATATAAAGATTCGTTCTATGAGGAGTTAGACTCTGTGATCAAGGCAGTTCCAAAATCCGACTACATTTATATGCTCGGTGATTTCAATGCTCGTGTGGGCAAGGACTCGAGTTCATGGCCAGTGTGCCTTGGAAAATACAACATCGTTAGCATGAATGAAAATGGCAAAGGTTGCTGGAGCATTGCACTATAAATTACCTATGTATTACAAACTCCTGTTTTAAAACAAAAGAGCTGCATAAGGTCACATGGAAACATCCAAGATCCGGCCATTGGCATCAGCTGGACTTTATCATCACACGGAGACAACATCTGAACCATACATCATTAACTCGAAGTTACCACAGTGCTGACTTGTGATACGGATCATTCTTTGGTTGTTGCAAGGGTTAGACTGATACCAAAGAGAATCTACACAGCTAAACACAAATCTAGCCCCAGGATTAATATTATTAACACCCACGATCCTGAATAAGTGCTTTGAGTTCCAACAGCAACTTGAAGACGCTTTCACTGATACATCAGAAAATTGTACAGCAAGTGAAAAGTGGGGTACACATAAGGAAACTACTTATATAAACAGCGGTAGGGGTTTACGGCATTGTGGATCATAAGAGGCTGGACTGGTTTGCAGCAAACAGCCAGATAATGCAGCCGTTGATTGATAAAAAGAAGATAGCTTTCTTAAGAAACAAGGAAAGAACAACGCGTAACACTCTCAGTGAGCTGAAGCAAGCTAGGAAGGATGTGCAAAAGGATGCCAGGCAGTGTGCAATTGACTATTGGGTCAAGTTATGTGAGTCCATTCACAATGCAAGTGATAAGGGAAACATTAGAAGCATGTATAAACGGATAAAGAAAACCTCTGGTCCAATGATCAAAAGAAGTGCACCACTGAAAACCAATACTGGAGAAATCATCGCTGATAAGAAACAGCAGATGGATAGATGGGTAGAGCAGTATTTGGAGCTTTACTCAAGTGAGACCAAACTATCGGATGATGCCTTTAACGCCATAGAGGCCCTACCAACTCTTGACTACCTGGACACACATACCACCACAACAGAAGTTAAGTGTGCTATAAATGAACTTGTATCTGGCAAGGCTCCAGGTAAGGATGGGATTCCAATAGAGGTTATCAGGAGTGGGCAAGACGCACTCACTCTACAGATCCACCAGCTAAACGAGCTATACTGGCGAGAAGGACAAGTCCTACAGTATTTCAAAGATTCAAGCATGATAACAATGTAACAAGGACAAGGGCGATTGGAGCGACTGTACAGCAATAGGAGTATCTCACTTCTGTGTATTGTTGAGAAAGTATTTGCCAGAATTGTTCTGCCCAGAATTCAAGTCCTAGGAGATCAATCTACCCCGAAGCACAGTGTGGCTTTCGACAGAACCGGTCTACCATTGATATGATATTCTCATTGCGACAAATGCAAGAAAAATGCCGTGAACAGAATTAGCCACTGTTTATTGCCCTCATCGACTTCACAAAGGCATTTGATTTGATCAGTCGTGAGGGTCTGTTGAAGGCACTAAAGAAGATTGGCTGCCCACCAACTCTTCTGTCCATTGTGGAATCGTTCCACACAGGCATGAAGGGTATAATCAAGTTTGATGGTGCAACTTCAGAAGAGTTTGAAATCAACAGTGGAGTTAAGCAAGGTTGTGTACTAGCTCCCACCCTCTTTGGAATATACTTTTCATTCTATTGAGATGTGCCTTTCGTGATCAGGATGGTAGTATATACATACACACACGCTCAGATGGACGGCCTCTGCAATGCTCAGAGATTGAAAGCTAAGAACAAAATTAGGAGGGTATTGATTCAGAGAGTTGCTTGATGCAGATGATGCTGCAGTTACGACCCACCCTGAGGAAGAATTACAACGTCTACTGTCTGCATTCTCCAATTCTTGTTCTGAATTTGGTTTATTTATTGACGCCTCCGAACTAGAGATGGTAGCCCATTTTACATATCTAGGATCAATGGTAAATAGCAAATTATCCCTAGATCAGGAAATCAACATCCGGGTTGGTAAGGCAGCAACAACAATGAACAGGTTAACAAAAAGAGTCTGGGAGAACAGGAAGCTTACTGTCAAAATAAAAGTACTTGTCTATCAAGCCTGTGTCCTTAGTACTCTTCTCTATTGCGGTGAAACCTGGACAACTTACTCACACCAAGAGAAACGTTCAAACAGCTTTCGAATGTGGTGTCTGCGAAGAATACTTGGTATTAAGTGTGAATAA
>JACEFZ010009773.1:0-37500 GCA_014155875.1 Cepaea nemoralis | reverse complement strand
GGCATACAGGTGACATCAACACCATCATCGATGTATCGCCTGTATAGTTCAGGGATTCTACCGTTGTAGAGTTGCCATATCTGGTACTCAAGGTGGCCCATAAAAAGGCATGCGTAGCTAGGGCCCATTTTAGTACCCATTGCAACCCCGCTGATCTGATTGAAGTACTGGCCGTTAAACTCAAATGAGTTGAGAGTAAGGACCAGTTTAGCCAGGCGCAGAATAGTGTCCGTGGCAATAGTAGGGTTGGGACGCCTGTCAAGGAAGAACTTTATAGCTGAGAGACTTCATTATGTGGGATAGACGTGTACAGTGAGGTCACATCAAGGGTGAAGATGTGATACTGGTTATCAGACGTGAATGTTATAGATTCAAACGTCGCTATCGCATGGTTGGTGTCTTTCAAATATGATGGGAGGTCACCAACCAGCGGTTGGAAAATTCTGTCTAAGAACCCGGATATGTGCTCAGTGGGGCATGCACGAGCGGATACGATCGGTCTGCCCGGATTGTTCAGTTTGTGTGTTTTGGGCAGCATACAAAACATTGATCTGCCCAAGCAGCTGTCTTGCTTATTTAAAGACTTGGCTGCTGGGGGAAGAAGCCCTTGTTGGATCAACGCAGAAGTGGCCAGTTTGACATGGTGGTTATTGTCGACTGTGTCATCTGTTGGGCGTGGTTGGTAGCACGACCCATCACTGAGTTGTTTATGTCCTTCTGCAATGTACAGATCTTGCCGCCAAACAACGACTGCTCCACCCTTGTCAGCGGGTTTAATGATGATGTCGTCCCGACGTTGAAGCTGGGTCAGCGCTGCCCTTTCATCTGAAGTGAGGTTAGAACGTCTGAGTGGTCTTGGTCGCAGTTTCTGAATGTCAAAAAGCGTCTTCTCGATGAATAGGTCTAATGCCTTGGAAGATCCTCTCTCGCGCTCTCTCTCTCTCTTTCTCTCTCTCTCTCTCTCTCTCGCTCTCTCCCTCTCTCTCGCCCTCTCTCTCTTTCACCCTCTCACTCTCTCCCTCTCTCTCTCGCTCTCCCTTCTCTCGCTCTCTCTCCTCCTCTCTCACTCCCTCTCTCTCGCTCTCTCTCCCTCTCTCACTCCCTCTCGCGCTCTCTCTCCCTCTCTCTCTCCCTCTCTTGATCTCTCTCTTGCCCTCCCCCTCTCTCGCTCTCACCCTCCCTCTCTCTCTCCCTATCTCTCCCCCTCTCTCCCTTCCTCCCTCTCTCCCTCTCTCTCTCCCTCTCTCTCTCTCTTCCTCTCCCCCTCTCTCTCTCCCTTTCTCTCTATCTCTCTCCCTCTCTCTCTCCCTCTCTCTCTCTCCTCTCCCTCTCCTCTCCCCCTCTCTCTCTCCCCTCTCTCTATCTCTCTCTCCCTCTCTCTCCCCCTCTCTCTTCCTCTCTCTCTCCCCCTCTCTCCCTCCCTTTCGCTCTCTCTCTCACTCTCTCTCCCTCTCTCTCTCCCCTTACATCTAGCTTCTCTGTGCATACCTTCTTCACGTGCATTGCCAGTGGTTTGATCTTACACAGCCCCAACAACTCGAGCACTGGGCGAGGGGCTCCTGAAGCGCGTTGTATGACTAGCAACCATACTGACTATTTCGTAGGTTACAATATGCCCCATGTGGTAGGTCGCTGACACTTTTCCTCTCTCTGTCTCTCTCTCTCTCTCTCGCTCTCCTCTCTCTCGCTCTCTCTCTCTCTCTCTCTCTCTCTCTCTCTCTCTCTCTCTTCTTGCATATACTGTACATATGTCCACATACACTAGCATTTTGTCTGTTGAAGTGTATCTATGTATGTACGCGTATTCATGCACACCAGTCCACCCAGACCTTAAATAATACAATGGGGTCGTGGTCAATACTACGTTCAATTTTACACGCCTCCTACCCCGCCCCCTTCTTTCTATGTGCTCACTGAACCGTAACATCCAACTACACCCGAGATTTCCGTAGTCATTTACAGATCCGTACGTGAGGTGAGTATGCAGTTTTTTTCTCTATAAACAGTTTTCCTATTAAACATTTTCTTCGACTAACATTCTTTTCAATTAACATTTTTTTCAATTCTCATTTTCTCTTCATTGCTTCTATTTTTCCATGCATTTGTTCCTCTCGTCCTGTCATCACCTTCTAATGTAGTCACAGGAGTTCTCCTTGACTGTATGTTGTGTTTGTGAATGTGTTTGTTTGCTGATGAAGGCTAACCGCCGCAACGTTCTGTATGTGTCGTAACTCTGTTATGTAAAGCTGCACTACTTTGTGTCATTTTATATTGTTTGGTATTAAGTGGCAAGACAAAATCGCAAATACTGAAGTATTGGAAAGATCAGGTTTTGTGACGGTTTATTCCATGCTCAGTCTTCGTAGGCTTAGATGGATAAGACACGTTAGGAGGATGGATGACAGTAGAATTCCAAAGGACATCTTTTTTGGTGAATTACAGATGGGTAAGAGATCTCAGGGTCGGCCTCTACTACGATACAAAGATGTGTGTAAGCGGGACATGACTGATACAGCACTGATAATGCACACTGGGAGCAAGTCGCCGCTGAACGTGTTGCATGGAGGGCAAATATCAGAAATGGAATAAAGACAAAGGAGAAAATGATTGCAGATATATCACACACCGAGCTTGTGAGACGTAAGATGGTGCATGATGGTGGAAATAATCATGTGTTCACATGCATCCACTGTGGACGAACATTTACAGCTCGAATTGGCCTTATCAGTCACATTCACTACCGCCATGGATTGTTGGTATTATGCCTTTTTGAATGCACAATGTAACAAACTGTCGTCTGTCAAGACGGCAAGGTGCCAATGTAATCATGATAGTCAATTCAAAATTACCGTGGTAGACAATTGGCATTACTGTGCGAACATGTTTATATTTCAACTTGAAGGATTTATCTAGTCATTTTACTTTATGTTATGTGAATTCTGCAGTATGTACCTGACGAGATGCAACGAAATAATAAATCGTGCAATCTACTTGTGTGTGTCTTCGTTATTCAAAAAATAAGTATGCTACTACAGCGAAGGGCGTTTCGATTATATTAATCTTCATCAGGAATAAGAACAGATCTAAAGAAAAACATGAAATTAGAAAATTTAATATTAAACCACAAATCTCCAGCTGTTAGGAAGGCAGCGCAGAAGTTCAGTTAAGTTCAGTTGTGAAAGGTGCCAAATAAGAAAATGTGGAGCCGAAGGTGTGCAAACTTATTAGATGTTTCCCCTGTGATTTCCCCATGAGATTCGTATGTTTACTCTTATGGAGAGTTGGCTGTAAGGTATGTACTCTGTGTCTGTGTTTAGAATCTCTCACTTTTTCGCAGGAGTTAACATATATCTAACTGTTTTTATTTCCCCAGTGTTGCATACTGTCCTGCTGTAGTCAGCTGTAGTCGTTACTTCTTCTTAGGCTAATTCTCGACTGCTTTTCCATGTTCGCTGTCCGTATTTATTTCCCCAGTGTTGCATACTGTCCTGCTGTAGTCAAGCTGTAGCTCGTTACTTCTCTTAGGCTAATTCTCGACTGCTTTTCCATGTTCGCTGTCCGTATTTATTTCCCCAGTGTTGCATACTGTCCTGCTGTAGTCAGCTGTAGTCGTTACTTCTCTTAGGCTAATTCTCGACTGCTTTTCCATGTTCGCTGTCCGTATTTATTTCCCCAGTGTTGCATACTGTCCTGCTGTAGTCAGCTGTAGTCGTTACTTCTCTTAGGCTAATTCTCGACTGCTTTTCCATGTTCGCTGTCCGTATTTATTTCCCCAGATGTTGCATACTGTCCTGCTGTAGTCAGCTGTAGTCCGTTACTTCTCTTAGGCTAATTCTCGACTGCTTTTCCATGTTCGCTGTCCGTCTTTTTTTCTTCTTTACAACTGGCTTTGAACACGAGAGTAACAAGCACACGCGCTACTACTACTAGTTATTGCTGCTACAAGTCAGTGCACTTGAATGAAGGTTAGCTTCCTCTATTACCAGTGTCCCCCTCCATCAGGCGAACCTGCTCCGACTTTGAGGTACTTGTAATTTACACTTCTCAAGACAAGGACGAGAAGTCAGCACTCAAGTCCAAATGACCGGTGTGTGTGTGTGTGCGTGCGTGCGTGTGTGTGTGTTTGTGTGTGTGTGTGTGTGTGTGTGTGTGACGCATCCACTGTCAGGTGTAGCAAGCGAGATAGTCTCACCGAATGAAATAACATTGTGCCACTGCATTTTAAGAAAAAACAACAACAATAGTGCAGAGACTGAGGGCGGACAAAGGGTGTAACGTATAACATGTCTGTCATAAACATCAGAAAGAAGCAGTCATCATATTTTTTTTTTGGGGGGGGGGGGGGGTGTCACACTATGAGGAGACACAAACTGGAACATATGACAACCAGGAAAAATTTTGGGAAGAGAAATGGAAGAATACAGCGTGAAAAAAGTCTCGTGTCATGGCATGGAGGGAAGTCAACACATGAAATGATTCATGCCGTTAGAGATCGTAAATGTTGATCGCCCAAGCCAGCCAGCCAGGCACTGGATGATGATGATGATGATGGTATGTTGCTATAGGCATATACAGAGGATTGAACCGAAGACTTGTTTGTAGCAACATCATGTGTGTCGGTAGCAGACACAGGCGAATGTGACAAATCATCATCATCATCATCATCATCATCATCATCATCATCATCATCATCATCATCATCATCATCATCATCATTATCATGTGCCATGCCGACAAGCGTTGACAATCAATGTTCGCCGCCTCACACATTATTCAGTCTTGATCGGGTCTATGGTCTTGTCCTAAATAAGCCATGTAATGAAACCATCAAGGTATTTATAACTGTCTTGCTTGTGCAGTTTTCCATCAAGTCTGCCTGTTGTCACTATTTTATAATGTTTATTTCTGCTGATAACGTGCTAACAAATTGCGATTGTCTACAGTCTAATTTCTCTAATCACATTATGATTTTATTCTGCTTGTTGAAGTACTGTCTCATTCGTTTTTTCTCTCTCCGTCCATTGTAATTTTTGCATTTTCAGTCGGTCCATGGTATTCTTTTGATTTTCTGACCGCCCATCCTATTCTTTGCATTTTCCGTCCGTCCTGTGGTGTTCTTTACATTTTCCTTCTGTTCATGGTATTCTTTGCATTTTACCTCAGTCCATGGTATTCTTTGCTTTTTCTCTCAGTCCACGATATTCTTTCCATTTTCCTAAGTCCAAGGTATTTTTCCATTTCCCCTAAGTCCCCGATATTCTTTGCACTTTCTGTTCGTCCGTGGTATTCTTTGCATTGTCCCTCTGTTCATGATATTCTTTGCATTATTTCTCAGTCAATGGTATTCTTTGCATTTATCTCGGAAATCACATTTCTGCAGCAGGCGAAGTTTTCCAGGTGTATCTGCTTATTGTCAATTTTTCACATGCACACAACAATAATGTTCTCTACATCACTTTAACAAGCGGTTGGTCGAGTTGCTAGAATGCCTATTCTCCTTCGGGAGACCCGGGTTCGAATCCTCGGAAAGGTGTGGAGTTTATTTCTGTCGGGGGCAAAAAGAAAACTCTAACCTGCACAGTTCGCGACGACTGCACTAGCCAGGTGGCCTTAATTCCTCAGGCTCAAAGACCTCTCTGCCTTACACCGCAAGGTACTATGTTGGCAGTAAATAACAGTGACAGATATCCCAGAAAAAAGTGACACCAAAATGTGAAATGGAAAGAGAAGGGAACATTCTTAACCAAGTGGATAATTTTAAATACCCAGGGGCAATTATAACATCAAGTGGATGGTGCACAACATAGATTAAGATCATAACAAGGCACGTAAAAGTTGCATTTCAGAAAACGAAAGACATCTTATGCAATAAGTCACTGCAGCTGAATATAAGAAAGAGAGTCCTGAAATGCTATATAGAACCTGATTTATGGTAGTGAATCTTGGAATATTAAGTTAGTTGATATCCTTTACAGGTCGTCGCAGTCAACCCCAGCATTTGTTTGGCTGTTCGTGATTTCTTGGCAAGTTTACATTCAGTAGTTTGCCATTGAGTTCAGAACCATTTTCAGAAAGAAAAAAACAACCAAAGCGGTCTGCTGCCAAATAAATGCAGCTATGTTTCGAATGCGGGTATGCGGGATTACGAACTGCGTCCCTTACACCTTTGCCACGGAATGTACATGAACTCATTGGGAAGAACTTGGAAGCAACAGAGATGTGGTTCCTGAGATGAATGTTGCGAATTTGATGGACTGCTAGAGTAACTAACAACAACTGTCTAAAATAGGCTAATGAAACTAGAACATTATATACCACAATAAGAAAGAGACAGACAGCTTTCTTTGGTCGTGTGATAAGAGAGGCATTGGAGAACATCGTGACAACTGGAAAGATCGAGGGGAAGAGAGGCAGAGGCAGACCAAGAGAAATGATGCTGGATGGACTGAGACGGTGGCATGAAGGAATATCATCAGCAGAGTTGATCCAAAACACCAAAGTCTCTAAAACTGTTGAGAGGCATGAAAGCCTACGCCAGCTGACGAGGTACTTGATGATGATGATATCACTTTAATATTCTTTTTCTCATTGCAAATAACAGTAGCGCATCCATAATCAGTGCGCAACGATAATCATCAACGTTTCTACACCCCACGTCTGCTAGGGGAGACAAAACACAAGAATAATCAACATTTACACACCCCACATCAGCTAGGGGAAACAAAACACGAGAATAATCAACAATTCTACACCCCACATCTGCTAGGGGAGACATTAACACGAGAATAATCAACATTTCTACACCCAACAACTGCTAGGGGAGACAAAACACGATAATAATCAACATTTATACACTCTACATCTGCTAGAGGAGACAAAACACGAGAATAATCAACATTTCTACATCCCACATCTGCTAGGGGAGACAAAACACGAGAATTATCTACATTTCTACACCTCACATCTGCTAGGGGAGACAAAATACGAGAATAATCAACATTTCTACACCCTACATCTGCTCCATCCATCCATCATGTACCATGCCGATAAGCGTGGGCGGTCATGTTCTGCCATCTCACTCGATCACCGGAGTCGTGGATCACCCCACATCTGCTAGGGGAGACAAAACACATATAGGTGTGTGCCGAGTGTAATAGCGTTGATTCCAAGCAGTCAATAAATCAATCAATCAATCAGTCGGTGAAAGTGAAACATTTTCTTAAACAAAACAAGTCATAACATTTCACATACACAAATGTGTACAGAGACTGCAATACATCTGGGGAAAAAAGGCAGAATGATCTTTCACTAAATTTATTACAGATATAATCATTAAGTACATTTGACATTTTCTTGCCATTATCATTCATTTATTCTTGTGTTGTAATGTACAGATATTCTTAGTAAGCGGACAGCCTCACCAATTTCAAATAAACTGGATTCTCGTAACAAGGGCGTAAAGTTGATTTTGCAAGTAATGATGAATTGTGGGTTTCATGGATACATTTTGATTTGACTCTTTATAACCACAGCTCACGTGGGATAGGATGAACGTCTAACAACATGTATAAGTGGTTAGACAATATGAAACTTATACATAATGTACATTGCAGAAAAACATTTTATGAAATGCTCCTGAGGTTTCATGTTTGTACCAAATTAAGCGTGGTAGGTTACACCGTTACTATTATTTGTTTCGCCCAAGGACCCTGGTAACGAACGGGCGACTTTTTAAACTTTTGATTATAACAGCTCCGTGGCGAAGGAGTTACGGACCCGGTTCGTAATCCCGCATACTGCGTTCGAAACACAGCTGCTGGCGATCTGGCAGCAGACCGCCTTGCGTTGGCTTTTTATGAAATGGTATGGATGCCAGTCGCTCAGAAAACAATGGCAAACTACTGAACATAAACTTACTCAGGAATCACGAACAGCCAAAATATGCTGGTGTTGACTGCTACGTACTGTAAAGGATATGCAACTAACTTTGTTTTTATATAACAGCAACCGATTGTTCAGAAGCCAATATTTCGATGCCAGTTCTGAAATCATGTGACCGGACATTACAGTCTCCCATAACCAATGACCCCGTGGCGTTAGTAAAGTCAGTTGTATGTCCTTTAGAGGACACCGCAACCAAACCCAGTATTCATTAATTCTGTGTTGTGTTCTTCCAAACGGTTTTACGTTCAGTAGTTTGAGTCTGCGTGGATGCGAGATTTATTGCGGTTGGGCTTAAACTTCCGGTTCGTTGACGGCGGCCTAAGAGGTTCATTCCCTACACCGGTCACTTGGATTTAAACGTTGACTTCTCGTTCAGAAAGCAATGGCAAACCACTGATTGTGTAGTAAATCAGCCTGGGGCTGGGATTGATGGCAACGTCCTGCAAAGGACATGCAATGTATGTTTAGTTTGCCATGGCTATCTGAGCGGTCGCCGCACAAATCATTTTCAAAATCAGCGCAAAGAAATCTGCCCGAAAATGGCCTGCGGCTGACTCCCAACCCGGTATTTTCATATTGTGAAACTGCGATCATTACCCTTGAGCCTCAGGCGCTGACCTATGAGTGTTATGGGTCCTAAATAATTAAACGCGCAACAAATCTCCATATGATACAGACGGTGTTGGAGCAGTCGCACATTTTCGAGGAAGCGAAATATGCAGCCCTATTTCCGCAATCAGAAAAAGAAACACCATAAGGGCCCCAATTATAACCAATCGAAAGTTCGACGGTTGAACGGGGCTGGAACATTTTTGTTTTCTTTCTAAAAATCGGAATCGGAAAATAGTTCCACACTGCCAACATCAAGTGGTATTGTTTGGTTGCTGTCCTTTATATCACTAAGGATATACAAGAGGTGTTCATTTGAAATCCGGTCATACCGCTACGTTGAACATGATCGCGTCATAGTCATGTTATAAGTACTGATCAATGAATAAAAGAACTAGTGCTTATCATCCCATGATGCACAGGTTCTGTTTCTGACCGTTGAGAAAATGGCCGGGTTGATCCAAAATCCATCCAAAGAAGCTCAAAGAGCGGTGATTCAGTTTCTTTCATTTGAAGGATGTCGACCAGTGGACATTCATCGAAGAATGCAGGCAGTGTACGGTAACAAATGTGTGTCGAAGACAACAGTGACAGACTGGGCACGAATGTTTCGGAAAGGACGTCAGTTCACAACAAATCTTCGACGGCCGGGTCCAGCGCGTATTGTTGCAAACAAAAAAAAAAAACCATCGCCAAAATTGATGCAGCAGTACAAATGAAGCGTTGTCGAAGTATACGTTCGCTAGCGAAAGAATTTGATGCGTCAATTGGGACAACTCAAAAGTCGTTCGTAAGAAACTGCAATATCGGAAGGTGTGTTCACAGTGGGTACTACGGATGTTGACCGACCACCAAAACGAGGAACGCATGGGATGGTGTTTGAACCACTTGCTGCGTTACAGAGTGGAGGGTGATGCATTTCTCTTCCACATAGTGGCAGGAGATGAATCATGGTGTCACCACTTTGAGCCGAGTAGCAAAAGAGAGAGCATGCGATGGAAGCATGCTGGATCACCAAAAGCCAAAAAATTCAAGTTACAGGTTTCCGCTGGTAAGGTTATGCTGAGCGCATTTTGTGACCATGAAGGGTTATTTTTAGCCGACTTTAAAGAACCCGGTGTCAACATCAACTTTACCCACTACTTGCAAACACTAGACAAGCTGCAAAAAGCCACCAAGAATAAACGACCCGGCATGCTTTCTCGCGGTGTGATTTTGTTGCACGATAATGTTCGTCCGCATGTAGGAAGCATTAGCAAGGGAGAAGTGGGAAATTGTGCAACATCCAGCCTATAGTCCTGATTTGTCACCATGTAATTTTCATTTGTTCGGACCTCTAAAAAAAAAGCTCTCAAGGGGCAACGATGTCACACAGATGCAGACGTAATGAACGCGGTAAACACTTAGTTCAATGAGCAGCCTACCTAAGCAATTGGATGCTTGCCTGAATGCTTACGGCGACTTCTTCTGACCAATTAGAGACCAAGAAGAGAGGCGCTGGAAAACATCGTGACGACTGGAAAGACCAATGGGATAAGAGGCAAGTCAGACAGAGCGAAATGTTGAAGGACCATAATGATGATGGATCATAATCGGCTCTCTCTTTTGTAACAAAGTCATTGGAATGGGTTTCAAATGAACGCCCCTAATACATGGGAGTTATTTTAATTAGGTAAATATCTGGATGGCTTAGCCACGTGACATAACAAATGTGGCATAACTTCTTTTTAAAACCAGTCTTCAACAGACAGCAGACAAATGAACCTGCAGTGTTAACTAACTATTGACATCATTTGTAACAAGATGGCTTCAAAAGTTACATTATTCATAATATGCCCGATTTAGGGCTCAAATATCCAAAGAGCACAAACACGTCCTACTTAATATAGTTTTCTCGATGCCTTATTGTCAGATGGCGTTACTGGAGAAACCAACTAGAAATCAGTCACCAATACATGCCGTTTCTTGTCTGCTTTGACTCTTGTCGGGGATGAATATTGTTAGCGAATGAGAGTACGAATCCTCTTTTCACACCCGAGACTGTCATTTACTGCCAATATAGTACCTGAGGAATTTAGGCCGCCTGGCTAGTGCAGTCGCCGCGAACTGTGTGTTCCAATGAGGTATTGCCTTTTCTGTTTTACAGTCTATAAGAATACGGCAGTTCGGTTTTTGGTACAGGGTCTCTTTCATTGCACACGGACTTCTGTACAGGTGTTCCAGTCTGCTCACATTGCTCACACAATGAGAATCTCAGTGACCTGCGCCAACTCTGTAGCACCGACTAGAAATCAAATGTTAGTATATCAGAATCGCGCTGTTTATATTCCTTTGTTGGTGTATTTGATCATTTTGAATTCTTGCCAGAGCAGCGGCTTTTGGATTTGCTCTTTTCCAACACCCGTGGAGTCTTTAATGTGCTCAGAGTGCACACACCCTTCATTGTTTTGACAGTGTCCAAGAAAGCTAGACGGCCGATCCACTACACCAGATTCCGTGGTTGGGGGAGTATACCATAATTTTCTTATTTTGTAAACATCTTTATAACTACCGTATTTCCCCCAAAATCAGACCTGGTCTTACATTAATTTTTATCTTAAAAATGCACTAGGGCTTATTTTCGGGGGATGTCTTATATATATATATATATATATATATATATATATATATATATATATATATATATATATATATATATATATATATATATATATATATATATATATATATATATATATATATACACACACACATACATATATTTCCAGATACAAAAGTCTACATTAATTCATGTACAAAATTCTACATTTATTCAAATACAACCATGCCATCATCTTCTGGAACATCGTCATAACTCTCCAAATCAAGTGCGCACCAGTGGCGTCTGTACTCCGACTGGCCATTCGGCAACAAATCTCTCATTCCAGCTGACGATCTTACCTAGGGCTTATTTTAGGGGTAGGTCTTATATTAAAAGCATTCTGGAAAATCGTGCCTGGGCTTATTATAAGGGTTGGTCTTATTTTAGGGGGAACATGATAGATTGTCTATACCTTTTACAGAACCAGATCTAGTTTAGTTTAGTTTAGTTTAGTTTAGTTTAGGTTAGTTTAGTTTAGTTTAGTTTAGTCGACGCTACACGGGTGTAGCCCATAAGTGCTCCGTTCTACTCCTAACTCAAGCCTGAGTCCGGAGAGTCTCAGCTCAGTGCACGAACTCCATAGCACCGGCGAGGATCATGAAATACATTGGGTAGATTTTTAACTCGAAATTTTGCCCGCGTAGCGCCGTTAGGCCACTCTTTTTCGATTTTCAACTGCCAAAGGACTTTTTACGTGCGCCACAATACACACGGGTGTCTGAACTCACTACCCAGAGACCAGGGGAAATTTGGTTACTAGAAGTTCACGTGAAAAAAATCCCGGCCCTCACCGGGGCTTGAACCTGGGACCTCAAGCACTAGAGGCGGACACCATACCTCGAGACTACTCAGTCCACCAGAACCAGATCTGCTGAAGTTGAAGCGGACATCGGTACCTTGAAGCCATTCCAACCCCAAAACAGCAGATTTAAACCACATATTCTGCTTTCACAACTAAGCACAAAGTGTTGATGTTACGATCTCAGCTCTCAGTGTGAAATGTTCGTCTAGACCTCACAGCTCCTACTTCAGGCTATTGTCTGTCTTCTTTTGCTTCTACTGTTCGGTACATTCTCAGATATAACCATGAATGATGTCAATAACCCTTTGACTACGAATCAAGTCCTCTACGTTAGGAAGTACTGGAAGCTGCAGACATAGTTAAAGCTTTTCCCGATAAAGACTGCCCAATGGAAGTTGGCAAATTGACCCTGGACATGAAAGCTGCGTGGTGGGCGGCGTAGCTAATAGTTAGGGGATTAATCGGCGAAGGTTTGATTGGAATACAAGGGGGCATGGTTAATTCATCACGAGCAGCTGATTTCAGAAGATCGAAATTGTCAGAAAACCTGGACATAAGACTTGAGCAGAGTGAGGAAGGTGACAGAGAGGACAGCGACGAGATCGTGGACAGAGAACTGGCTAAAGAGGAAGTCATGTCTAAGTTGGCAGCATAGGAAGCCACAAAACTGGGAGGTATACTGGAGCCAAAGTGTGCGGTGAAAGAAGGTAGAGAGGGTTGTAGAACTGGAGCTGGAGGGAGATTACTGGAGGGAGATTTATAGTCTGGGGAAATTAGGCTCTCAATGGAGAACGAATGTTTGGTAGGCGAAGCAGAAGATGTAATGTATGACTGTAATCTCGTTGAAGTGGCCAATGAATGGTGCAGGCGAGCCCGAAATGCAGCTTCTTCAAAATACGCATTTGTGTCCACCGTGGATGCCGACTTCATTGCCATAAGCTCCGCAGAAGGTTGCGCACCAGACTGCATTTGTAATTGAAGTTGGCGAAGTTTGAATCGCTTCCTGCGTCGAAGAAAACTGCCGTTCTCGAACATATCTCCACACATTGGATGCAGAGCCCAGTATGACCCCTTGCCTGGTCTGTCTGGTCGCCTGGGGATCTTGATGAAACAGTCGTTGAAAGACAGGTTGTGTCGAAGCGAGTTTTGCCAACGCTGTGTGTTTTTGCGATAAAACGGGAAATTGTCCATGATAAATTTGTAAATGTCACTCAGTGGTAGCATTTTCTCACCGGAACTCTGAATGGCCATGGCTGTCAGGGCAATGTAGGAATACGGTGGTTTCTGCTCATCATACGTGTTTCTGCCGGGACGAGGCATTCTTTCTGTTGTTGTCCCGTTAGCTATGTATTGCACTTTCTTTCAACTCAATGTTGTTGACTATGTAAAGTCTACTCTTGTGATTTATCTACAAGTCTCAGATGTATGGCTTGAGTAATAGGTTCAGATTCTGATCCTTCAGCTAAAAATATCTGCAAAGAAAGAAAATAAACGCAATTTTGAAATAACCATATTTGTTAAAACACATATAAATACAACTATGCAAATGTTAACTCATCATCATAAAGTAGTTCCTTTGCAGGATGTCGCTCTTATCACGGCCCGCCTAAAAGATTTTCGATCCTTTGTCTGCTCTCCCGTCTTCTTCTCTTCTTCTGCGTTCATGCGGAATTTTTTTCTTTCTTCCGGAAGTGATTGCGTTGTGCCTGTTTACACATCCGAATTCTGCGGGCATTTGTTGACCGGGTTAACCTTCCCGGGGCTCCCCCGTCTCATGCCCAGGGTATCTGCAATGCCATGCCTCCATCTTTGAATGCTCTCCCGTCTTATACCCTAGAGTTCTGCAATGTCCTGCGTCTATCTTTGTCTGCTCTCCCGTCTTATACCCAAGGTGGTGTATGCAATATCCTGCAACTATATTTGCCTGCTCTCCTGTCTCATACCGAAGGTGTCTGCAATATCCTGCATCTATATTTGCCTGCTCTCACATCTCATGTCCAAGATGTCTGCAATATCCTGCATCTATATTTGCCTGCTCTCCCGTCTCATACCCAAGGTGTCTGCAATATCCTGTACCTATATTTGCCTGCTCTCCCGTCTCATACCCAAGGTGTCTGCAATATCCTGCATCTATATTTGCCTGCTCTCCCATCTCATGTCCAAGGTGTCTGCAATATCCTGCATCTATATTTGTCTGCTCTCCCGTCTCATGTCCAAGATGTCTGCAATATCCTGCATCTATATTTGCCTGCTCTCCCATCTCATGTCCAAGATGTCTGCAATATCCTGCATCTATATTTGCCTGCTCTCCCATCTCATGTCCAAGGTGTCTGCAATATCCTGCATCTATATTTGTCTGCTCTCCCGTCTCATGTCCAAGTTGTCTGCAATATCCTGCCTCTATCTTGGTGTTCGTCAATCCCGCTCTTCTTCCAAGAACCATCCCACATATAACTAAACATGTCTTAAAAGTCGAGAGGATCGACTTCATTGCCACGGGTTTTATCCCATATGGCTCGGTCTCTTTCGGCAGGATAGCCTGTCGAAAGCATCGCACAAAGCACGAACTCTGTAGCTCCGGCGACGACCCCCATGAGTCTCCGTGAAAAATGCACTCATGAACTTAAAGACGTAGCCCGGAAACGAACCCACAACCTTCGGAGCGCCAGGCAACGGCTTGACCACGTCGCCATATATCACTATTCTTTCCAAGCCGCTATGATGTTTCATATGGCCAAAATATCCCAGTTACAGAGACACGATGCTTTTTGTAAGATGTTTGGAACTGTTCTGTGCCATTTACGGTCAAAAGCCCAATTTTTCTTCTTTGGTAATTGTGAAATGACACATAAATAACACCTGTATGTTGTCTCATGAATTTCATGCTCTTAAACATGAAAATGTAATGTTTGCTGACATTGCGCCATAGGTTCTTACCACACTCAGTGCCAAACATAACATAGGTTTGGACCAAACAAACATGGATGGCGGAAAATAGGAAGTAGGGATGTGTCACAGTTGTGACTTAAAAGATGTTAATATAGTAGCAGGTATGTAGTATTATACGTATATCAAATTACAGGGAGTTGCAAAGGGAAAACTGCTATATTCATATTTTTCTAACTAGAGTTTTGATTTATAAGCCCATGTCAGTTACGGAAGTTCGAACAAGACGTTTTATCAGCCAAGGCACTTAATCAGTTAGTCCTGTTTAACCAGCGAATTGCTATGGTCACCCCATTCACCCCACTGATGCTTAAAATGAGCCAGTTTTTTAGGCTGACTATCAGCTGTGTCTCGGAAATGTCTGTTTAGAGAGACGGACCATGTTTCACCCGCCAACCCTCCAAAAGGGAATGTTGGTCAATACCAACCATCCACACTGGGGTCTCTTAGAGGCTCATTGTTGTTAAGGAACCATATTCAAAGTATGCGACATTTTTAATATCTTCATTTTGTATTGTGATTTTTGCTTGACATGTAATTTTTATCTGTAGACATTTTTTTTTTTAAAGTTCAGAAACATACTTTGATTTTCAGTGACTCGTAACAGACAGGATAACACATTCTAAGTAGGAGAGAGTCGATCAAGATACAGCTGTTTTATGCGCTGCTTGGTTGGTTTGGTTTGAATCAGTTCAGATGAGTCAAGAGCCACCATCAGATCATACAGGGCATTCACATACGCGCTTCTTCCCCAACTTCACCTGCCAGCGACGTGCCCCAATACTAAAGATACCAATTGCAATCTGATTACGTTTCCGACTGGCCTTTCCTAAGAGTATTGACTGTTGGCTAGATCCTTAGGTCACGCACCAATCTCGTCAGGCCTTGATGATTTACCTGTTGTTCCATATTATTCACAATTTCCCAAAGGCACCGACCACATCTGCCTTTTTGTTCACTACTACTCCACAAAGGTGTGCAGACCCAGCCAATCTGCCCGCCTGTTTGTTTCCCACCACACCAGCATGTCCTGGGGACAAGATCCAACATATTCTTCTTATCTTTGATTTCTAAATTTCAATATGCCATTCTGCACGAAACATGTCAGTGTCCATTCTTCTCAAAATGCTCTGTGAGTTTGGTTTGTGGAGGATAGCCTTCGCTGCAGACTTGGATAGCTCCATAAGTGCTCTATTCTCCTTTCATAAATCATATTAAGGCGTCGATGCAGTACACGCATTCAGAAGTACTGGCGAGGATTAAGACTCACCAACATAAACACCAAACAGGCAACAAATCTTCATCTGTAGTTTAAAAGTTATTTGTATGTCCTTCTACAGGACGTTGCATCAAACCCAGCATTTATTCGCTGTTTGTGATCTACTAGGCACTTTTACGTTCAGTAGTTTGCCATTTATTGATTGCAGGCAATGAGCAGGATCTGCAACATTTAGTAGATGCGGTTTTTGCACACAGTGAACAACTATGGTTAGAATTAAATTGTAAGAAGACACAGATTATGGTCGTCACTAGGAAGAAAGAAGTACCACAATGTAATATACAAGTAAATGGGAATATTCTTAAAAAAGTAAGTCGGTACAATTATCTTGGAACAGTCGTACCATTGGATGGACGATGCCTTGAAGAGATTAGAACAAGAATCGCCATGGCGAAGGTAGCCTTTTGCAAGATTAAAAACATACTGACCAATAAAAAGATGTCATTTGCAACGAGAAAAAGAGTGTTTAAGTGCTACATAGAACTTGTCCTTTTGTCTGGATGTGAAGTGTGATCAATGAACAGACACGCTGAAAAACATCTGATGGTTGTGGAAATGTGTTTTCTGGGGGATAATGCAAAGAATACAATGGACAAACAGAAAAACCAATGATCAAGTCCTAAAAGAAGCAAATGAAAACCGTAAACTGATTAGAGAAATTAGACGTAGACAGTCATAATTTTTTGGACACGTTATGAGAAGAAATAAGTTGGAGAACTTGCAAGGTTGGGGAGAAAAGACAAGGGAAAGGCAGAGAAGTAAATACTTAGATGGCTTGGCCACATGGGTGGTCGAGACAAGAACACTGAGCTCATCCACGACTCTGGTGATCGCGTGGGATGACGGAATGATCGTGTGGGATGGCGGAACATGACCGCCCACGCTTATCGGCACGGCACATGATGATGATGAGTTTGCCATTGCTTTCTGAACTGCCAACTCTCATAACCTCGAATCAATGCAAAGCTATCTGCTACAAAATCGCCTGCTGCTATTTTGAACGGATACCTGTTACATCAGGGACTTGTGAAATTGCGTTCACTGACCCCTAAGCTACAGGTGCTGATAGGTTTTCCAGGTGTTTTAATCGGTGGTTTGCGCAGCGACAAAGTATTGGCCCTAGCAAAGTATCAAGGTCTTTTCCAGGTTAATATTTGACTTAATGTCTTTGTATCCCAACTAATTGCTCCAGTCTTCTATTCATTCCTGGTTCTAACTTTTAACTGCACACTTTACAGGCAGTTACATATATTTAGTCAATTTCTAATTGACAGTTATTAAGTGAAGCCCCTTTGTTGTGTACAGTCATTATGTTTTCGTCTTAGGCAGTTATTATGTCAACTCATTTAAAAAAAAACAACCAGATATTATGTTAACCCCTTTTTTGTCCTAGGAATTATTGTATCAGTTAGTCTTGAAGTATACAGTTGTTATGTCATCTCTTTTTAATTCACACATTTCTTACAGTAACTCTTCCTGAACCATAAATTCGCGACTGTTAACTCTTCCTAGCCCACACATTTATGACTGTAATTATTCCTAGCCCACACATTTATAACTGTAATTATTCCTAGCCCACACATTTATGACTGTAATTATTTCTAGCTTACGCATATATTACTATAGCTCTTGGCAACCCAAATATTTATTACTGTAATTCTTCCTGATCCACATATGTATTATTACAGTTAGGTCTTCCTGACCCATTATTTGTTACTTTAAAGACTTTAGATCTAAGACAACTACTATCAAGGACACGAGCGGAAGAATCCACAGACCATACAGAAATTCTTAATAGTAGGAAAGAATACTGCAGAGAAATATATGAAACCAGAGATGGTAAAGACAAAAATAGTAAACAATAAAATCTAAACAGCTAAAGAATGTCAACATGGCCGAATGAATAAGAGAGTTCGCTCTTAAACTTCCGGTGTGCTGATGCTGAGATAATGGGTTCAACCCATATACTGGGCAGCTGAACTAAAATATTGACTTCGCGTTTTTGACTTTGGGACGTGAATTACAAGTACCTCAGAAATCCAAGTGGATTCGTATAGTGCGGAAGAACAGATACGTCATCACGACCTGGAGAGAATGGTGCTGTAGGGAGTGACTAGAAGATCTGGCCGACACCCAGGACTCCGAGGAAAGGTCAGGCAGACAAAACAATCAGACTGCTAAGGATACCATTAGGACTCTTCACTTGCTGTTGAAGATAAGGACGGAGCACATATGGGAATGTCATGAGTGCAGTGATGACGGTACTTAATTCAAATCAACGCATCTTATCTCAACTTAATACAAATCATAAAAACACCATATAGTGAAGAAAAGGCAGACTTTAGAATGTGTGGTAATTCAACGAATTGGTTTGATACAGAACAGAGAATTAGAAAGGGTTGCATTTATTTCAATTATACGTTTAATTTTTAAAATGAAAACATATTGAGGAATTCTAGAGAATATTAGACAGTTACCAATTTGATCACTTTGTATCGAAGGAATAGACATAGCTGAACTTCCATGTGCTGACAACACAGTATTACTATCAACATCACAGCTGGGAATTAACAATCTAAACCAAGTCAGTGACGCAGTAAAGTAGAAATAAAACAAATAAAACGTATATACCAATCAAATACACACAAAAATACTGACAACCGATAACATAAATATGTCAACAGATTTACTCGTATTTACCAAAAAAACCAAGAGATTACATAAAGAGGGCAGTTTTCGTCATCTAGGTTCAATTCTAACGGGCGATAATGAAATGTGATGACCAAAATTAAAAAAAGAAAATTATTTCCCTGCAAAAACTAAATTAATTGAAACCTTTAGGGATTGGGGCAGATAGAGAAACAATAATCAAATTACTAGAAGCATGCACATTTCCCCTGGCAACATAAGCGTGTGAAATGTGGACATTTAACAAATCAGAGGGATAAAACATATGTCGTTTTTAAAAAAAAAAAAGCAATATGGAAGATATTAACAATTCATAGGAGAGAAAATAGAGCAAACAGATCTGTTAAACAAACAGATCTATTGAACAAGAACTCAATGTTGAAAAAGGTTGTGTATTAAGACAAACATAATTGAGGAAAATGAAATATTGTAAATATGTATTACTGGTTTCCATAGAATGGTATGAGACACGGTCGGTCAGAAAACAATGACAACTACTGAACATGCAGCGTCAGTGTCTTTTATTCACCTCTTCATTCACTGCAATTTGCTTTGTCTACAAGGGTAATTATGTCATACCATTTTAGTCTCAATATTCTTCGCAGGCACCATTTAATGAAAACCTGGAGTTTATTAGTAATTCTGTCAGTCGTTCGCCATGTTTCTGATCCATATAGCAGTAATATTTTAACACTACAGTTAAATTTTCGAAGTGTAGTGCTAAATTTAATTTCATTTGACTTCTGCAAATTTCCGGAATCTATGAAAGCTGCCTTTTTTTATTATATTTAACTATTTCTTGCTTTTCTCCCATTCTTGCCTACATTTCTATCTAATTAGATGTATGATACCTTCTGGATCAGCAGCTCTCCCATATTTTAGGAGTTTGACATTCTTTCTAATATATTCTTTAGACGGCTTCTCACATATGATATCCAGCCCCACCTCTGCATGCTGAATTTCTGAATGGTCTTTTGGGACTGATCTATTCAGAAATTCATCAAAGTATTCAGACAATCTGTTCATTTTATCTTAAATATTGATTAAACTCGCCCTTTACTATTTGTTATCAGTCCATTTGGTTGATTATATTTTCCTGCTATGTACATTGTGCTGCTGTGTAGGTCTCTGAGGTTTGATTTCGCTGCCGCTACTTCTGCCTCAGTTGTTAGGCCATCTAAATATTTTCTTTTATCCACTCTTGTCTGCGTACTAACTTCTTGATTAGCTTCTGTATTTGTTATATTCTCTGATTCCAGTAGTCCTGGTTTTGCTATTGTTTAAATTTGTTTATTCAGATAATCGCGGTAAAGTAACAATATGCATAGTAACAATATGTTTGGTGATAGACAATCTGCATAGCGACAGTATGCGTAGTAACAATATCTTTGGTGACAATATGCATAGTGACAATATTTGTAGTGACAATATGTATAGTGACAATATGCATAGTAACACTATGCATAGTAACAATATGCACAGTGACAATAGGCATAGTGACAATATGCATAGTGACATTATGCTATTATGCTCTTATTTCTTTGACAAAACGAAACACAATGGCTGGTATGGTCATTGCAACTTCAACTTCCTTACCTCCCAAAATGTCCCGGTATTCATTTTATGAGCCTGGGCCAGCCAACGAAAAAGTTACGTTTCGAGATCGGTTTGAAACCAAGATCCACTATGACTATACATGAAATAACCAACTATAGCTATCTACAGAATGCCCCTTTGCTTGTTTTAGCAGCAGGAGAATATAAAACACTTCCTCTCTTCTTAAATATGATAACATCGGATATTCAATGCACATTATAATACTCCTGCGTTCAGGATGCATGACACAAGTGAAGGCTTCAACACAGAAATACAACCAATGAGGGGCGCTGGTTACGTGTTTAGATAAACTACATGACTTTATAATTGTGCAGTTAACGAGTTTAGGGTAAAAAGAATGCCTCTCCCCCAGGAAATGAAAGAACGTAATATCGATAATCAATCATAACAATAACAGCAACGTAAACAAGAGATTATGCCATTGTTTCTATGGCAGCTGGATACGTGAGACTGCATTCAGCTAGTATGGTAATTAGTGTGTCATGTTCATGTCTCTTGTGTGGCTGTGATTTCTATAGCTGTTTTCTTAATGTTAGTTTTCTTGTTTACTGTTGCCTTCCCGTGTCTGTGATTTCTATAACTGCTTTCTTACTGTTAGTTATGATGATTATTGTTGAATTCTTGTGTCTGTGATTTCTATAATTGTTTTCTTAATCAAAACAATGTTTCCCCGTAGTGAATTTAAATAACGAGGACACAAACAATAGATTGCACGATTTATTGCCTGGTATATTTCGCTGCATCTCGTCAGGTTCGTACTGCAGAAATCAGACAACAAATGGTAAATTAACTAGACAAACTCTTCAAGCTGACATATACACATGTTCGTACAGTAATTCCAATTGTCTACCTCGGTAGCTTTAAACTAACTATCATGTCTTTCTGTTTGCACAAAAATGGCCTATGTAGATTAATCAAGATGGCTTCTGCCAACTTTAACAAGTGACTATTTGTGTATTAAAAATACACGAAACGCATTGTCTCTGTCAATCAAGTGACCAGTTTCCAAAACGTGCCGTGCAACCGATGACGCAGGAGGTTTGTAGTGTGTCGGCCTGGCCAGGATTCCATCACCTTTGTGTATTATCTTGTGTGTTTTCTTAGTGTTAGTTTTGTTGTTTACTGTTGTCTTCTTGTGTCTTTGACTTCTATAACTGTTCTCTTACTGTTATGTTGTTTATTATTGACTTCTTGTGTCTGTGATTTCTATAGCTGATTTCTTAATGTTAGCTAAACCCGTTTACTGTTGACTTCTTGTGTCTGTAATTTCTATAACTTTTTATTTACTGTTGCCTTCTTGTGGCTGTCGCTTGTGGCCTCTCGACTTTTAAGACTTTGAGACTGTTTGTTGCCATCTTGTGTCTGTGATTTCTATAGCTATTTTCTTAATATTAGTTATGTCGTTTACTGTTCCCTTCTGTTTTCATTTTACTGTCACACATTAACTGTTAGTCGTCGTAGCGCACTTGCTTATATATATATATATATATATATATATATATATATATATATATATATATATATATATATATATATATATATATATATAGTATGTATGTATGTATGTATGCCCAAATCCTGGTTGGCAACTGGTCTAGGATCGAACCGATAGGTGGACAGTTAGAGCTTTGCTTTGCTGATTCGGCAGCTTCAGCAGGTTGTCTTGCTCCAGATGTATTGGTGTCACCTTTCCTCTGGAGTGAGCTAGGCAGGCCGTGTGAGGGATCATTCTACATGGGCAACATCTCTACAATTCAGCCCAGGCTTTGTGCTATGGGTCACACACTGAGCGTGTAAGACGTAAATTGGTGCATGCTAGTGGAAATGACCATGTGTTCACATGCATCCATTGTGGACGAACATTTACAGCGCGAATTGGCCTTATCAGTCACACACACACACACACATATATATACATACTACCACATCCACTGGTATTTAGATATGTAGTGGGCAAGAAGATCTGCACTGCTATATCCATTCTACTACATAAGGTTTTGTTGCTAAGAGCCAAAACTGTGAACAATGACACAGTTAAAACCGTCAGCTAAGGAGGGTTATCTTATATCAATTCTACTTAGTGCTTTTAGTACAGCAAAAATTTCTGCAGAAGCAAATAAATGTCTTGTTAGTAATGCTGAAAGTTCTCTTTATTTTTCCAGAGTGTGATGTATATTCCTAATCCCAGCTTATTATCTTCTTTTTTTTTTGGGAGCAATTTGTACAAATAGTGATACTATCATATGATATTTGTTGTATTGCCTTCATCTTACCATTCCATTATACCAATTCACTTGCCCCGTTCAACCTCAGAAGAGGAGTTATATTAGGGTACATCGCCGGGCTCAGATAATTCATTAATAATCCTTTGACCGAATCAGTCATAATTTGGATATTAATTAGAAGGTGATTTTTGTCCAAAGGTGGTAATAGCTCCGTGTATGTAAGGGAAGCACTCTATTTTTAAAAACAATTATAACTGCTAGTTGATAGTAAATCTCCTGTTGTTAAAATTGTCATAGAAGGATAACAGGTGTGTAATTTTAAATTTTCATTAAACACAAAATGTATTTTTGATTTCTGTATTCCTAAATACTGGTATGCTAATATATTTTGAGTTTTCAACTGATTATTGTGTGTGGTTACAAGTTGTGTATGTTGGATAAGTATTGTCTTTGATTACTTTGATAGTGTAAGTTGATCTTAGTTCTTTTCTTCAGGATTTAGCGGAAATATTCCGATTGGTACATACAGAGCATCACTTGATGTTGTCCTTGGTGCGCCTGATACTTATTATACACTAGCTTGGTGTTGTATGTTGTCTAGATTTAAATTTGCTGCTCTTAGCTGTTGATTCATAGATCGTGCTTCCATAGTCTATATTTCCCATAATTACAATTAGTTATAAAACATAAGCACCACGCCCATTTCATTTCAGATATCTCAGTATGCCTACTAAGTTATCTATGCGCTATTTTTTCATCGACGATAAACTGTATTTTTCGTAGAGGACTTTTGTGTTGGCATTCTGACGGCGGCATTGTGCACGGTGTACCTGTGCGAGCTGTTGGCTTGCCAAGACTCCTGTCTATTCCACGTTTCACATAGGGCAGTGAGGAGCATTGTGTATGATACTCAATGACACAGGAACGGAACATAATGGGGACGACCCGTTGCCGTGAAGTTGGAACAGAGACTAACTAACTAACTAACTTTTCACTTAAGTTGTAGATCTAGAGTCATTTTCAAGTATCTGGCTGTTTGTATTGTTCGTATTTTATGACCGTGTAACTTTGTGTCACTTAAGTATTGTCAATTCAATCGAATAGACGCTAATGTCGGAAAATGTACAGTGGAATGCGGAAGAAACTGGGGGCTGTGGAAATGTGAAGTTTTGAGAAGACTTTTGTGCGGACGGAGAAGAAAACTACACCGAGGTACAAACAGCTACAGATGTTACTAGAGTACTTCTCAAATCCATTAGTAACAATCAATTAAAATGGCATATCGACATAATATGTGGAATATAAAATTAGCCTTATGTGAGAAATAAAAAGTGTGATTAGAAAGGCAAATAAAGACAGGAACAATTGTATGTGAAAGCTTAAACAACTGGGCACCAAATAAAAATAATGGCGGCATCACCTTCGTTCAGTCAGCAGACGACAGAATATTCCAGAGCCATAGCTGGGTTTTTCTGCTGCAGATCCGGCACCTGTAGAAAAACAGATGGCAAAAACTGAGAAACATAATTATGGCCATTTACAGTCTCAAGTCAAGGTTGTGTGATGATCTAGGTTCGACTAATGTTTGAGTCACACGGTGTTGGTTCCGTAAGCTAATA
The DNA here is from genome assembly GCA_014155875.1 of Cepaea nemoralis. Lineage (NCBI taxonomy): Eukaryota > Metazoa > Mollusca > Gastropoda > Stylommatophora > Helicidae > Cepaea > Cepaea nemoralis. The sequence goes on along the minus strand of JACEFZ010009773.1, from coordinate 13,130 downwards.
TTTCTTTCTTATCTCGATTTACATACGACAATCCTGCTTAGTCCAGTAGAAGAAGAAGAGGAAGAAGAAGAAGAAGAAGAAGAAGAAGAAGAAGAAGAAGAAGAAGAAGAAGAAGAAGAAGAAGAAGAAGAAGAAGAAGAAGAAGAAGAAGAAGAAAAAGAAGAAGAAGAAGAAGAAGAAGAAGAAGAAGAAGAAGAAGAAGAAGAAGAAGAAGAAGAAGAAGAAGAAGAAGAACAACAACAACAACAACAACAACAACAACAACAACAACAAGAAGAAGAAGAAGAAGAAGAACAAGAAGAAGAAGAAGAACAAGAAGAAGAAGGAAAAAGAGGAGGAGGAGAAGGAGGAGGAGGGTTAAGAGGAAGAAGACGAGGAGGATGAGAAAAGAATAAGCGTAAGCAAATGAACAATAACAAGAGCAAAATCAAGAAGAAGAGGAGGAGACGGATGAAGAGGAAGAGGACAAAGGGGGGAGGAGGAGGAGGAGGCAGAGGAAAAGAAGAAGAAGAAGAAGAAGAAGAAGATGAAGAAGAAGAAGAAGAAGAAGAAGAGAAGAAGAAGAAGAAGAAGAAGAAGAAGAAGAAGAAGAAGAAGAAGAAGAAGAAGAAGGAGAGGAGGAGGAGGAGGAGGAGGATAAGGATGGGGAAGAGGGTTAAGAGGAAGAAGATGAGGAGGATGAGAAAAAGAATAAGAGAAAGCAAATGAACAATAACAAGAGCAAAATCAAGAAGTAGAGGATGGGACGGATGAAGATGAAGGGGACCAATGGGGGAATTGGAGGAGGAGGCAGAGGAAAAGAAGAAGAAGAAGAAGAAGAAGAAGAAGAAGAAGAAGAAGAAGAAGAAGAAGAAGAAGAAGAAGAAGAAGAAGAAGAAGAAGAAGAACAACAACAACAACAACAACAACAACAACAACAACAACAACAACAACAACAACAAGAACAACAACAACAACAACAAGAACGAAAGAAGAAGAAGAAGAAGAAGAAGAAGAAGAAGAAGAAGAAGAACAACAACAACAACAACAACAACAACAACAACAACACAACAACACAACAACACAACAACAACAACACAACAGTTCTGTGTATGTTATATGCATATAAGTTAAATATATCCGTGAGTGTTCCGTCAATATCTTCAACACACCAGCCGTCACCTAGGACAGGACCAGTATATGAAACTGGTAACAACAACCAGAGAAAATCAAGTGGCTACCGACAACAACAAGCAAAAAAGACCGGTGGTGACGGATTCGATTGTGCATCTAGGCGGATTTTTTTTAAATTGACCAAGGGCTAAAATGAGTACCAGGACATATCTTAGGAAGTAAAGGCGGCAGATGTGATACTAATCACATATCCCAGCGTGTGTTGATTTTTTTTTTTTTTTTTTTTTGCATTTCCTTTTACAGGACATCGCTGTCAACATCAGCATCTTTCAGCTGATTGTTGATTTCTTGGCAAGATTACGCTCAGTAGTTTGCCATTGCTTTCTGAGCGACCGGCTCACATACCCCTTAAGTTAACGACGCGAAGAGAACCGCTACCAATTCTCGCTTAACGTCGCGTTACTCAAGAGAGTATACAGGATTACGGAGAAAGTCGTGTAATCCCTAGACCAGGGAGACGGCGTGTGTTGATCTTCTTCTTCTTCTTCAGCGTTCCGAGCCATTGAGGTTCTTTGCTGCAGATACAATCCGTCTCCATTCGTCTCTCTGGTGGACCTTCTCTTGCCAGTCGTTGATTCCAAGTGCTTGTAGGTCTGTATATATATTATCTCTCCACCGTCTTCTTGGTCTACCTCGGGGTCTATGGTCATTTATTTCCTGAGTGTAAGCGAGTTTTGTTTCCCTATTATCTTCCATTCTTTCTATATGCCCCAGCCATTGTAGTCTATTAGCTTCATGATACCAGTGATTAGCGGGCACTTAAACAGATCATAAGTGAGTTGATCGATCTATGAAAATATGTGTCTAGTGCGATATGTCCAACGTGTCTTAGTTGTAAACGGGGTTATTTACTTTACTTAATTACTGAATATGAATAAACAAAGAAGAGAAGAACGCTTTGAAAAAGATATGCAATAAGTCGGTTTCACAGTTCAATGATACAACATATTCCCAATTCATGGCAACGTTAATGAGGTTCTGGATGAGAGGCATGCCGAACGAATGCAATTAAGAGGAAAATCAACGTTGTTTAGGAAGAACGTGGATGCAACAGGAATGTGGTTCCTAAGATGAATGTTGAGAATTGCTTGGACTGCCAGAGTAACTAACGACAATTGCCTGAAAGAGGCCAATGAAACTAGAGCATTATATACAACAATAAGAAAGAGACAAACATCTTTCTTTGGTCATGTGATGAGAAGGGAGGCATTGGAGAACATCGGATGATTAGAAAAATCGAGGGGAAGAGAGGCAGAGGACGGCCAAGAGAAATGATGCTAGATGGATTAAAACGGTGGCATGGAGGAATACCTGCAGCAGAGTTTATCCAGAACACCAAAGACCGAGATATGTGGAGAGACATAAACACCTGCGCCAGCTGGCAGGGCACTTGATGATGATGATGATGATGATGATGATGATGATGATGATGATGATGATGATGATGATGATCAACGTTGACAACTGTCAAAAAAAAACTGTATTGGATAGTAGGTATTGCTATTATAAGACACGAAGAGAAACAATATACATAGTAAAATAAGAATATTCTGGATCCACACGTTATGTATACTTTGAATCGATGCAACTAGAATTATAAAGGAAATCAACTGGGGAACCCTTTGAGGCCACTGAGACAGTCCATAAATAAACACACATAGTATTGTTTGGCTCTCATAAAAGGAGAAAAAGGAAGTAGAGATTAGAGGACGCACTAGACGACATACAATTTGAACGCTATAGGTCTCTAATATCTACTTCCTTCTTCTCCTTCTATGACCGCCAAAACAATACTAATTACTATGTGTGTTTATTTGTGAGCTGTCTCAGTGGCCTCATAGGGTTCGCCAGTTGATTTCCTGTGTGATTTCCTTTGAGGCCACTGAGACAGTCCATAAATAAACACACATAGTATTGTTTGGCTCTCATAAAAGGAGAAAAAGGAAGTAGAGATTAGAGGACGCACTAGACGACATACAATTTGAACGCTATAGGTCTCTAATATCTACTTCCTTCTTCTCCTTCTATGACCGCCAAAACAATACTAATTACTATGTGTGTTTATTTGTGAGCTGTCTCAGTGGCCTCATAGGGTTCGCCAGTTGATTTCCTGTGTGATACGTGTACAACATTAGAACCGACCAATCATTTCTCTTCTTTAAATGTTTGTGAATATACTGGACACGGCATTATGGTCCGATGTGTTTGGGTGTTTGTTATTAGACCTATGCTGGGGTAATATAAAATTATGAGACCTATGGTGTGATCTCAATGGTTTGATACGAATTCTGTATGCGTTCCATAGTTGTAGCTTCATTGTATGATAGACCTGGCTAATGAAGACACTTTTTTTTTGGAGTGTCTAGTAGGTCATGCGTCGAAGTACACTTGTTCCTGCAGCGAGGCGCCGTCGTCATTTGGAGGTGACAGGTTCAAATCCCGGTCGGTAATTCTAGCTTTAAATTTTTATGTTGTCTAGTGCGTCCTCTAATCTCTACTTTCTTCTTCTCCTTCTATGAGCGCCAAACAATACTATGTGTGTTTATTTATAGAATTATAAAGTAGGGTCGTCTTAAGGAAGAAAGAAACAACACAATGTACCACTCAAGATATGGGAACATTCTCCAACAGTTGAATATGCATAACTATCCTGGAATAGTCATAACCTATGGGGGAAGGGACCTTATAGAGATTGGAACAAGAACAGACAAGGCAATGGTATCCCTTGGCATGAAGGAAAATACACTCACCAATAAACACCCGTCAATTGCAGTAGATACAAATGTATGATAATGCTTTATAGAATCTGTATGTATGTGAAACAGGACAATAATCAGGCAATCTGAGAAATGTCTAGCGGCAATGGAAATGTGCTTTCTGGGGAAAATGCAAAAAGATATCATTCACGGACATAAACAAATTAGAGTCCTCCATGAATAATACAAAGCGTACATTCTTCTTCTTCTTCTTCAGCGTTCCGAGCCATTGAGGTTCTTTGCTGCAGATACAATCCGTCTCTCTGGTTGACCTTCTCTTGCCAGTCGTTGATTCCAAGTGCTTGTAGGTCTTTGTTACTTCTTCTTTTCCACTCTCCACTTTGTGTATCCCTAATGGGTCCAAAGATGCGTCTTAAAACTTTGTTCTCAAAGGTTTGTAATAAGGCTTCGTCTCCTTTCGTTGTAATCCAGGTTTCAGAGCCATACAGCACAACTGGTCTGATCAGTGTTTTGTATATTGTGATTTTGGTGTTACGAGATAACACATTTGATTTTAGTAGATGTTGTAAAGCGTACATTGATTAGAGAAATTAGTTGTAGACAGCCAGGATTTTTGGGGTACATTACGAGGAGACAGAAACTTGAAAACTTAGTGACAACTGACAAACCTGATGGGGAAAGAGCAAGTGGAAGGCAAAGAACGATTAATACCCGTATGGCGTGGACACCTAGTGTAATATGAACACAAGCACAGGCATTGTCCAGAGTCTGGTGATCTTTGAGATGGCTACCGCTAACCGCCAAGGTTGAACGGCACTGCACAAAATGATAAATGGGTGCAAACCGACGACTAGCTTCTTCGCCCACAGGAGCATATTCCCTCAACCACCTCACGCCAAGTCTTTTACAGACGAGTTCGCGATTGGTTGAAGTCGCAGCTAAAGTTTTCTACCGGTTAAGGTTTTTCTGTCCGTCCATAAAATTATGTGCATTTTCTTCAGAAACCACATTTCCACTGCCAATAGTTGTTTCTCAGCATGTCTGCTAATTGTCTATGTTTCACATCCATTTAGCAATTTTAGTTTCTCGTTGCAACAGTGAACCACTGGGGTTAGAATTGAATTGTAAGAAGACACAGATTATGGTCGTTACTAGGAAGGAAGAAATACAACAATGTGATTATACAAGTAAATGGGCATATTCTTAAAAAGTGAACCAATACAACTATCTCGGAACAGTCATAACATCTGATGGGAGATGTCTTGAAGAGATTAGAACAAGAATTGCCATGGCGAAGGTAGCCTTTTGCAAGATGAAAAACATACTGACTAATAAAAAGATGCCAATTGCAACAAGAAAAAGCTTGTTGAAGTGCTACATAGAACCTGTACTTTTATATGAATGTGAGGCGTGGACAATGAGCAGACAAGCTGAAAAACAGCTGATGGCTGTGGAAATGTGGTTTCTGAGGAAAATGCAAAGAATACCATGGACAGATAGAAAAACCAATGAACAAGTCCTACAAGAAACAAATGAAGATCGTAAACTGATTAGAGACATTAGACGCAGACAGTCAAAATATTTTGGGCATGTTATGAGAAGAAATGACTTGGAGAACTTGGTGACGACTGGCAAGATCGAAGGGAAGGAGACCAAGGGGAAGACCAAGAATTAAATATCTGGATGGCTTGGCCACGTGGCATGGATCGAGACAGAAACACTGAGCTGATCCACGACTCTGGTGATCGAGTGAGATGGCAGAACATGACCGCCCACGCTTATCGGCTTGGCACATAATGAATGAATGAATGAATTGCAATGTACAGCTTTGTATTGGTGTGTGTTTGTGTGTGTGTGTGTGTGTGCGCGCGCGCGCGCGTGTGTGTGTGTGCAACTCTTACCATGGCGATTCTGGTTCCAGTCTAAACGCTTATTGTTCTAATATAAGTGCTACACCTGGGGAGAGTATAATAGATGCAATCTGTACTGTTACCGTGTAATATAATTTATCTTTGTGTCCACAAGTGCGAGGGTTATTTGCCTCCTTCCAACAAGGCTCGGTTTTTATTTTTTGCGCTCGCTCGCTTTGAACTCAAGCGTAGTTCATAAACCTTGTTTCCAGCAGCGCTGGATTGAATTCTGCGTGTGGATTAGCTTTTCCCTATTAGCAGTGTCCTTCGCCATCACGCGAACCCATTCCGACTTCAGAGGTACTTGTAATTTACGTCCTCAAGTCAAGGACGACAGATCAACATTTTAGTCCAACTGTCTGGTGCAAGGGTTGAACCCTTTACCTCGGCATCAGCACACCGGATGTTTAATAACATGCGTTCTTAGCAATTCGGCCATGCTGACCTGCTGGCTGTTTTTGATCCCGCCTATAAAATGGGTTCTGGATAATTTATAGAATTTTATGGAAATTTTCTGAGAAGGAAAGTGGCGAAGAAGGAAACTGGCAGCTTGATCTCATGCTGTTAGATAGAATATGTCATGGTCTAACACTTCACTTCACTAAAGTGATATCTGACACAAGTTTTACCTTTTCTATACACAAACATCAGAAAGAAGCAGTCATCATTTTTTGGCCACATTATAAGAAGGCAAAAACTGTAACATGTTGTGACAAACTGGAAAGATTTGTAAAAAGAGAGACAGAGGAAGACAACGTGAGTAAAAACTTGACAGTCTTGTGACACAGCATGGAAGGGAGTAAACACATGCATTGATCCATGCCATCGGAGATGGCAATTTGTGGAGAAGCATGAGCCAGCCGGCAAGACACTAGTTGATGATGATGATGATGATGATGATGATGATGATGATGATGATGATGATGATGATGATGATGATGATGATGATGATGATGATGATACCAACACCTCTACAGGTATGGGATTGGAGTCTATTAAATGCCTAAAACTTGTGGAGGAAATATGTCATACCAGGCCTAATTCCAGTCAACGCTTATGTGTAGCACTGAATCAGGGCCTGGTTATACCCTAATATGCCTCTCCGCAGACGTGAAGCTCCAATTGCAGTCTTGCACAACCCGTTGATTTGTGAGCTTGGAGAGGGGAATTTGAGCTCTCAACACAGTCCCGTGGAGATGGTACTTCAGCGCCGGTCGGGAGGAAAGTATCTACACCAGACTAGCCTCGATATATGCGAGCAACTTTCCGAGGTCAGACTACCTGTATGTTAGTGCATCAAACCTAAGCGCTAAAACTCGCGGTCTTCCATAGGATTCTGAACCAGCCAACCAACCAGCCAACCATTCAACCAACCCATCATCCAACCAACCAAGCAAGCAAACAAGCAACCAACCAACCACCAGTATTACTATAAAGATAAACCGCATAGAATATACTGTCGTTTCGAAGGGAAGTGCTAGGATTTTCACAGATACTATGTCACCCAACTGTCAAATGTGAAAGTCGGCTGCCTTTCTTGCTGCTGCGTCCTTGGCCAACTAACACAAAAGATACATGTCAATTTAAATACTCGGCTCGTGGAACTGAATAAACCAGCGTTGATTAGTCGTGATAGTCAGCACTCCTTACTGTCGTTTAGTCTAAATCATAAATAAATACATTCATTCTGTGGATACTCGTCGTTCAGACAACGATATGTGTACACACTACACACTGACTTCATTCAGCCAGACAGTCTTTGCCTTTGCTATTGTAGCAGTTTTACTCATATTTTTCTATGGTACAATGATAAAATGTGTGTATATTTTATAATGCATTAAGGCGACGAGTATTTTTATTTATGTATAAATTATTTACAACATGTACAATTCTTGTAACACACAAAGTACATATGCCCCAAGTAAACTGGTTTTGGCCAAGCCACATGCTCTTTATTTCACAGAGCCAAGATGCAAGAACATTGAACGATATTATCTGGAATTGTCTTGTAGATAAAATACGTAAGGAAAAATCGTGACTGTACTTACCTCACTTTCTGGATGAAAACAGCTGGTAGTCTTGACAACAGACGTCTGTTTGCATACTTGAAATAAACAATCAGATAACTACCAGTCTAATTAATGTACAGTTCAACTGCAGTGTTTTAGTCATATAAAACTACTATCAATAACAAGGTTGATAATATAATTACACAAGATTGTACAATCAGATATCTGCTCATGGATCCTTAGTGAAGCGAACGAAGTGTCACAATATATTCATTATTATTTCTCTATGTATAAAACGAGTGTGGAAGATATCTATTTCTTCATATTTGATCCTGTCTGGGCTTCTGTAATCACAGGTAAACAGCTGAGTAATACAAATAGCAGCAACGCTTGCGTTCTTTACGATTAGTTGAACTTTCAGACTGAACTACTATTTTTATTTTATACAGTACTGATCTGAAGTGTTTTTAATGGTCACATTCTGTATATAACATATTGAGAAAGCAAACTACCTAGGGGAGAACTGTTCTTAACATGGATGCACACCATTACGATGAACCTAAACAAGTCAACAAAATGTCCGCTAACACTTGAGCAAGCTTAGAGTCAACTACAGTGCGTGTGTTGATTTATAGTAGCAACAGATCTGACTCTCAAAGTTATACGAATCCTGAATGTTATAATTTTGACAAGCAGACGTGATAAAATTAGCGCGGAATAAATTACGAAATTGCAGATATTTCTTTCGCAGATTGAAAGTAAAAGTATCACACTATAGTCATTCCTGAGGTCAGTTCCTTTCTGATATGTAAGAGCTTCATGGCAGGAACAGTGCGAAACTTCCCGCCCTCTGGCCCAGTATCCTCGTACTCCGAGCGTCTTTTGGGGACCGTTTTCCGTATGTCAGTCACGAGTGAGGGCGGGGAGCTTAGTAATTGGCGCTCAGATATTGGAAGAAACCGACTCCAAGGATGCAACGCTGGTTTCACAACGAACGATCGATCGCCCAAAAGTCCGCCCCTGGGACTGTGCACATTTTTAAGTGCCTCTATGGACAGGAGTGCTCGTCATGCGACAGGTCAAAGGTAGGCTAAAATAATGGACAACCATGATACCATCATTACAGGAAACCACGTGAAGGCAAACTTTTCGCAGCATAATTTGATACAGGTGGTATTAACATGATAATGATGTTAATGCCAGCTAAATCTTATTACAAAATATTTGATTGTGCATGCTGTTTGTTTTAATTTTGTTCATTTAAATGCGGAATGCATTCAATTGAGCCCATAAATAGCTGAATGTGAACGCCCATATTTCACACAATACATCAAACAGGCATCAATGCGTACATCGTGGTATCTTAAGGTGCGTCTTAAGTACACTGCCATTCTTTGTGACTTTGCCCCGCTCCACTTCTTCTGCACTGTATTTCCCACTGCAGCACAGACCACATTAGTTGACAGATATAATGAGTGCATTAAACGTCACATTATTTCCGCCCCGTTTAAATATTACCACAAAGGCATCACATTTACGCGGTAAAAATGGTAAATAGGATGCGCGTGTTAATGCAATGTTGAACTTTCACACGCGTTTCATGAACGTAAAAACAGAGCACTGCAGTGTTGTCAAAACTGAAGCTTCATGAAAGCAATGTAACGAGAATAGTAAAGATATCTCAGTAAGCGCGACAGAATTATTCTAATGATCAAGTGCAGTAGGTGTGAGGATCGTCTGGCCGGGTGGCTAAAACGCTGGGCTTTCATTCGTGAGGCCCTGGTTCGAATCGGCAAGGTGATGGATCTCTCTCCCCTCTCCCCCCCCCCCCCCCCCCCCCATGTCAAGACGGCAACAAGAAATCCCAAACCTGCACAATTCATGGCAACTGCACAAGCCAGGCAGCCTTAATTCACACTCAAGGACCCCCCTCTCCCCTTCCACCCTACACCACAAGGTAATTTAGGCAGTAAAGACAGTGACAGTAGCAACAGTAGCAGGGTTGAACATTGAAGAAAAGATGGCCTGTACTCAACTATGTAAAACTTGTCCCAAGACTGATCCAGTCTTCCAAATATTCTGTAGCAACGGTTCTCAGTCGGTGGGTAATTACCCCCCTCCCGCCACCCGATCTTAGGGATTCGGGGGGGGGGGGGGGGATATAGATTATTCAAGATCACGTTAATACAAGAACAGATTACTTGGTATTGTTTTTCCCTCCATACTTTACGGTTCTGTACTTCTCGCCCTTCTGAAATTTGTTTTATAACATAAGTAGACCCGCAAATCTCTGAACTTATGGTGAAAGGGTGAGCCACTGTTCTATAGCATAAGTACCACAGAAATGCCACATGAACACTCAACATGTCTCGAGGCATGCTATGGGTCTGTTAGGTGACAGGTTCACCACATAGCCTAGGCCTGAATGCATGAAGGAATAGGTGGTCGGTCTTTCCCTCTGTAGGTGGGACGACAACCGAGGGCGTTGAACACTCGTCATAGATCACTGACAAAGAGCTAAGTAAGAGCTAAATAACTAAAATGATTATAAAGAGAACTATAGAAGGAAGAGTAACATAGCGATCTAGGAAACCAGACAGAAGGGACACAAACACTATAAATAGTTCTATAACGGAACACACTCGTGTCGACAAGGAGGTCAACGAGTGTACGTGAGCTGGGATTACCCAAGAGACTGGGAAACCCGCATCACGAGAAGTTACCAGTATAACACTGGTTACTCCAACCAAGTGACCAGCGTGCTGGAACTCCAAGCACGCAAACTAGCGGATGCACGGAGAGCTAATTGCCCGTGGCTGAACACGCCACAGAGAGCTTGTTCAGACTGGGATTCGACGGCGTAGGGGACAGACTGTATATCCGCTGTGAATGCTTTGTTGTTGAAAAGGACAGTATCAATAGTTTAGCTTAGCTTCAGTAGTTAGTATCATTATATCATCTCCTCATTACATCTTTGTAACATACTATGATGTTTAATACTGATGTGGTATTCCGCTCGTGGAGCTCAGGTATTATCAGCTCCCAATAAAATGTATCCTTTTGCAAACAATACGAGTTGTCACTTTCGTGTAGTGCAAAAGTAGGGAATCCTTGTATGCCTGTCGCAAGTGAGTTGCTGACAGGCAGAATACCAATTGGTGTCAGAAGTGCTTGAATCTACCATTTAAATACCAATTGGCAAAATACCAATTGGTGTCAGAAGTGCTTGAATCTACCATTTAAATACCAATTGGCAAAATACCAATTTACCATTTGATGGTTCGAAATACGGCGGTGCTCGTATTTTCGAAAAAGGTATAGAGACCGGTCGTTCAGAAAGCAATGGCAAACTACTGAACGTAACACTTGCCTAGTACATCAACAGCAGCTGAAAATGCTGGTGTTGACTGCAACGTCCCGTAAGGGATACGCAACAAAATTTTTTTTTTTTTAATCGGAACTGTGGGGCTTGAACCACCTTCAAGCACGATTAATCTACCAATTTACCACATAAAATGGTATTCATATTATTTGTGTAAATTCTTTTGATGAAATATAAACTGCGATTGTGTGCAAATTGCAAACATGTATCGAAATTACAAATTTGACGACCATTTGTGATTCATTTCTTGTGATACAGTCATAATGTCAACATTCATCACATTCACGTATGTACTTGTGCAAAAGCAAATTCTTTTTGCACAATAGAAATAAATTAGAGGTTAAGCTAAAGTCATACAGCGCAGCTCAGTCAGATACGATAGAAAGTGAAGACAAGACGACATTTACAATTCATTGACGATTCATTAGACTATCATAACATTCATATCATTTACATCATTCATCATTATTGATATCACATTTTCAAGTTACCAACCACATAAACTGTATGGTGTAAATTGATAACAACCATGTATTGTATATTACATGCATTTTTCTAAAGTGTTGATGCTCTATTAAACAGAGACATCAGTTGTACAAGCAAGTCTATCAGTTGTGTGTACGAAAGACAACGGTGGAACATCGCGAGTGCCGTATTTTTCAACCGATTAGATGAGTATATTTTCCACTAATTTTGATAATCACCATTAACCACGCATCCTCTTTTTCAGTGAAGATTGTAAATAGTTAACACATACTAACTGCAAAATTATATTGTAAACTTATATTGATATCAGTGGTGTAATAACATAAAGCCATATAATGTCATCATTAAATGATTGCATCCAGGCTGGCAAAGAACTAGGCCATACTGGAGAGAAATTAGAGAAATGGGCAGAACAAAGATACAGAGAAGAAACAGAAAGAAAAGCTGTTCTAGAGAGAGATGAAAGAGCATTGGAAAGACAGCATCAGAAAGACATGAGAGAGATAGAGGAAGCTACCAAACAAATACAATTAGAATTAGATCAGGCCACAAAACAAACAGAATTAGAAATGAAACAAAAACAGATAGAGATGGAAGACGCCACTAAACAGAAGGAATTGGAAATAAAACAGAAGCAGATAGAGATAGACGATGCCACAAAGCAAAAGCAAATAGAGGTAGAGTCACAAACAAAGTTAAAGATGAAAGAGATGGAAATTGACTCAAACATACAGATAGCCTCTACTAAACAGAAGAGTCAGGAAGAGCAAAATAAATTCTCTAAATATAAGGGGATCATGAAGCCCTTCAGTCAAGGCGATTCGATCTCAGCATGGACTGAAAATATAGAATTCCAGCTCAAAAGTCAGAAAATACCATTAGAAGATTGGGCTATGATCTATATGAGAAATCTCAGTGGGGAGCCCTTAAAGGTTATCGAGTCGATACCAACAGATCTAAGAAGTAACTATCAATACATCCATGATAGGATTATGCAGCATTTTCTACTCGATGCTCCTGGATATCAGATCCAGTACTCACAGTTAAAACCAAAGCCAACTGAAACGTTCTTAGACTATGTATCAAATGTTCAGAGTACATTCAACAAATGGCTTAAGGCGGCAAAAGCAGGCAAGAATTTTGATAGATTGCAGGACTTAATGGTGATGGATAAAGTCATATCCACAGTTCCTACTCCTTTTGCTAAGTTCCTCCAACAAGCAGACATTGAATCTATTGAACAACTTGAAAAACGTGGTTCAGCTTATTTTTCTTCAAACCGCAACATATTTAAAACATCAATACATGATACCGAGATTACTGTTATTATTGCCAAAAATATACCAGGCAGGTCTTACAACCAAAAAGGGTATCAGAAGAAAGACAAACCTTATCAGAAGCCACCACAGTGTGGATACTGCAAACTATTTCATCCGCAGTACGCGATGTGTGA
>JACEFZ010009772.1:0-50296 GCA_014155875.1 Cepaea nemoralis | reverse complement strand
GGGGAATTGGAAAACCCGTCCTTTTAAAAAAAAAAAGGGGGGGGTTTTTTGGAAAGGGGGGGGGCACGGGCCAAAAAAGGTTGAGAACCACTTGTCTAGAGTCTCCTGAATAACAGGAAGACAGAATTAATGGTAATATCAAAGAAACGGCCCATGCCTAAATGTACAAGAAAAGTAGATTGTATTAATTTGGGGCAAGTATAGAAATTCAAAGCAGGTGCGTTGGCGTAATAGTTATGAGGTTATGCTGATAATGCCGAGAATGTCGTCTCGCGGTGGGACAAAGGCTGGACCATGCACTCGCCATTCGCTAAGAGATAGAAAGACCGGTCACCAATGCCTCTGCATTCAGGCCTTCACAAAGTGTTGGCCCCAACACTTCACACAACCATTGCAGTTTCCTGCTTCGTGATTTTTTTTTTTAATTTAAGCTCCTAGCAACATCGATATAATCCAGGTGGAAGATGCATCACAGAGTTAAAGAACAGAATAGGACAAACAAACCCTGCATTGTATAAAACGAATAACGTCTTATACAATAAATTCCTATCACTGGAAATTACAAGAAGAGTTCGTGCACGATACACGGGACCAGCTTCAGCATGTGAATGTGAATTCTGGACAATTAGTAAACAAGCAAAGCAATCCAAAGAAGTTTCGGAGATGTGGTTTTACAGAAGGATGCTGAAACATACTTCACAATAATTTATCCCGAAGAAGTGTATTTTGTTTAGCTTTGGTAGCATAGCATTTACGTACCAAAGGATGTTCGACTGTCGCAGCTTCGCATCCGCGCAAAAAATGGTGTTCAATTTTAGCAGTTAGCTCCAAGCTCGAATGCCGAGCTAACAAGTGACAGTCAAACTTTCTGTGGTTAGTACAACAGGTGTGTTAACAATTCTACAGCAATAAACTTCGCGTGGGTCTGATACAAGTTACAAAACAATAGCAATTTAACAACACGCAGATAAAAGAAGAATATAAAGGGGTATGTAATCGCAACAACACCAGGAGACATGATCTCACATCAATAGTTATGAATAACCCTGGTAAATAACAAACGAACTAGAAGTTCCTAGCAGTAAGAAAAACGTGAGACTTAAAACAAAGAATACATATTTTATTATAGAAATTCCTAACTGTAGTGCTTATGCAAGAAACATAACAAACAAAGGGTACCATAATAGAACACCAAAAAGAAAGCACAACTCGTACAACAATAGATACTATGTTTAAAATAGAATGTCTTGGAAGAACTACAAGGCAGGATTATCAGACACATCAGATGGTAATTTCCCACACAAAGAATAGGATTCGTGAAATAAACAGATATAAAGCAATGGCTCAAAAACTAGTAAATAAACACAAGAATGAATTACAAACATTATTTATGCGATTTGAAAAATGGAATCTGAAAGAAACACAAAGATCTGGTAGTGACTACACCAGGCGGGACAAGCCTTCGTGAACTGAGGTAGAGAAAGATGTCAGAGCAAGTCTGAGTAGCATAGATGAGGTCTGACGGTAAAAGTGGGCGTTCTGACATCGAGCTAAACATGAAAATAAGCATGGAAACGTTGAGTGTAAGGAAAGCAGCAGAGACGACCACCGTCAGTCTGGCGGTAAAAGCGGACAGTTCTGACATCGAACTACAGAAGAAAATAAGGGTGGGATCATTTAGTTTAAAGTGACTATCAGAGAGTAACAGAGATAACCACCGTAGGTCTGGCAGTAACAGTGGACAGTTGTGACATCGAACTATATAAGAAAATAAGGCTGGGAACGCTGAGTGTACGAAGACTATCACAGAGTAGCAGAGATAACCACCGTAGGTCTGGCAGTAACAGTGGACAGTTCTGACATGGAGCCACATAAGAAAATAAAGGTGTGAACGTTGAGTGTAAATAGACTATCAGAGAGTAGGCCTGACAGTAACAATGGACAGTTATGATATGGAGCCACATAAGAATGTAGACCTGACAGTAACAGTGGACAGTTCTGATATGGAGCTACATAAGAAAATAAGGGTGTGAACGTTGAAATAAAAGACATACTCTGGGAATTACAGAACACAGGTTCGTGGGGCAAGGTCACTTCGTGACTCAAACAGGAAATGTATGTGTATATTCATGGAACGAAAGGGAAGGAGAAACCGCGGCTTTTCCTCTCTTGGCAATGAAAATTACTGCAGGACTTCCTGAATGCAATCCAGTTAGTTATTGACTTTGTACTATTAGACTTCGGGGGGGGGGGGGGGGGGGGGGGGGAAAGACATTACGAATACACGGGTATATGCACTAACAACTACATGAGAAAACGACGAACTTGTGAAATTTTACATTAGTTTACAAGAAATATTACAAGATATGAACACTAACGAGATATAGTTATAATCACTGGGGACTTCAACGCGAAAGTTGGCGCTAAAAGAACAGAAAAGAAGAAGTACGAGGCCCAATCGGTATAGAACAATCAAATTAGAGAGAGTGACATACACTAGAAAATTATTTATAGAAAATAACCTTTTGATAGCAAACACTTTATTTAACCAGCACCAAGAAGGCTTGGGTGTAACCTAATGATAATTATAAGGAACAAACTGGCTTTATTTTAACACAACAAAGATGAAAGACATATATAACATCCACAACAACATTCACGGGAGCAGACTGCGACATGGATCATGAAATACTCGGTGCAGACTTCAAGATAGAACTGGAAAACAAATTATAAATGGAGCACGACAAATACGATTCGATCTAAATGATGCACACATAGAGTATAACAATGAAGTTACAAATCAGAGATGGCGATGGCAGTATACGAAGACACGACACCCGATGAGCTAGTCAGCCACACAAGCGAGAGACATTCTCGTAACATCAGCACAGAAGTCATCTCATCGCATCTCATCTTGTTCCTCTTGTACCTTGCGGTGTCGAGGTTGCGTATAAACAGCGGGAGAATGCCCGCTTATGGGCTTCATGTATCCAGATTCTCTTGGATTCTGCTATTCCCTCTGCCCATCGTTTACATGGTCGGTCTCTTCCCCTGCTTCCATTTGGTCTGTACATCACTACTTCTTGCTGTATACTGTTAGTTGGTAATCTAGTTCATGGCCACACCTTTTAATTTGCTGCTTTCTGATAATATCTAAAGCTAATATCTAATCCCGATTTCTTCATTTCTGATTTACTCTCTTCTTGATACATTGAGTGTTCTCAGGAATCTCATTTCTGTTGTGATTTTTCTTTTCTCTTTTTCTGTCATTGTACAGATTTGGCATTGATAGCATAGAGTTGGTATGAGACATGCACCGTCCCCCTCATCAAACGCCAATGCTGATTATTCCGATAGCAATTTCATAAAAAGTATGTCTGGCCTTTCCTCTATATGTTGAATATCATATAGTCTTTCTCTGAGTCAGTCTTCCCAGATATTGATACTCCGTCTGTTTAGCTGTTCTCTCCAGCCGATCCCAGAGAGCCTTCACCACATCACCTTTATCATAAAGCATCTCTGCGCTCAGACGGACATCTGTAGCTAATCAATCAGCACGTTCATTGCCACACACACCTGCATGCCCTGGACAGATAATCCATTATATGCTTGCAATCTCCGCCTTGCCGAGCCGGGCTAGCCACACCAGCCGGCAAATGCTATTTTCTACATTCCAAAGTATATTCTACAAGTCCGTTAGCTACGCTGCTTTTCAAGCAACCAAAGGAAGGATGTCGTCACAACCTCAACTTCCATTCTCATGTTAGATCAGTCGAATATGCCAAACTCTTCTTGTTTTTATGAAAGTGTCAACCCCACCCACTCTTGTTCACCTCGTACTACAGACTCACCGGTGTATATAATTACATCACCAGCATGTGAGTTCTTATAATTGAGGTGCTTCACATTAGGTCTTCATCTTTTCCTTTCCAGTTCTGATCTATTTTCTGTTGCAGGCCCGGCAAGTGCCCTCTTCGCCACTGACTCCTTTCAATCGTCCCTTCGTCGACTACATCCGCGATTATTTCTTCTTCTTTATTGTCCTTTCCTACTACTACTACTACGGTTGTTACTGCTTTTAATATCATCGCTGAAATTATGGCCTTGATTAATGTTTCTGATTTTGAATGATATTAGCTTGTATGTTGTTGTTGTTTGTTTTTGTTTTTTGTTTTGTTTGTTTGTTTGTTTGTTTGTTTTTTTTTTTTTTGTTTGTTTTTTTTTTTTTTGGGGGGGGGGGGGGGGGGGGGGGTCACATATCCTTTACAGGACACCGCTGTCAACATCAGCATCTTTTAACTGTTTTTTGATTTCTTGGCAAGATTACGCTCAGTAGTTTGCCATTGCTTTCTGAGCGACCGGCTCACATATCCCTACGTTACCGACGCGGAGAGAACCGCTACCAACTCTCGCGCACGTCACGTTACTCACGAGATTATACGGGATTGCGGAGAAAGTCGTGTAACCCTTAGACCAGGGAGACCGCTTTTTACACATTATTATTATCCTATTGGTAGTTGTTCGTTATGTTAGTGCTGTTTGACTTTATATTTGTTTATATCAATGTTTCCTGTTTACTCTTCGGGGTTGTTGGCGCTGTGTGATAGTGTTGTTTTGCCCTCCTTGTTATCGTGCATAGTTGACTGCTTTCGCTCGTTTTGATTTAGATTTCTGCCAGTATAGTCACGACCACCCGGGGTCTGGTAGTCCTAAAAAAGGGACTTGATACAGTTCACTTTTCTTTTGGGATGTTATTTGCAGCCACTACTATATGGCGCGAAAGCCTGGACATTAAACAAGCAATTAGAAAGTCGAATAGAGGCCCTGGAGATGTGGATATACAGACGAATATGTAGTATTTCATGGAAACAAAAACAATCAAATACAGAGGTTCTAGAACAACTGGGAATGAAAAGAGAGTTGGTGAACGAAATAAAAATTAGGCTAGTGAAATATTTCGGCCACGTTAAAAGACATAATACTCTCATAAAAGCCATACTGAGGGCAAGATTGAGGGCAAGTGAGCAAGAGGCAGACAACGATACAAGTGGGAAGATCACATCAAGAGATGGACGAACATCAATCTGACAGAATGTACACTCAGAGCGAGAGACAGTGTTGGAGATCAATTTCCCCCAATCTGCATTGTGAAGACGGTACCTGATTGATTGATGGATTGATGGATGATTTGGATTGGATGGTTTGGGGGATGTTTGTTTGTTTGATTTGATTGATTGGCCCCATTTGCACGGCATTTTCTTTGCGTCCACAAGAAAGGATTATTGCAGGCTTTAGTCTTGGTACGGAAAAGTGTCAGTATATGAACTGATATATACTGTTCATGATCGCATGATTTGGAGAAGGCATAACCGACTCCGACAGTCGGCCAAGACGTGATAATGATGATCCATTACCTAAATATTACCCAATAGGATATATATTATATTTTAAAATATATATATATTAATATATATTATATATATATATAAATATATATATATAATATAATACTAGTGACCTCCCCGGCTTCGCCCCAGACCCTGTGTGGGAGCATCTCATTTAATTCATATAAGTAGTCATATAAGTTCTCGTTCCCGTTACCGACTGACTGACTGTCTGTCTGTCTGTCTGTCTGTCGTCTGTCTGTCTGTCTGTCTGACCCGGCCCGGCATTGCCAGCTCCTGGTGTGGAGCATCTCATTTAATTCATATAAGTAGTCATATAAGTTCCCGTTCCCGAACTGTCTATCTGTCTGTCTATCTGTCTGCCTGACCCTGCCCGGCTTCGCCAGTCCCCTGGTGGGGAGCATCTCATTTAATTCATATAAGTAGTCATATAAGTTCCCGTTCCCCGTTACCGACTATCTGTCTGTCTGTCTGTCTGTCTCGACCCGGCCGGCATCGCCCCAGCTCCTGGTGTGAAGCATCTCATTTAATTTATATAAGTAGTCATATAAGTTCCTGTTCCCGACTGTCTATCTGTCTGTCTGTCTGTCTATCTGTTTGCATGACCCTGTCCGGCTTCGCCCAGTCCTGGTGGGGAGCATCTCATTTAATTCACATAAGTAGTCATATAAGTTCTCATTAAATTCATACAACAAAAAAAGTAACTTAAAAGAATGTCCTTCCACACACCATCCATTATTTTTAATGAAAACTCTTTCTAATCACCTGCATGACTACAGTAACTTCTTAAGCAAAAAAAGATGAGTTACAATGTTATGCATTGTGCATTATTTTTATGAAAACTTTGAAAATGCCTTACAGATTGTATCATTATTTATTATAACTCATATGCCGGTACATAACTATGGACAAAGAGTTTATAAATCTTTGAAAACGATGCCACAATATGACTATAAGTTATACAGAAAAGTTATGCCCCTTGAAATAACTTTTACAGAGTTAGGTCCCCTGAGATATATGAAATTATAATGAAAAATGAAAAATGAAAATAATACTGAGTAAGCAGGCGATTTCACACTAACAAAATATCAC
Organism: Cepaea nemoralis; assembly: GCA_014155875.1. Taxonomy (NCBI): domain Eukaryota; kingdom Metazoa; phylum Mollusca; class Gastropoda; order Stylommatophora; family Helicidae; genus Cepaea; species Cepaea nemoralis. The sequence goes on along the minus strand of JACEFZ010009772.1, from coordinate 43,799 downwards.
AGTTGGCAGCGCTGGAATGAAAGGAAGGCGTGTAGAAAATTTCATCTCAATCGGATGGGCCGTTCGCGAACAAATAAAGGACATACATACATACATACATACAGACAGACAGACAGACGGAGATCCTAATTTATATATAAGACTAGCTGACCCGGCCCGGCTTCGCCCAGTCCTTGGTGGGGAGCATCTCATTTAATTCATATAAGACAGTCATATAAGTTCCCGTTCCCGTTACCGACTATCTGTCTGTCTGTCTGTCTGTCTGTCTGTCTGTCTGTCTGTCTGTCTGTCTGTCTGTCTGTCTGTCTGTCTGACCCGGCCCGGCTTCGCCCAGTCCTTGGTGGGGAGCATCTCATTTAATTCATATAAGTAGTCATATAAGTTCCCGTTCCCGTTACCGACTATCTGTCTGTCTGTCTGTCTGTCTGTCTCTCTGTCTGTCTGTCTGACCCGGCCCGGCATCGCCTAGCTCCTGGTGTGGAGCATCTCATTTAATTCATATAAGTAGTCATATAAGCTCACGTTCCCGTTCCCGACTATCTATCTGTCTGTCTATCTGTCTGTCTATCTGTCTGATCCGGCCCGGCTTCGCCCAGCCCCTGATGGGGAGCATCTCATTTAATCTATATGAGTAGTCATATAAGTTCCCGTTCCCGACTGTCTGTCTGTCTGTCTGTCTGTCTGTCTGTCTGTCTGTCTGTCTGTCTAATCATTTATTGGTTGCATTTAGAACAACCTTAGATAAACGAAGACCAACTTACAAAAAGCATTAGAAAGAGCACTTGAAAGATCTTTACATCTTCCCCAACAATTAACTTGGGTAAATGGAGCAGCGGCAGCAGCAGAAGAAGAAGAAGAAGAAAAAGGAGGAGTAGGAGCTGAGAGGAGGAAGAGGGAGGAGGAGGAGAAAGAGAGAAGAGGAGGAGAAAGAGAGAAGAGGAGGAGAAAGAGAGAAGAGGGGGATGGAGGAGGGAGAGGGAGGAGGGGGAGGAGAAGAGGAAGAGGGTAGGAGGTGGAGGAGGGGAGAGGAGGAGGAGGAGGAATATAACGCATATACCTGTAGATTTAATAATGGCTGAAGTTGTTCCATGTCTTCTTAGAGTTGGCGACAGTGTCAAGAAATATAAAATCTTCAAACTTGATAGAGATAAGGTAACTATTATTTATTCATTCTTTAAGCAAAAAAAAGATGAGTTACAATGTTTATGCATTATGCATTATTTTTATGAAAACTTTGAAAATGCCTTACAGATTGTATCATTATTTATTATAACTCATATGCCGGTACATAACTATGGACAAAGAGTTTATAAATCTTTGAAAACGATGCCACAATATGACTATAAGTTATACAGAAAAGTTATGCCCCTTGAAATAACTTTTACAGAGTTAAGTCCCCTGAGATATATGAAATTATAATGAAAAATGAAATAATATTGGGTAAGCAGCCGATTTCACACTAAAAAAATATGACAGTGGGCTGCGCTGGAATGAAAGGAAGACGTGTAGAAAATTTCATCTCAATCGGATGGGCCGTTCGCGAGCGCATAAAGGACATATGGACGGAGATTGCCTTTTATATATAAGATATCCTAATTAAACCTAGAACGGTTGAACGGGATGGCACTGGTATAAATGCAACACAATACAATTCATATTGTAGAATAATCAAATTAAGAAACATAATTTACTGTGTCAGAACATAGATTGTTTAAGAACGAAAGCACTTATCCATTCAGTCAAGCTGACCTCGACCATTCCTTTCATTATTGAACTTTCAAACCACTGTGACATGGACGTGGAAGTCCAGAGAAAACTATCACATTATTCATTGTAAGTGTTATACTTTATCATTAAAAAAAAGGATACTTAAAAGTCAAGTGGACACAACGAAACAAAACAGCCTAGGTCACAAACGTTAAACGCCAACCGTTCATTACAAATGCCACACATAATGTCTCCTATGATTTAAAAGCTGATATTCGGTACAGCTGATGTTCTTTCTCACGACCTGCGTCAATCTTACAGTTCTGCCAGAAGTTACAAAACGCAGAAGATCATCTTTCAGCACAAGAGCAGGTAGCAAGCTTGACGATAAATATCGAAGGTACTAATTAGCAATTCATAGAAGGGAGTATATAAAGTGGAAAGCAGATATCACACTAGAAAACATATAAATTGAAAGCCTAAGGCGCGTCCGTTATAGATAGGGTTGCCAGACGTCCGGCAAAGAGAGGACATGTCCTCCTTTTTAGTCTAATGCCCTCCGCCCGGCAGGCAAAGCTAAACACCTTTAAAATGTCCGGCTTTTTAAACATATTTTATGTTATCACAATTTATGTATTGTTGTTACAACTTACAATGTATCTACATTCTACCGTCTGTTAACATTCTTTATTAAAACCCATTGCTTAATAATATTTATTTAATTTTCCTATTTATAATAAATGTGAAACACCAATTATTTGTATAATTTGAATCTAACTGTTGCTCTATTTGGCAACACTACCAATGCTGTAGTCTCTATGGTCAAAATGTTAATGTTACTTTCGGTTCTGGTAGCAGATGCGCCACTTAAATTAATTTTTTTTTTTAATTTGTAATTTTTGGTGTCTATGTTTAAGAAAATGGCTTCTACAAAGAGAAAATGCAAATTCTCGAACACTGTGAAAAATACGTTTCCATAGTTAGTTAGTTAGTTAGTTAGTCGACAGATCATCCTCGTTGCACATCGAACCATTCAGTCCATAAGTGCTCGGATCCCATCCTCAGCAAATCCCGCAGCGTGTAGCGGCTAACGACGCCAGTTCTGTGTTGGTTTATCAATCTTCTTTGGCTTCCTGCGTAGTGTTCTTGTTTGGCCACCCCTCTTTTAATTTGCTGCTCCCTCAGTCTGGCCATTGTTGTAGATTCACAGTCATCACTTGGTTCTCGCAAAAGTCTCACTTGGAGAAGAGCATTCAGAATGTCAGCCTGGTCCATGGCGCGTCCGCCCTCACACAGTAGCCTCACCTGCGAGCTTGTCAGCCCGCTCATTTCCTTGTACTCCCGCATGACCTGGCACGAAGATGAAACTAATCTTTGCCAGCCGAGACCGCTTCAGAGGCAGCAACCACTTCTCTTCGGATCGACCCCTCCTCTATCCTCTTGATCATGTTCATTGAGTCGCTAAGGAAACAAGCCCTAGTGAATGTCTGTGTCTCGAGCCATGTTATTGCTTTACTTACTGCCATGACTTCCATGGTCAGGCTACTTGTGGTTTCAGTGAAAGCACCAGAGTCCTCCTTCACAATTCTCCCTCCGGCCCGAGCTGTAAAGGCCCATGAGCTTCTCACATGTCGGACGACCGACCCATCTGTGTAGATGACCGCGTCACCGTCTAGCGAATTCTCGAAAATCAACGCTTGTACTTCAGCCTCAACAGCAGCCGGATTTTCTTGTCTGCATTTTCTATCTAGTTGGATGCAAACTGAAAAGGATGTGCAGAAGTCTGTTGGCACTTGCACCCACTCCTCGCCAGGTTCTAAGTCCTCAAGTGAACACACCTGTTGAAGAATATCTTCGGCTTGACCCATCCACGACCGTCCTCTTTCTAACCTGCTGCCCTTCACCTTCATAATTTCACTATGCAGTGGATGTTGTTTGTTTGCGTTAACTCTGAGGTAGGCGCGTGCTCTGCAAACTTGTTGGATTGTTGACAATATGATTATTCAACGAGAACCAAGTCACTGTTGCCTTTGTTGGGTTGACCATTGCCCCAGCTTCATCACACCAAGTACTTATGCGATTGAGTTCGGTTTGTAGTTCCACAGCAACCTCCTCTCTATCCTTACCCTGACGATACACTAAAACATCATCGGCATACGACAATGTCCTGCCAGGTCCAGTGATCTGCTCACTGGTGATTCTAACTGTGTAGGCGTTGAACAGTACCGGAGATAATGGCGATCCCTGTGGTAGGCCAGGATATATTGTTGTTGGTTCCGAAGTCCAACTGCCACATCTAAAAACTACTTTCCGTTGGTAGAGGGCTGCAGCGATCCAACTAAGGAGGAATGGACTTACGTTTAGTTCAAGAAGCTGAAACATTAAAAAATCCAGTGGTACTCTGTTGTATGCGTCCTCAAGATCAATCGCTGCAGCAACGGTTTCAGTGCCTGCGTGGAAACCTTCATAGACATCCTGGGCAAAGACTGCTGCATTGGTCCAGGTTTCTCTTTTTGGACGGTACCCACCCAGGGTAGGTGGGAAAACACCTTGCCTCTCTAGTTGGCTTGATATTTTCCTGGCAATTACCTTCTCCAGCAGCTTGCCTATTGTATTCTGCATGGTTATAATTCGATATCCCTGAATTTTTTTGTGGTCTTTGTCAGGCTTCGGCAAGGGAATCAGATAGCTGTGTAACCATTCCTCCTTGATGCTAGCACTCCCTATACTGTTGTTGTACATGTCTGCTAGTTTCTCTAGCTCATTGTCGGTACACCTATTTATGTCGTCGTATCTTATGCCATCAGGACCTGGAGCACTGTTTTTTGATCGTCGAAGCACAGCCTTGATTTCTTTCACTGTCACTGTGTCTTCCTCCGAAGTGTTCTGGGCCTTGCATCTGTCTGAGGTGACCTCCTTGGCCAGATTTCGGCCTCCCATGTCTGTCTGGTTGCCCTGCTCAAGGTAGCGTTCAAAGAGGGCTTTGCCCTTGTCCTCGTCAGTCCTCTGCCAGGTGAGGTCAGCACCTTGGAAGTCTGAAATGCTCTTATTCTTGACTACACCACTCATGCTTTTATGTAGTCGCCAGAACAATTTCAGTGACTTGTCTGTGCTTACTCTTTGACACACCTCTGCCCATTTTTCGCTTTTAACCACCTTGACCAGTTTTTTTAAATAGCTTACTTTTGTGTGCATCTCTCTTTCTAAGTGCAAGCAGGGACTAGGATGACCAGCTCTGTTCTTCTTGGCATTTTGCCATCTCCTTACAGCACTACGCTTATCCACCCAAGCCTTCTCCACCTCGAAACTCCACCACGGTGGCTGCTCCCAGCTTTTTTTCCTGCCCTGAAACGTTCTGCGCTTGTCACGTCTTATTTTACTCACCACATCTTGCCCTGTACTGTCATACTGGAACGTCTTTACCTTTAGCTTGTGCTGCCTGGTTCTGCCTTTCTCCACCAATATGCTGCACGGGTGGTGGTCGCTGCCATGGTGTCCTAGGACACCCCATCTACACACTGTAGTGAGTGAAGGTGAAACTAGCGCCAGATCAATAGCACTGTCCTCATCGCCTGGACGGCTTGCTGTCCTGGTGACACAGCCACTGTTAATACAAACCAGGTCGATGGTTTCCAGTGCAGTCTCGAGCTCCTCCCCTTGTGTATTGGAGGAAGTGTTTCCCCATGCTCTGCCCTTAGCGTTGAAGTCACCACAGAAAATAACATGTCTCTCTTGGCCCAATATGCCACTTAAGCACTGCCACTTCTGGGCGTCCATACTCGCATTGCGGGCATAAACATTAACCAACACGAATGGTATACTGGAATGAACTCTCAACGCCTGTATTTGTATATCGTCACTGTCCCAACTGGACATGTCTAGCTCTGACGCCACCATGCTGTCGCGAACGAGAATCGCCGTTCCCAGATGTCGTCTGTTGTAGAAACATTTGAAGCCGGCAATTCGGAGTAGCTGATCGCCCAGTCTCGTCTCCTGGAGTGCTACAATGTCGTTCCTGTAAACTAGGGTTTCTAAAATAGAGCCCCGTTGTTTTACACTGGCACAGTTCCAATATAGAATACGGATGTTCCTGAGTCCTAGACGGTGACACTTGAGTCTAAAACGCCTCAAACCTCCGCGCTTACCTTGTTTCTTTTTCCCTGCGCGGCTACCACGCAGCTTCGTTATGTTGACTGCTGGCCCATCGGAAAACACACGTTGTTCCGCCATGTTGAAAAAACGTAAACACAGACTGATTTGAACCACACACGCTGCTGAAAATTCACTCAAGGATGGCTTCGCTCGATGCACGAACTCCGTAGCACCCGCGCAGATCTTGAGTAGAAACTCCTGGTTTTACATCCTGGCACACCAATTACACGCCAGAGATGAATAAATCCATCCCCGTCGCGAAAAAGTTAACGAACAATACTTCGTTGAAGGACGCAACGAGAATGAGGCAAAGTGTACGATTTGCGATAGTTACTTGTCCGTTGCCAACAAAGGAACTACTGACTTGGAGCGCCATGTTGACATAGAAACCTAACCAAAGTGTCCGCGTCATCTAGCACATTGACATCTTTTCTTCTTTTCTTTTTTCAGCCTAAGTACTCAAATGTGTTGCTGAAAGCGCATGCGGCTGAAGCCACTTTGGCATTTCATACAGTTTGTCATCATCAGTCTTACAACTGGATGACCTGCACAGCTGGTTTGATGCACACATTATTTGAAGATTCAGAAATTGCTAAAAAAATATTGCCTGTGCAAAAACAAAGACTGAAGCAATAATAAACCAGGTGATTGTCCCCCACACTGTTGATGAATTGGATAAATCTGTATTTTATGTTTCGGTCTTTCGACAGATGCTAGCAATCAAGGTTCGCAGAAAATATTTCCTATTGTAGTTCAATACTTTGACTGGAAAGCAGGAATCCAAACTAAGATTCTCGAGTTAGACAACACACCAAATGAAACCTCAGAAACTATATCACAGTATATTTTGAGAACACTCCAAAAACATGATTTGTACTCCAAATGTGTTGCTTTTGCTGGTGACAATGCCAATGTGAATTTTGGAGGAGAGAAGGGAAGAAGAGAAGGTAGAAATGTGTTCTCGCATTTGGCAGCCATTTTAATAAAATTGTATTGATTGTGGATTTAATCTGGAACGATTTAAATGAAACATTCAATATGTCCCCTTTTGTCCTCCTTTTTGTCTTATTATGTCCTCCTTTTGGTGCCCACGTATCTGGCAACCCTAGTTATAGAAGACATTAGTTCTCATCTCATCTCATCAGGTTCCTCTTGTATCTTGCGGTGTCGAGGTGAAACATAAACAACGGGAGAGTGTCCATTTGTGGGTTTCATATATCGTGAGTTAATTAGTTGCATGTATTTTACAAGACGTCACAATCAACCTCAGCATTTACTGACTCCTTGTGATTTTCTAAGCTATTAGACAATCAGTAGTCTATCATTACTTTATGAACAGCCATGCTGATGTCATCGTGAAAATCGTCGAAACGGCCGAACAATTTGATCTTCTGTCTTTCAATATATGTGGCACAAGATGATGATCTGATAACATCAAGCCTTACTCGGTCACGGATAGTTAAGATGGCAGTTCTCCGCAGGCATCTCATCTCGCATATGTTGATTTTGCGTAAGTTTGATTGGAATACTGTCCACGTTTGACACTGACAGCATGTGGCTGGTGTGAATATGTTATTTATTATATGTTGCTTTGCGAACATATGTGTATTTGGATGTTTAGTAAGGGTGATAATTGATATATAAGCACACTTGCTTTTTGACATCTGATTTCGATATCTTTATATATTCTGCCATATTATGTGATCATACTTCCTAGATATTTAAATTATACAACGTGTTTCCGGTCTCCGTGGCGACGGCGTTGAGGACTCGATTCGTAATGCCGCTTACCCGCGTTCGAAACACAGCGGTGACCGATTTGGCAGCAGACCGTGTCGCGCTGGTTTTAACGTGCTGGTATGGGAACCGGTCGTTCAGAAAGCAATAGCAAACTACTGAGAGTAAAAATTGCCACGACATCAACAACAACGGTAAAATGCGGGTGTTGACTGCAACGTCCTGTAAAGGAAATGCAACTTTTAAAATAAAACTTGTTTCAGGGGTATACTATTCATCAGTATATTTAGTGGACCAGGAGATCTGCTAACCTGCGCTACTTTAGTTTTGGTCGTATTTATATTTATACTGTATCTGTGCATGTTACACTCAGCTTATTAATACGATTTTGTAGTCTGCCCTCGTGGCTATAAAACAGGCACTGATCGTTTGCAGATAAAAGCTCATTTACTGCGGGTGGATCTGTTGTTTGGTCTAAAGTATACAGCATTTTCTGAATCGCTTCTGTCAAGGCTAGCATCTTTGAATATTCTATGTAGATATTAAGTAGGGGAGGGGGGGGGGGGGGGGGGGGGGGTTGTTCTTTGAGAGCATACATCCCTTCTCATTCCTGCATTGCCTGTGAACATAATTATATACTGAACCTTCTTTAGTTCTACTGCACTTCGGCTCGAATGATACAAGACTATGATGTTTTCTAGTAATTGTCCTTGCATCCCGTAGTCTTCAAGGATGGTCCATAATTTATATGTATTTAGTTTGTCGAAAGTCTTTTCCTATAATCTACAAACACAATATTCTGCTGGACACTGCATGTGATGGTTGTTTTCACATATATGTCTTAGAGTGGATAGTACATGAGGGCAACTATTACCTTTACTGAAACCAAAATGTACTTTGCTTAACTGTTTTTCGACAATGGATCTAGCTCTTTGTTCTAATAGCTTTGAGTACATTTTCCCAATGTGACTCAAGCGTGATATACCACTATACGTACGCAGTAAACTGCGTAATATATTACAATTTTCATGAAATGTAGACGGACACCTTTGCCACGACGCAATTAACAATTAACAACGCTGGATCTACAATATATCTTGAACTCTGATACTTGAACACAATTGAAACTGTTGTCAGATCACTGCCGTCTCTAGCCCTCTAGATTAATTTGACTCCTTCAAGATGTCTCATGACGTTACAACTGCTTTTTATTCAAAGTGGTGTGCGCGTGAGTGCGTGAGTGAACGCGCAAACCTTTGTGCATCATATGTATAACCGAATTAAGACTTCGTGACCTTTGGCCTCTACCAGTAGTAAAGTATGCATTGTGTCACAAAGAGACGAATTGTGGATGTAAATGTATGTATGTATGTATGTAGTGTGAGTGTGTGCGTGCGTGCATGCGTGTGTGTGTGTGTGGGGGGGGGGGGGGGGCACGCGTGTGTGTCTATATGTGGGTCTCCGTGGCGTAGTGGTTAAGCCGTCTGCCTCAAACTCTAGGTTCGTGAGTTCGTTTCCTGGCTCCGCCATTCGGTCATCGAGTGCAGTTTTCTTGGAGACCCTCGGTTGGTCGTTGCTGGAGCTACGGAGTTCGTGCTCTGTGCGACGCTTTCAGCAGGCCGCTCTGCGGAAAGAGAACGAGTCATATGGGATAAAACCCGGTGCAATGAAGCCGATCATCTCGCCGTTAAACATACTAACACATATGTATGTGTGTGTGTGCGTTCGTACATACGTGCGTGTATGTGTGTGAGTGTAACAAAATTATAGTACAGTCATTAATGTGCTTGCTTCGCAGCTGGCATCCTCTTTAAAAATGTTGCCCCGATAGGGAAACAGCTGGGCTTGCTTATTGGTCTTTCTATCAATGTTAATATTTATGCTTCGGATTTGTTGACACAATTGTCACCACGTGTGTTTCACTTTCGCGTACTTTTATACAAAATACTCTGCCTATGACGTCGATCTTGGTGAACAATCGTTATAATGATTACTCTCCGACATGACTCAACCTCATCCTCCTCATCATCGTCATTGTCAGACTTAACATAGTCATTCCAAAAACGGGTGCTGAAGTAGTCAGATCACGCCACTCCACACCCCTCCCTATTATCAAAGAACGCTTGTTCTTAAACACCCGGTGTGCTGATGCAGAGGTAGTGGGTTCAAATCCAACACCAGTGAATTGGGCTAAAATGTTGACTTCTCGTCTTTGACATGGGGACATAAATTGCAAAGTATCTCTGACGTCGCATTGGGGTCACCTGATGGCGAGAGACACTGGTAATAAGGAAAGCTAATCCACACGTAAACACCAGTACAGTGCACTGGAAATGTGTATGGACTATGTATACGTATATGGACTACGCTTGCGTTAAAGGCAAGCAAACATAAAAAACAAAGGAACCAGCAATCCTCTTCAGTTACGTTAAGTCTCTGCGCCCTAGTGTAATCGCTAGGAGGTTACGCTGACAATATCATGAGCGCGGCCAGGCGATAGTTCGACGCCTGCGTTCGTTGTCCGCTAAGAGAGGGAAAGTCTAGTCATCTATTCCTCCCTATATACAGGCCTAATAACATGGTCCTTGTATTTAACAGCCGCGCTCCGTGGCGAAGACTTACGGGCGCGATTTGAAAGCTGGGTTTTAACGAATTGGTATAGGAGCCGGTCGTTCAGAAAGCAATAGCAAACTACTCTATGTAAACTTGCCAAGACATCAACAGCAGCAGTAAAATTCTGGTGTTGACAGCGATGTCCTGTAAACAAGTAAATGCAAAAAAGAAAAAAAAGTATTTTACAAACCTATAGCGAGTTCCTATTTTAGGACATGCACATTTTCTAAGCCAGAACAGCAATACAACTGCTTTACTGCGTGCTGTGAGCGTTTCCTAGAAGTCCTTTGATTTTCTGTCCCGCTGGAGTTTACCCTCCAGGATTTAGAACAGGAGACCATGACTAATATTGTGATCAAGCCACGGCAGTCTACATCACTCACCAAGTGCCGCTTGGTCTATAAACATCTGGATCTAGCACCATATGCTAAATGCACCATATTCTAAATGCACCTTAATGAGTGTAAAGAGGCCCTTTAGTTTTACAAGGCTTGTCTGTTTAATTTGGGTTCGTTTTCGACATTCCCATATGTCTTGGAATGTGTTCATTCCATCTCATGTCTGTGCCACTTACTTTGCTCTCCACGGGAGCTACACTGATTAGAATTATAAACTGTCTGTATTATCAATGTTAAATGTTCTGTCAAACACCCGATTGTAAATCTCAAGACAAATACCAGGGTGTAACAAAAATATCCATTACTAATATTTGGTCATAGTCAATACACCAAAAACACAGGATAACAATACAAGTATATGTATGACAATGTTCTCCACACTGTAACATTTCAACTGTGGAGACAATCATCTGAAAACAATCGCCTGCTGCTTAAAAACACATCAATTTATCTCTGGGAACTCACTTACTCCAATTCAAATCATATTATTTTCTTTGTTGTTCAAATGGGAACAGATAACAGTAATCTCCATCTTGAGAATGGCGAGACAAGAAACTCATCACATGTGAACTGAAATGCTTCAGACAAACTGATTTCACTAGAAATAACGGAACTGTCAATGCAGGCATTAGAACTATAATAGGAGCTATTCTCTGCACTGAATTTAAAGACACAAAAACAAAGTGATTCAGACAGATAGAGAGAATTAAGCCCAGTCAACTGGCATCACACAGCTAGAGATAATGAAGCCGTCAACTGACGTCACACAGCTAGAGAGAATGAAGCCCAGTCAACTGACGTCACACAGCTAGAGAGAATGAAGCCCAGTCAACTGTCATCATACAACTAGAGAGAATGAAGCCCAATCGACTGTCATCACACAACTAGACAGACTGAAGCCCTGTCAGCTGCCATCACACAACTAGAGAGAATGATGCGAATCAACCGCAATCACACAGCTAGAGAGATTGACGCCCAGTCAAATGCCATCACACAGCTAGACAGATTGAAACCCAGTAAAATGCCATCACACAACTAGAGAGATTGAAGCCCAATCAACTGTCATCAGACAGCAAGAGAGATTGAAGCCCAGTTATCTGCCATTATACAAATAGAGAGAATGAAGCCCAGTCAACTGCCATCACAAAACTAGAGAGAATGAAGCCCAGTTATCTGCCATCACAAAACTAGAGAGAATGAAGCCCAGTTATCTGCCATCACAAAACTAGAGAGAATGAAGCCCAGTTATCTGCCATCACAAAACTAGAGAGAATGAAGCCCAGTTATCTGCCATCACACAACTAGATAGAATGAAGCCCAGTTATCTGCCATCACACAGCGAGAGACAATGAAGCCCAGTTATCTGCCATCATACAGCTAGAGAGAATGAAGCCCAGTTATCTGCCATCATACAGCTAGAGAGAATGAAGCCCAGTTATCTGCCATCATACAACTAGAGAGAATGAAGCCCAGTTATCTGCCATCACACAACTAGAGAGAATGAAGCCCAGTTATCTGCCATCGCACAGCTAGAGACAATGAATCCCAATCAACTGCCATCACACAACTAGAGAGATTAAAACACAGTCAACTGACATCACACAGGAAGAGAGAATGAAACACAGTCAACTGACATCACACAGCTAGAGAGATTGAAGCCCAGTCAAATGCCATCACACAGGAAGAGAGAAGAATGACTCCCAATCAATCGCCAGCACACAGCCAGAAAGAATGAAGCCCAATCAACTGCCATCACACAGCTAGAGAGACTGAAGCCCAGTCAACCGCCATCACACAGATAGAGAGATTGATTGATTGATTGATGTAGGAACCGACATCACAGCATTCGGGGCATTCCCATAAGCGCTCCATCCCCATCCTCAGCATCCAACGAAGAGTTCCAACACCAATAGTTACAGTAGCAATCTGATTATATGTCCATCTCGCCTTTCCTCTGAGCGTCGAGCGTCGGCCAGATCCCCTCGTCACTCCTCACTGCCTCATTCTTCCCAGACTGTGGTGATCCATTTGCTCCTCTGAGGTGTACACGTGCTCCCACAAGGCCGCTACCATGTCTGCCTTGCCATGCATCAATACTCCGCCAAGTTTTGCCGAGCCAGCCAATCTGTCTGCCTGTTCATTCCCCAGCACACTGGCATGCCCCGGAGAAAAGATCCAAGTGATGCCTGCCATCCGTGACCTCCAAAGCAAAGCAAGCCACTCTGCACAAAGCCTGCCTGTCCTCACCCTCCTCAGCATGCTTTCTGAGTCAGTTACAATCACGATGTATGTTTGTATCGTGTTCTCCATCCAGCAGAAAGCTGCACTGACCAAATCCATTCTTAAGCTAGATGTTGTGGTATCATACGTCATACGCCAGGCTCTCCTGCACCAAACGTCGACCATTAGCTTTTGCTAAGAATCCCCAGGCACTTCTCCTACCTCTCAACACCAAACCATCTGTGTAGATAATTACATCACCCGGGCGAGCATTATCCTGAATTTGTTGCTGGATTTCCACTTCCGTGGCCCCTGCTGGCCACTCCCTGCACTCCCGGCCCAATGAGATTATAACTCTCCACAAGTCTGACTGCTTCGATGGCACTCTGGCCCACTCCTCTCCTCGCCTAATATTCTCCAAGATGCACACCTGTCTGGTCGTATCCTCCGCCTGAGCCATCCATGATTTCCCTCTTATCAGTCTCTGACCCTTATCTGCGTCCAGATAAAGAGAAAGTAACACAGTAAACTGCCATCACACAGAAAGAGAGAATGACGCCCAGTCAACTGCCATCACACAGCTAGAGAGAATGAAACACAGTAAACTGCCATCACACAGCTAGAGAGAATGAAACACAGTAAACTGCCATCACACAGCTAGAGAGAATGAAACACAGTAAACTGCCATCACACAGCTAGAGAGAATGAAACACAGTAAACTGCCATCACACAGCTAGAGAGAATGACGCCCAGTCAACTGCCATCACACAGCTAGAGAGAATGAAACACAGTAAACTGCCATCACACAGCTAGAGAAACTAAAGCCCAATCAACTGCCATAGCACAGCTAGAGAGAATGAAGCACAGTCACCTGCCATGACAAAGCTAGAGAGAATGAAACAGTCAGCTGATATCACACTGCTAGAGAGAATAAAGTCCAAGCAATTGCCATCACACAAATAGAGAGAATAAAGCCCTATCACCTGCCATTACACAACTAGAGAGAAAGAAGCCCAGTCAACTGCCTTCAAACAGTTGGAGAGAATATAACACAGTCGACTGCCACCACACAGCTAGAGAGAATGAAGCTCAGTCAACCGCCATCACACAGCTAGAGAGAATGATGCCCAATCAAACGCCATCACACAGCTAGAGAGAATGAAGTCCAGTCAACTGCCATCACACAGCTAGAGAGAATGATGCCCAATCAAAGTCCCATCACACAGCTAGAGAGAATGAAGTCCAGTCAACTGCCATAATACAGTTAGAGAGAAAGAAACAGTCAACTGCCATCACACAGCTAGAGATAATGAAACCCAGTCAACTGCCATAACACAGCTAGAGATACTGAAGTTCAGTCATCTGTCATCACACAGCTAGAAAGAATGAAACACAGTCAATTGCCATCTCACAGCTAGAGATACTGAAGTTCAGTCATCTGTCATCACACAGCTAGAAAGAATGAAACACAGTCAACTGCAATCACATAGCTAGAGAGAATGAAGCCCAGTCAACTGCCATCACACAGATAGAGAGAACGAATGAACGAACGAACAAACAAACTTTATTTTAAAAGGGTAACAAATTGGGCACGCAGGCCCGTCTTACTTTTGGCCCTTTCGATCACTCATCTTTCATTCATCAAATGTGCATGTTACATTTACACAGGGGGGAAAAAAACATTGTCAAATGGATTTTGTAAGCATAAACAATGCATATTACGCATGGTACATTCACATGGGGGAGGAGGGGGGGGGGGGGGGGGGGGGGGGGGGGGACCTTGTCAAATGAAAGTTGTACACATAAACAGTGCATATTGCAATGTTATGAGACACATCCCCCATCCACCCTCACACCCACACATCTCTCAGCCCAGCCACCCACACATACATGATCACTGAAACTAATAAGAACAAACTCCCACACTTTACACACAGTTGAGGCACTGATGACTGTCGTGAGCATTCTCGCAAAAATTGTAAGTGGAGAAAAAATTGTACATATACATTGTGTTGCGTAAAAATTAGTGATGCAATTCAACTCTCTCTCTCTCTCTCTCTCTCTCTCTCTCTCTCTCTCTCTCTCTCTCTCTCTCTCTCTCTCTCTCTCTCTCTCTCTCTCTCTCTCTCTCTCACTCACTAACTCTCTCACTCACATCACAGTAATGTTATATTATACATGATAAAATCAAGTGGCATAAAAAATGATAAGATGAAAGGTGAGAATACAGAGAAAATAAATATGGAATGGCATGTTACAGGACAATCAAGTGGCATACAAAATGATACCTCTTAATATGAAAGATGAGAATGCATAACAAATATGGAATAGTATGTTACATGACATGCGTGCGCTCAACTCTCTCTCTCTCTCTCTCTCTCTCTCTCACTCTCTCTCTCTCTCTCTCTCTCTCTCTCTCTCTCTCTCTCTCTCTCTCTCTCTCTCTCTCTCTCTCTCACACTCACTAACTCTCCCACTCACTCTACAGTAATTTTTTTATGCATGTTAAAATCAAGTGGCATTCAAAGTGATAATATGAGACCCAGTCAACTGACATCACACAGCTAGAGAGAATGACGCCTAATCAACAGTCATCACACAGCTACAGAGAATGAAGCCCAATCAACTGTCATCAAACAGCTAGAGATTGAAGCCCAATCAACTGTCATCACACAGCTAGAGAGATTGAAACAGTCAACTGACATCACACAGCTAGAGAGATTGAAGCCCAGTCAAATGCCATCACACAGCTAGAGAGAATGAAGTCCAATGAATTACCATCACACAAGTAGAGAGATTGAAGCCCAATCAACTGTCATCACACAGCTAGAGAGAATGAAGTCCAATGAATTACCATCACACAAGTAGAGAGATTGAAGCCCAATCAACTGTCATCACACAGCTAGAGAGATTGAAGCCCAATTAACTGTCATCACACAGCTAGAGAGAATGAAGTCCAATGAATTACCATCACACAGCTAGAGAGATTGAAGCCCAATCAACTGTCATCACACAGCTAGAGAGAATGAAGTCCAATGAATTACCATCACACAAGTAGAGAGATTGAAGCCCAATCAACTGTCATCACACAGCTAGAGAGAATGAAACACAGTCAACTGCAATCACATAGCTAAAGAGAATGAAGCCCAGTCACCTGCCATCAGACAACTAGAGAGAATTAAGCGCAGTCAACTGCCATCACACAGCTAGAGAGAATGACGTCCAATCAACTGACATCACACAGTTAGAGAGAATGAAGCCCAGTCAACTATTATCATACAACTAGAGAAAATGATGCCCAATTAACTGTCATCACACAGAAAGAGAGACTGAAGCCCAGTCAACTGCCATCATACACCTAGAGAGAATGACGCCCAGTCAACTGCCATCACACAGCTAGAGAGAATAAAGGCCCAGTCAACTGCCCACACACAGCTAGAGAGAATGAAGCCCAGTCAACTGCCATCACACAACTAGAGAGACTGAAGCTAATCAACTGCCATAGCACAGCTAGAGAGAATAAAGCCCAGTCAACGGCCCACACACAACTAGAGAGAATGACGCCCAGTCATTTGCCATCACACAGCTAGAGAGAATGAAGCTAATCAACTGCCATAGCACAGCTAGAGAGAATAAAGCCCAGTCAACTGCCCACACACAGCTAGAGAGAATAAAGCCCAGTCAACTGCCCACACACAGCTAGAGAGAATAAAGCCCAGTCAACTGCCCACACACAGCTAGAGAGAATAAAGCCCAGTCAACTGCCATCAAACAATTAGAGAGATTGAAGCCCAGTCACCTGCCCACACACAGCTAGAGAGAATAAAGCCCAGTCAACTGCCCACACACAGCTAGAGAAAATAAAGCCCAGTCAACTGCCCACACACAGCTAGAGAAAATAAAGCCCAGTCAACTGCCCACACACAGCTAGAGAAAATAAAGCCCAGTCAACTGCCATCATACAGCTAGAGAGAATAAAGCCCAGTCAACTGCCATCATACAGCTAGAGAGAATAAAGCCCAGTCAACTGCCATCATACAGCTAGAGAGAATAAAGCCCAGTCAACTGCCCACACACAGCTAGAGAGAATAAAGCCCAGTCAACTGCCCACACACAGCTAGAGAAAATAAAGCCCAGTCAACTGCCATCATACAGCTAGAGAGAATAAAGCCCAGTCAACTGCCATCATACAGCTAGAGAGAATAAAGCCCAGTCAACTGCCCACACACAGCTAGAGAGAATAAAGCCCAGTCAACTGCCCACACACAGCTAGAGAGAATGAAGCCCAGTCACCTGCCATCATACAGCTAGATAGAAAGTAACACACAGTCAACTGCCACCACACAGCTAGAGAGAATTAAGCGCAGTCAACTGCCATCACACAGCTAGAGAGAATGACGCCCAGTCAACTGCAATCACACAGCTAGAGAGAATGAAGCCCAGTCAACTGCCATCACACAACTAGAGAGAATGACACCCAGTCAACTGCCATCACACAGCTAGAGAGAATGAAGCCCAGTCGACTGCCATAACACAACTAGAGAGAATAAAGCCCAGTCAACTGCCATAACACAACTAGAGAGATTGAAGCTAATCGACTACCATAGCACAGCTAGAGAGAATAAAGCCCAGTCAACTGCCCACACACAGCTAGAGAAAATAAAGCCCAGTCAACTGCCCACACACAGCTAGAGAGAATGAAGCCCAGTCACCTGCCATCATACAGCTAGATAGAAAGTAACACACAGTCAACTGCCACCACACAGCTAGAGAGAATTAAGCGCAGTCAACTGCCATCACACAGCTAGAGAGAATGACGCCCAGTCAACTGCAATCACACAGCTAGAGAGAATGAAGCCCAGTCAACTGCCATCACACAACTAGAGAGAATGACACCCAGTCAACTGCCATCACACAGCTAGAGAGAATGAAGCCCAGTCGACTGCAATAACACAACTAGAGAGAATAAAGCCCAGTCACCTGCCATCATACAGCTAGATAGAAAGTAACACACAGTCAACTGCCACCACACAGCTAGAGAGAATTAAGCGCAGTCAACTGCCATCACACAGCTAGAGAGAATGAAGCCCAGTCAACTGCCATCACACAACTAGAGAGAATGACACCCAGTCAACTGCCATCACACAGCTAGAGAGAATGAAGCCCAGTCGACTGCCATAACACAACTAGAGAGAATAAAGCCCAGTCAACTGCCATAACACAACTAGAGAGATTGAAGCTAATCGACTACCATAGCACAGCTAGAGAGAATAAAGCCCAGTCAACTGCCCACACACAGCTAGAGAGAATGAAGCCCAGTCAACTGCCCACACACAGCTAGAGAGAATGAAGCCCAGTCAACTGCCATCAAACAATTAGAGAGATTGAAGCCCAGTCATCTGCCATCAGACAGCTGGAGAGAATGTAACACAGTCAACTGCCATCACACAGCTGTACAATTGTGCTATTTCCGCTGCACAGTACATCAGTATTTTTGTGAGCATTTAACTGCAGTGAATAAAAATATTGTGGGGCACAAAATGTTACATTAAAATATCTTCAGTGCCACATATTACATGCTATCCCTCATTTTTCAGAACGTACACACCTTAAGGACATTGAGCATATGTTGCTAAATACATATTTTTATAAACCAATCCATACTCGTAGGTCATGTGGTCAGTATTGCCTTTACTTCTAAAGTTATTTCTTGGTACTTATTTTAGACTACATCGATCTGGGAGCCCAGGTCAAATTTTAAAAATGTTTACCCATCTAGTGCGGATCAAACCCCTGACCAGTCAAACGGCAGGTAAACGTCTAGCCACTAAGCTACTGTGTTTGCCGTTTGTACCCCCTTATTAAATATTATTTATCGTCATTTGCTCAAAATCAACTTTACCATGTCTGTATTAACAAGATATTTAGATCATCTCTACACGAGGTAAGCGTTTTTAGATGTAGATGCAGATCATCATCTGCTGATAAGTAAAATTAAACTTAAACTCAAGGCCTGCACGTATATCATACAAACACAGAAATACATACAATATAAATAATTGTTGCATATCCTTTACAGGACGTAGCAGTCAACCCCAACATTTGTTGGCTGTTAGTGATTCCTGGGCAAGTTTACATTCATTAGTTTACCATTGCATTCTGAACAACCGGCACCCATACCATTTCAGTAAAGCACAAATGTAAGGCGGTCTGCTGCCAAATAGCCCACAGCTGTGTTTCGAACACGGGCATGCGGGATTACGAACTGCGCCCAGAACCCTTTCGCCACGGAGCCGTCTGATACAATATAGGATATCTCATAATTACAGAAACTAACAATTTATGGTGAAAGTTTTAAAGTATCAGGACCTGCAACTGGCAGTAGACGAAGTGAGTATCGAAGATTGATGGCAGCAGGCTAAAACATTTAGAGCAAATCATTTATAGAAGGTGTTGCCAAAAGGAAACGAAAGTGTAATGTATGGATAAGGCTGGAAACCCTTAAAAAATAGAAGAGAGAAAAAGAAAAAAAGAAGGTTTAAATAATATAAAACCAAAGATAGGAAATCATGAGCCCAGGAAAAATATGCAGAGACTAGTAAAGAAGTTAAGAAGCGGAAAAGAGCCGATAAAAAGACAATATACAAGTGTTCCTAGCAAAAGAGGCTGAAGAAACAGCATCAAAAGGAGCCTCAGAGACCTTTACAGTACCATATGGAAGACAGCAGGAAAATATAATCAACCAAATGCAGTGATTGAAAATAGAAATGTGAAAGGTCTCTCACTAATATCAAAGATCAATTAAACTGTCTATCCTTATGGTGAATGTCTCCAGTACCACATGTTACATACTGTCTATCTTCATGGTGAATGTCTCTAGTACCACATGTTACATACTGTCTATCTTCATGGTGAATGTCTCTAGTGCCACATGTTACATACTGTCTATCTTCATGGTGAATGTCTCTAGTACCACATGTTACATACTGTCTATCTTCATGGTGAATGTCTCTAGTGCCACATGTTACATACTGTCTATCTTCATGGTGAATGTCTCTAGTGCCACATGTTACATACTGTCTATCTTCATGGTGAATGTCTCTAGTGCCACATGTTACATACTGTCTATCTTCATGGTGAATGTCTCTAGTGCCACATGTTACATACTGTTTATCCTCATGGTGAATCTCTCCAGTGCCACATGTTACATACTGTCAATCCTCATGGTGAATGTCTCCAGTACCATATGTTAAATAGTGGGTTAAAGAACGAGGATCTGCTCTTTTGCATCAGGATTGATCCTATTTGGCTCAGTCTCTTTCCTGCAGAGAGGCCTGCCAAAAGCATCACATGAGGTCTGTAGCCCCGACACTGACCCTACAGGCGTCTCAGAAAAATCCGCTTTTGTGAACCAGATGATGGAATCTAAATATGAACTCATGACTTTCAAAGTGCTAGGCTGACAGTTGACACCTCACATGTTACATACTCTTTATCCTCAAGTGAATGACACTTAAAATACTGTATATTGTGGTCCTCATTGATATAAAGCATGGGTGGATTTGAAGTTTTCATCTAAAGCTAAATGTTATTTGGTCTGTGTTGAGTTTACATGCGTCTGAATAGAAACTCTTAACAGAATCTATACATTTGACTCCTGGTCTCTTTTCTGCTACATAACCATAACCAAATGTTGTTCAAATGTGGCAGAAAGTGACAGTTGTTTGCGCTTCATTCTTGCTATCTTCATTCTTGCTGACTAACCTACTATATTTGTTATCTCTGTATACAAGCACTGCAGGAGGTGGTACATAACAAAGCTGTGGCTAAGCGGTTACAGTGTCCAGCTCAGGGTCAGAAGGTACCCGGTTCAATCTCAGCCTAGGGCTGAGAATCTTTCCAAGTACCATTGGTGTGAAATCATCTCTTGGGTGGTGTGATGAGATAATTAGCATTCACAGACAAGGGCAAACAACAAGGGGTCTCATGTGCAAGTTGTCCCTATTTGCCGTATATTTCTGTCCAGTTAATGCACTGCCAGCGTGCTTTAATTTGACCAAGTCCACTGCAGCAGTACACAGCTGTACAAATGGTAGATTAAAATCAGCTAAGTAACTTTTGTATATTTTGTATGTAGCTGCATCAGTGTCTGTTTATGTGCCGATGAAGTCTCTAGCTGCTACAACCATTTTGTCACTTACAACTGCCAATTCTACTTCTCATTTTTGATAATTTACTGATGTGCAAGTTGTGCACGTTAAAAATCCCACAGCAGTGGAAATCACAAAGAGTAGGCCATAAGATCGCTACCATGGCAAAACTGTTAGGAAAGAAAAATCTACCAATAGGTTGGTTGGTTAGTTTGTTGGGGTATCATCCGTACACTCCAGACAAGTCCATAGGTGCTGAGATTCTCCTCCCAAACACATGCATCAGTGTCCAGCGGCTTATAGTGCCAGCTCTGTGATCATGACAAGGGCCCTCATTCTCCCAATGTGCCTCTTGTGTCTGGCCGTGACAATTCTAATTTCCGAAACTCTCATTCTAGACAACGAAGTGGATTCACTGGTGTCAAAGTCCTCCGTTTGCAACATCTCTCTGTTGATAACATTGGCATGATCCATGGGCAAGGCAATCTGCAGGGGATGCAGAGCCAGCAAGTTTATCAGCTCGTTCATGTCACTCAACTCCCTTATATCCTGAAACAAAGATGAAGGTGACTCTATGTACAACAGGCATCAGCAGCGATTCAATCCACTGTCTACAGAACCCACCACGACCTTTCAGATCATGCTTATTAAATCACTTAGTAAACAAACGTTGGTATAGTTCTGTGATTCCAGCCATATAAAAGCCTATGTTACTACCATCACATCCATCGTCATGCTGCTCGTGATCATAGAGTGGGCACCACAGGCTCCTTAAATGGTTTGGCCCGCTGAACGTGCCGTGGACGCCACACTTCTCTGTTGCTGTATAACAAATCCATCTGTACAGATAAGCACATCGGAATCATCTGAATGTTCACTGATGAGCATAATGACCTTTGCATTGACAGTAAGAGTATTCTGCTCTCTGCACCTCCTGTCAAGCGCGACAGTGCAGGAGAAGGTGCAATTAAGTGCTGCAGGCAGACGTTCCTTGCCGGGGTTGATATTGGTACGGCTACAGACCTGCCTGATAACATCTTATGCCTGACCCATCCTTGATATGTCCCCTTCAGCCTGTCACCCTTCTTCTCAGAATAGAGCTTGATGTAGAGGGTGTAGTTCATCTGCACTTATTTTAAAGTATGCATGAGCCCCCCAGATCTTGATCCTGTAGTTCTACCTATAGGTACTTAGAGCCAGTACCTTGGATGGAATCTATCTTGAGGAGGCACACCTTACACCAAAGCAGGAGATGCTGATCTTAAAGGTGCATAAGTAGGTGTGATGCACTTCCTTCAAAATTGTTAACTCTGACACTTCTAATGAAACCAGTGCTGTGACTTAGAGGTCAGTGTTACATGCCAAATATAACTCCCTGACATACCAATACAAGGGCTTGAAATCAGCTATGGGAAATTTGCAGGTTTGCCACATTGTGTTGTTTTTTATGGGATGAGGTGCTGGCCATTCAGACAGCAATTACCTGTACCAGCGCCCCACACCCTGCTGGTTTTGGAGCTTGGAGGTGGTGGTGGTGGTGGTGGGGGGGGGGGGGGTCTGTAATACAGTCCCTGTTAAGATAGATAGTACTGTAGTACCGGATGGGGAGAAGTCTCTACATCAACCTCATTCGGATAGATCCCAGCCTTTTCGGGGGTCACTGACCTGACAGGCGGGCTCAGTCTTCCGTGAGATTCACCATCATCGTCGTCATCTGGCAGGTCGTTCACAGAATGTGCCTCCGATCACGACCAACGGAAAAGTTTCTCGATCTCTTGTCATTTCTACCGTTTCATGCACCATTATGCTCAAGCCTTGAGCCTCAAGGTGTCTGCTGTGTCCTGTACTGTTGACCCCACCCTCTTCTTCCGGGAACACCAGTGGCTAGTTATTAATTATTATTGTGCCAATAACACCTTCAACTTAACTGTATCTTTTTGTTTGTGGGCAATGTCAGCTGGATTGTAGTAGCCGTCTTGTCAGGCCCAGAAACTAGCAAATTAGAATACAATAGCACAGTAAAGAACGTAAAAGTCCTTTACAAGACATCTCACACAAACGTCAAACGTCTCGTCTAGTCTAGTCACACAGCGCAGTGAAGCAGACTAACACTAACTAAGCACTATCTCGACTTACCTGGCTCTCAAAGTGCGTCCCTAAGCAAACAAATGCAAAACTGAAGACATTGAAATAACTCAGGCTACTTCCACGACGACGGGCCGTTTACAATAAGAGAGGAATTTGAATTTCCTTCCTGCCACCCACACACAGATCAGCCCTGTTGTGGTTGGCGACTTCTGCTTCTCTCAGTTCACTACAGACCTGTTGGTCATCCAGCCTTAGTTTCGTACACAGCCCTAATACAAACATACCGCACTACATCAGGACATTCACTTTTTAGCTAAATACAGTTATAATTATCTAGAAATGTGAAGGAACGTTTTTCTCGCATAAATCGATATGCCAAAATTCGTCTAGCACATAGTATTTTTTCTTCTCCTAACAGTTCTTTCTAATTCGTTTCTAGTCATCATTTACGCAATCATTGACGTCAAAGGCAAAGCTGAGGCCCTGCCTGGGATATCATTGTATGGGAAATGTTCAATCATCTCGCTTGGTATCTTATATAATTTAAAGTGTATGGTGGTGTTTATATTGCCAAGATTGCATCTAGTTCAAGGAAAACGACGCTAAACTCTTTTTCATTTAGCGTTTGAAGTTTTACTTTACGTCGATGTATGCAGTGGGGCCGTTAGAACGCATGACCTATATTTCTAACCGCAGGGCGGCGAGGGCGGATACGGTACAAAGTTAGGTCACAAGCGGTCGAATCGAGAACACAAGGTCATGCATGGTAGCAGCTAAGTAGATGTAAATCATTTTGTTTTTCTTTTTCTGACCTGGACCCGCACTTTCTCTCCTCTCCCTCACAATCACGTGTGTATATAAGAACAGAACTGTTTTACACACATTGGGCATTAGTTGGGCATATGCTGCTACCCCATGTTTGTAATTACCAATCGGTACTCGAGGAGTAATGTGGTCAATATATCACGCAGGCCGCATTTACTTCTCAAAACATTTCCTGGTTTCATTTTAGGCCGGGTTGCCCTAGGATTCTACGTCAGCTTTTAAAATCTAGCCCGATGCGAATGCCAACCACTAAGCAAACGTGCTAGGCACTGCACCACCAGGCTCCTATATATACATACTAGACGACCCGGCCCGGCTTCGCCCAGCTCCTGGAGGGGAGCATCTCATTGAATTTATATAATTAGTCATTATACATTCAAATACATTTCTCTAAGCGCACAAAGTACACGTTCGGCCCCTGCTCCCGTTCCCGTTCCCGTTGCTCGTCTGTTTATGATGCTCCCGTTCCCGTTTCCGTTGCTCGTCTGTTTCTGATGCTCCCATTCATGTTCCCGTTGCTCGTCTGTTTATGAAGCTCGTAATGCCTTTTTCTTTCGTGCTTGAGAAGAAATTGTTGATTTTAAACTATCTAACTATTTAAGTTGGATCCGCGGTAGTGAGAACAACATCTGTACAAAATTTCATCTCAGTCGGATGGACCGTTCATGAACCAATAAAGGAGACACACACAAACATTCTCTTCTACTATATATAGTAGAAGATATGGAAATATGGTATATATGGCCAAAAGATTGGAAGAGAACTATCTTCATTCCAATAACTAAAATGGGCAACCTGAAACTACTGAACGTAAACTTGTCAAGATATTACGAACACCCACTACATGTTGGGTTGACTGCGGCGTGCTTCAAAGGATATGCAACTGTCACTCCAAAAAAAAATTACATTATACAATATAGATGTCGAAGAGAAATAAAAAAGATGAGTTAGAAAATGTTCATGTGTCTAAAATAGATGCATTATTTTTATGAAAACTTTAAAGGTGCCTTAAAATTTTTATCACTTTGTTTATATCATATATGGCTATAGATAACTTCTTTAAACATTTTATAAAACTTTAAGAAAATAACAACAATTATTTAAATTACCTAATATAATAATGCTACTAAAAGTAATGTCTCTTGATATAACTTTTCTTAAGTTAGGTCCCCTTACAATATTTTAAGTAATGTTGTTTTATCGTGTACAAAACTGTTTTTAAACTACCTATTTCAGTTGGATCCGCGGGAGTGAGAACAACATCTGTAGAAAATTTCATCTCAATCGGATGGACCGTTCGGGAACGCATAAAGGACACACAAACATTCTCTTTTTTATATATAGATGTATGAGAGCATACGTCTAGAAATGTGGTTTTTACCGTAGGTGTAATATAATTACGATAGAAGACTAACTATTTATCTGAAAGCAACAGAATCGTTACTGCAATCAATTATCAGTTGGAGAAATGCTTCTGCCAAACGAAATTGTCCTTGAAGATGCACAAATTTCAACCTAAGGTCTCGACAAACCATTGGCACATTGCCGTCAAGACAGAGGTTAGTTTGTAACAGTCTGCTTCAAAAATGCATAATAACTACAACCTATGGCGGTAGCGAATGTGACTGATCAGACTAATTCGCGATGTAAATGTTCGTCCGCCTCATACCATGGAAAGGAGGTCAGCATGGCCGAATGGGTAAGAGCTCTGGTTCTTAAACAGGTGGTGTGCTGATGTCGAGGTAACCAGTCCAACCCTTACACCGCTAAGTTGGACTAAAATGTTGACTTCTCGTCCTAGACTTGGGGACATAAACTACAATACCTCTGAAGTCGGAATAATTTCGCCTGATGGCGAGAGACACTGGTAATAGGAAAAGCTAGCCAACACACAAAATTAATCGCATTGCAATAGAAGTAGAAGCAGGCGATTGACTATGCTTGAGTTCAAAGCGAGTGTGAGCAACAACAACATTTCAATACTTCAGTATTGTAATACTGTATAATATAATATATAATAATATTAATATAATAAATATTCAGTAATACTGAAGTATTGGAAAGATCAGGTTGTGTGACGGTGTATTCCATGCTCAGTCTTCGTAGACTTAGATGGATAGGACACGTTAGGAGGATGGATGATGGTAGAATACCAAGGACATATTTTTTGGTGAATTACAGATGGGGAAGAGATCTCAGGGTCGGCCTCTACTACGATACATGATTGATACAGGCATTGATAATGCACATTGGGAGCAAGTCGCCGCTGAACGTGTTGCATGAAGGGCAAACATCAGAAATGGAATAAAGACAAAGGAGAAAATTATTGCAGATAAGTTACACACCGAGCGTGTGAGATGTAAGATGGTGCATGATGGTGGAAATAACCATGTGTTCACATGCACCCACTGTGAACGAACATTTACAGCACGAATTGGCCTTATCAGTCACATTCGCTACGGCCATGGGTAAAAGTTATTATGCCTTTTTGAAGCACAAACTATCGTCTGTCAAGACGGCAGGGTGCCAATGAAATGCAATGCAGACCTGCTTCCAAATGCCAGCCGCTGGTTTCAAATATTGACTCCATTTGTCGAGGAATTGTGAAAATGCACATCTTACCATCCCCTAAGCCACAGGGCCGGCTACAGCGCTGAAAGCTTTGGAAGTATCTGTGAACGCTTGAGATGTCCAGGTGCCTGCTGTCAGGTACATTTCTCTTTGTTAACATCTGACTGCAAATGTGCTTTAACAGAAATGTACATATTATATAGTTGTTGTTTTTTGTTTTTTTTTAAATATATTTTTTGTCTCAATATAAAATTCAATATCTCAGTAACCAACTGAGGGAAAATGATGAGATTTAGCATATAACCTTATTATTATGTCCACCCAACAAAAAAAATATTTTCTGGAGATTGTACAGCAGATTTCAATGTTTGTTTATATGCGGTATATAATTTACGGTTCCGGGATTAATGCCATCATTTTAAAAGTATTACAGCTTCAGCAAGACACACCCCCGCTCTTTTTGAAATTGTCTCGCGGTTTTCGTTTTGGCACAAGCAGCGCGAAGTTAAATGCTATTGTTCAGAGTTGTCTCAAATGGGGGTTCTTTCGTGAAACATGATTATATCAATAAACTAGCTGACTCGGCCCGGCTTCGCCCAGCTCCTGGCGGGGATCTATCTATCTATCTATCTATCTATCTATCTATCTATCTATCTATCTATCTATCTATCTATCTATCTATCTATCTATCTATCTATCTATCTATCTATCTATCTACCTAACTACCTACCTACCTGCCTGCCTGCCTACTTACCTACCTACCTACTCAGCCACCCACCCACCCAGCCAGCCAGCCATCCATCCACCCACCCATCCACCTACCTTTCTGCCTACCTACCTACTTACCTTTCTGTCTGTCTGTCTGTCTGTCTGTCTGTCTGTCTGTCTGTCTGTCTGTCTGTCTGTCTGTCTGTCTGTCTGTCTGTCTGTCTGTCAACCAGTCCGCTCCGCACTATTAAATATTGATAAAAGTTACTGGAAAAAATGTGAGGATCATGTGTTGAAAGAGGAAGAGGACTATTGGAGAAAGGATGGATTGAATTTTATGCAACCGAGAGCAATCATCAACCTACTGGAATCGTCCGACACAGATTAAGGTCTGAGCAGATCGCAGACCTTAATCTACGTACACATTTATTGGGATATTTTGCTCCAACTATTCAGACGAATTGCAGGCCCTAAACATTACAGCATCAACATAATGTCAATGGTAACAGTTTGTATTCCAAAGTGATGAATTTTCAATTCCGGAAGCCCTCAGCGGTGACAAACAACTGTATTGAAACACACACACACACACACACACACACACACACACACACACACACACACACACACACTAAACGCATTGAATACCAACAGAAGAGTAATATTGCGGTGGAAACTGACATATTGTGGCATAACAAGAAACGTGAGAGCAAACACGTTGTCAAATTAGGGGACAACACACGTGCATACGAATCAATCTATAAACTTCAATGAAAAGAGGACCAACATCTTGGTCGTTAAGAAGAAAGCCCACTACAGAGACACTGACAACTATTTTCATAGTGCAAAACAGGTAATCATGTTCCGTCTCTGAACGGTAAACAGCAGAGTAGACAGTCTTTCACGAATACTCAAAGCGGGTCTGTCACCCATGTGTACGTGTGAACAAACTACACAGACAGCTGAACAGATCCTTAAAAATGGAAACATGATGACTAAATTGCGGTATCATTTCTGGTCACTCCATACGCACATTAAAGCACAGCTATTTGGAAGCTTTCACGAACTCAATATAAAAAGCTAACATGAATACTTGTGTACACTTTATTAACCAGCAGCTGAAGAAACAAGAAGGAAATGAAAAATAAGGTAAGAAATATATTCCTTTTACTTTCCTGTTAATTTACAAATTATTTACCCCATGCCTCTGTAAATTCTCTGTCTTTACTAATATTACACATTGCACCCCTCTCGGGATTCTCCGTGGTGAAGTGGTCAAGCCGTCTGACTCGGGCTCCGAAGGTTGTATGTTCGATTCCGGGCCGCGCTCCTTCATTTCACGAGTGCATTTTTTCGGAGACTCCCGAGGGTCGTCGCTGGAGCTACGGAGTTCGTGCTTTGTGCGACGCTTTCCGCGCTGCGGAAAGAAACTGAGCCATATGGGATAAAAACCTGGTGCAATGCAGCCGACCCTGTCGACTTTTAAGCTAGTCTTTCATTGCACCCACTCCCGTACGAATCCAGATACGCCTTGTGTATCATCTGAATTGGCGGAGCGTCCATTACTGTAAACATAAATTTGTTAGCGAGAAATCACTAGTTTTTAAGCAAAACATCAAAGAAATGTCGCCGCTTTTGATGATGTAAGTTGTTTTTGGACCTATCAAAGACATATTCCTTGGGTGGGGGTAAATATAAGACGGCTGGAAAAATTTCATAACGATGCAACAGACAGTTTTCAAAATAATTGATCGTGAATGAAGGCATTCAAATCGGAACATACTATAGCTACTATTGGTTAGTAGTTGAGTTGAGTTGAGCTAAGAAAAGACATTACTTCACCCAGGACATTCCCATACTGCGCTCCGTTAGTAATAAATTGTTGAATTGATTTTAACTCATTAATTGCCATGAGATGATTAATCGTCTTTACTGACTTCCCGTCTCTGCCATGGGCTTATATATAGTAATTTGCCCTATGCAACCTTTTTTAAGTTGATATAT
Source organism: Cepaea nemoralis (assembly GCA_014155875.1). Lineage (NCBI taxonomy): Eukaryota > Metazoa > Mollusca > Gastropoda > Stylommatophora > Helicidae > Cepaea > Cepaea nemoralis. The sequence goes on along the minus strand of JACEFZ010009772.1, from coordinate 14,626 downwards.
AATACAACATGTCTACTGCCATATTAACAACTTTTAAGTCATATGAGCTTATGCTTAATGAGCTAAGAACCGATATCACTGCACTCCGGACATTCCCACACGCACCCTGTCCCCTCGTTCAACAGCTTGCGAAAAGTTATACTACTAATTGCTCCAATTGCCATCAGATTAAAAGTCTTCCGGTCTACCGAGATTTGAGACTCGTTCATAACCCCTGTCGATCCTACACCATTTCCTCCTTTACACATACGGGTTCTCAGTCTGTTTACCCGCTTTCGCCACCTGGTCCCACATGAGCCCGATCACCTGTCCCTTGGCCATAGGTAATATACCACCAAGAGGTGCACTCCCTGCCAGCATATCAACCTGTTCATTACCCCGCACACCCTCATGACCAAGACAGAAGATCCATACAATTCTTACAATCTTTCACCTCTGAAGTGAGACAAGTCATTCCACACGAAACATTCCTTTCTCTACCTTACTAAGCATACTCCGTGAGTTGTAATAAATGCAATGTTTGTTGCAGTGGTCACCTCCAACCATCGGAAGACCACTGTTACTGCTTCGACCTCCATTCTCATGCTGGAGGTCGTAGTCTCATATGTCAAACTCTCCTTTTCAAGCATCGTCCATTAGTCTTCTCAGTGAAACCCCAGCCACTCCGTCTGTTTCGTACCACTGACCCATCGGTGTAGATCACTATGTCACCTTGATGTGTGTTGCCCCGAATTAGTCAGTTGCACCTCAAACTTTGTGCGGCCCGCTGCCCACTCTCTGCACACACCACCCAGTGTTACTATTACTTTGTGCCAGTCCAACATGTCTTCCGTTACTTATACCTACTCTTTTTCACGATTAAAGTTCTCTATGTCACGCACCTGACTGATCGATATTTCTGCCCGTTCCATCGAGGACCTGCCTCTTCTCGGTCTATGGCCCTTGATCATATCCATGACTTCATGCAGGGGGTGATCCCTGTCTGCAGTGACTTTCGGGTGCCATTTGGCTTAAAGGACTCTGTGCCTGTCCGCCATTGTTGGTAGTGCAAAGATATGCCTCGTGCTTACAATTGATGTGTTCTCTGTGCATCCCAGGATCACCCGCAATGCGCCATTCTATATGAGCTCCAACTGTTTACGCTGGCTTTTTAATACTGTTTAAAAAAATAGCTGATAGTATCAAATATTTATAAGTCATAACTGTGACAGACCCTTACTTCCATTTTCCGACATCCATTTTTATTTGGTCCAAACCTTCATTGTGTGTGTGGGGGGAGGGGGGCCACTGAATCTGTTAACTGAGCCAAGAACCGACATCACGGAACTCAGGACACTCTTATATGGGCTCCGTCTTCATCTTCACTTGACACGGAAGAGTCCCAGTAGCAATGGTATCAGTTACGGACTGATTATGCGTCCGACTGGCCTTTCCTGGGAGTGCTGAATGTCGGCCAGATCCTCTGTCTCACCACTGTCTGCAAGCCATGATGATTTAATCAGGTGTCAGAGGCATTAATAAAAATGCTGACCCAGTTGAAAATTGGGTCTGAGCGTCTGGCGACGTGTGAAGCCTTGCTATAAATTCAATGTCTGTTTGCCACTGGGTATTACTACTTGACGTTCGTATTAACACACGATGATCCTCACCCAGAGGTAGCATTTATAGATGATGACCATGATGTTGACAGGGAGGTAGCATTTACTGATGATAATGTCCTCTACTGGGTGTTATCATATACTGATGATGGTGTCTTCAATTGAAAGGTATCATTTACTGATGATGGTGTCTTCAATTGAAAGGTATCATTTACTGATGATGGTGTCTTCAATTGAAAGGTATCATTTACTGATGATGGTGTCCTCGACTGGGAGGTATAATTTACAGATGATGGTGTCCTCGACTGGGAGGCATCATGTATTGATCATGGTGTCCTCGACTGGGAGGTATCATTTACAGATGATGGTGTCCTCGACTTGGAGGTATAATTTACTGATGATGGTGTCCTCGACTGGGAGGTATAATTTACTGATGATGGTGTCCTCGACTGGGAGGTATCATTTACTGATGATGGTGTCCTCGACTTGGAGGTATAATTTACTGATGATGGTGTCCTCGACTGGGAGGTATCATTTACTGATGATGGTGTCCTCGACTGGGAGGTATAATTTACTGATGATGGTGTCCTCGACTGGGAGGTATAATTTACTGATGATGGTGTCCTCGACTGGGAGGTATAATTTACAGATGATGGTGTCCTCGACTGGGAGGTATCATTTACAGATGATGGTGTCCTCGACTTGGAGGTATCATTTACAGATGATGGTGCCCTCGACTTGGAGGTATAATTTACTGATGATGGTGTCCTCGACTTGGAGGTATAATTTACTGATGATGGTGTCCTCGACTTGGAGGTATAATTTACAGATGATGGTGTCCTCGACTTGGAGGTATAATTTACTGATGATGGTGTCTGTCACACGTTTTATTGATGATAATATCAATGTTCTTGATGTTCTTTGCTTGTTATAGTCGTGTGATGGTCGTTGTCTAGGTAACGATGTTCATGGTGTGTCAATTGAGATATCTAACTGTCTCTTAAACCAACTCACCCCCCGAAGTGCACCTTCACCAGTCATGAAACAAGATTCCGTTGGCGCACATAATCATTTATTCCAGAAATAAGACGAACAGACGGAACATATATATATATATATATATATATATATATATATATATATATATATATATATATATATATATATATATATATATCCAGAAACAATGTACATCCATAGAATATAAATATCCTCCTCACAATTTAACCAGCACACATCAATGCCTTCTCGTGGTCTGCTTCTTATCACATCCACAAGACAGGTAATCCAGCTACTATCCACGGCTGGATCTCCCACAATACAACCCACACATTGGGTTGGAGCCACTGCTCAACTATAGAACCCACTCTGGGTTTAGGCCTACACTCACTACAGAACCCACTCTGGGTTCAGGCCTGTCTTCACAACTAGGAGCACAACACAACACCGAGCTCTCCCTTAAACGACCTGACCCGCAGTCCGTCTCTTCTCTCACTGACTTTCCAGTCTCCTGACTTCACACAACACACAACTCTCTTTCCACCCATCCCCCCTGGGGCCACACTCACCCTTCCCATTATTTCTCAGTACTGGCTGTTTTCCTCATAGCCAGGTCAGTCGCTTTACTGTCTCCCACTCTCATCTCCATTCTTCCTCATGCCCGGTCACTCACCTCAATGTCAGTGACCCAGGCTTATGTCATCACCCCCCTCTTAAAAGAAAACTTCGTTTTCAAATATTGGGAGACTAAAACTTACTAAACATGTGACCCAGACATATAGCCTGGGTAGCCCTAAGTATGGCTGCACCTTACTCTAGCTACCACACTACATAATACATCAAATGCTCATATTACACTCCTATATTCATCACACATAAATACAACCATCTATCTTGTGTATCAATGCATGAACTAATACATCACATAATAATAATAATACATCATAGAAAAGCATTATACTTATGTACCCACAGGTCTCTTACTACTTCACGACCCCACAATACTATTTGTGTACCGACCCTATATCAGGCGGTTCTGTTCTTGCATGAACCCTCCTCTGATTCCTGTCGATGCTGTGTCTACCTTTCATGTACCCATGACTCATGGTACCTCTACAATTACAACATCTGTTTGCTATCCCTAGCCCTGGGTCAGTAATGTCGCGAAAACTCTTTTGACCTGACTCCACTTTCCTATCTGCATATTGCACCGTTACACTTGCGTCTCTGTTTAGCCTGAACTCTTTATTCAATCTTGGCCCATATACATGGCACCTTGCTTTCTGCTGCATACGCCTTATGCCTATGTGCCCTGCACATGCACTATCCTGAGCTGTTCTAGTATATCGGTCTCTATGTGCTAAAGGTACTGCTCCTTGCCCACGTGCAGTTCTGCTATCTGAAAACCTGCGAGTGAGAACATTGTTCTTCCTCTCGAAGCACCATCTACCTTTCTTTGACTGCCTATGTTCTACTCTCCTACACCCTTGGGAACATTTGTTCAGAGTAGTATCTTGTCTCTGGGATTCACTAGCACTATATATTGGGATCCATTCTCATCTGCTCAGCTGTACTATCCTTGTCCTGAGTTCCTGTGTCTACTTCAAGTGCCTCTTCTACCTCAGCTATACTCTCTAATTTAGGTTCTCTTGTGGTAACTACCTCATTACTGCTTACACTATATTTTCGGTCCCAATAAACTACTTCCTCTTCTGTACAATCTTTAACTCCTATAACATTTCCTATGATCAAATCAGCCACTGGTGAGTCCAAACACACGCTGTCACTCTTCCAGTGATATATGGTGTTTTTACTGTTATTATGGCTACTGGGTAGAACTCTACTGTGCCGTTGAATGTTATGCATCTAATCTTTTTCCCTGTATAATCCGAGGGATCTATTAAACTTCTCCTCACTCCGATAGACGTACATCCGGAATCCCTAATTGTTAACGCTGGTCTATCATTGACAAATCCCTGATGCAGCTTCAGACTTCCTCCTTCATGCACTGCTGATCCTGCTTTTACTGTATGACCACATATTAGGACTGGCTGACTGTCTTTTTCAAAAAGATGTTTGCACCCACTACAATCTTCATTGTTCAGCGTCTCAATTACTTGCGCTGCATTTGAGTGCTCTGTTTCTCTCATCCTACATTGATGGCTGATATGCCCCTTCTTTCCACATTTGAAACAAGTCATCTCCCTTTTAGTGTTGTTCGTTGGTCCATCTGATGGTTGTGCATCACACTCTGCTGCCTTGTGTCTCCAGCTCCCACAATTCCAACATCCGGCATAATTTGGACGTCTCTGGAAGTTCCCTCTTCTATATGGGTACCGTCCTACTCTACCAACATTGTTTCCTCGGAAACCATTATCTTGAAGTTCTTGTTGCTCACCTTTCTGTGCTGAATCCACACTTTTCGCCCTTGGTCTGATGACTGGATTCTGGTCCTGTTTAGTGTACGCTGCACAGACTATTTCCTCACTCATTAGTTTCCCAATAGATACGTTAGGATGTGCAGTCATGTAGTTTTGCCCTAACTGAGACATTGTGTCTATGTCCTTTGGCTTCCGTTCCTCAAAGAACGCCACTAAATTAGAATTGCATGCAGATACTACCTTGTCTCTTAACATTAGATCTACTAATTTATTAAAATCTTTCCCTACTTCTGCAAGCTCCATCCACTTTGTTAAATGCATTCTTTACTGTGTTAACAAAGTCTGTGAAATCTTGATTTGTCTCTGGCACTAACTGTCTAAACTTTGTTCTATATCCATGCTCAGTGAGTTGGAACTTAGTCAGCAAACGTTGACGTAAGATAGTGTAGTTGTTCCTTTCTTCTACAGGTAAATTGAACATGGTGTCTAGTGCCTTGCCCGTTAAATACTCGCCCAATCTAATTGCGTACTCGCTTTCTGGGATGCCTAATACCTTCACTGATGCTTCGAATCTCGACAAATAGGAATCCAAGTTGTCTCGGTCCGTAAAAAATGGCAGTTTTAATCTCTGTGACGACCTGCGACGGTCTTCTGCTTTCCTCACTTTGACCTTTCGAAGATAGTTCTAGTTTTCTTAACTCGATTTCAGCTAGTTTTACTTGGTCTCTTCCTGTAGACGCTTGTTTTCTATTTCAGCTAGTTTTACTTGTGTCGCTTCCTGTAGACGCTTGTTTTCTATTTCAGCTAACTTTACTTCCTGTAGACGTTTGTTTTCCATTTCAGCTAGTTTTTACTTGTGTCTCTTCCTGTAGACGCTTTGCCTCGCGTTCATTATGCCTCTCCTCTCTTTCCGTCTGCTTTTGTTCTTTCGCTTCTGCATACTCCTGTAACTCTTTACCTTTCAGGCCTATTCTTTCACCTGCTTCAATATAATCCATTAAAGTAGGCATCTTGTACTTGCTGGACACGTTGCTGTCTGATCAGCCAACTATAAATGTAAAGACTCTGCTACTAGTCCTTTGTGTGCCTTCCATACGTACACTACCACTCCTTGTGCACGTAACCTCGTAGTGCTAAAATATCACTCTGTACTCACCCAGTCACTCTATAAGCACTAGGTAGTGAGGGGGAAGTATCACCTATACTCCCTTATATCTATATATCTATGACCACATAGTTCATGAAGTCCCTGGAAATATTGTTAAACATACATATAAATACATATACAAACAAATGGATGATAACACTAAGTGATGACTATCCAACGCTAGACTTCACAAGCTGAGTACACGGAGACGATGATGACACAGAAATAAACCACAGTAACAAATACAAGCTTGTGTAGGGACATCCACAGTGCGCGTAAAATATAAACTGACTCAGATACCACTAGATAGTAGACACGACAAAAGTGCACGATAATAACATCTATCCGAACACAGCAAATATCATATGTAAATATAACGAAAAGAAGAAAGAGAAGAAAAAAAAATTATAGCATAAAATTATACAGAAATCTGACAGTCAAACACAAACTGGCACGTTATATAATTCAGGACCGTCCCTGCAGAACCAAATAAACCGACCTTTCGATTTTCTTCCCAGACATTATATATGGTGCACCTCAGAAAGTAACTTTTCGCCCTGTCTCCCGGCCTTCGAGAGACAACACAAAAATCCCCTACTCTTGACAAACACTGGACCACATACAAATAATTGCGTAACACCCGACAACAATAAATATGACGATGGGAGCAAAACAATAAAAAATAATAATGTGTAACTGGTTGGCCGACAAATATGGGCCTATTAATCCGTCGCCAAAAGTTCTTTTTATTCAGTCACCAAAGTTTTTGTTCGTTTTAATAGTTATTCGCAATCCGCTGGAAATGTCTACGACACTAGATTTCAAACCGACTTCTTGTTTTGTTGAGTGGTTATTAAATTCACGTGGTGATCACAAGTTCCAACTGTCGACAAAAGTTGAAGATGATAGTGATATCCAAACTGTTCTGTCTCGACACAGTCCGTAACGTTATTGTACTTTCTCTGTACGTGGTGGTACCACAGTAATAATCCAAAGTGTTCTCTCGATATGTTGTTACTTTCGTTGCGGAGATGGCGCTTCGCTGTATCATTAATGTTATGGATTTTCGTTACCCGACAAGATTCACCAAAAAGAAAAGGAGAATGGCAGGCAATGTTCAGCGCTTTAAATTTTGGGTATATAAATCCTTATCGGCAAAGAAGTACAACCATGGTTGCGATGACGATAAGTTAAAACTGTTTGCTCATAACAGAATAATGATGACAACGGCTTGAACAAAGACGAAACATCAAATCTGGCTTTCTTTCAAAACAACCTTGTTTATCCCGATCTCCTGTGGAAATTCCCAGTAACTTTCCACTGTCCCTAACCTTGACCTTGCCGGACATCTCAAGTCAGTACCTCAGTCTTCTTTGTCATAATAATCCACACTGACTGTCTGTAAAATGACCGGACACTTTTCCGTCATACAAAAACACCTTCCACACAACTTCTCAGCCCCGACACGGCTGCTCTTTTGACTCCGTGGAAATTTTCTCAGTAACTGCTTACTGTTAAACAGCCTTGCCTTCCAAGGTCAACCTAATTTCTCTTTATCACTCTCAGTGAAAAATTCCTCCGTAAAACAGTTTTCACACAAACTTGACAGCCCCACCCGGCTGCGGTAGGGGTACCGTTACTATCCCCTTCAGTCAACTGTCCGTCAAATCAGCGACTGCCAATTTTTCTCTGTTTTCCAAACATGTACTTCCCCAGTACCTGGACGCTGGTGTACCCACCCGTCCTATTTACTGCGTCGAAAATCTTGACCAGTCAACTTGCAACAACACAGTGCGCTTGCCTCCAGCACACACACACCTGTCAATTATCTTTGGTTCCCAATCCTGTCATTATCACCGACAGCGGATGTTCTACACACACACACGCTGCCCTCGCCACTCTGGATTCAACACTGGTCTTTCATCGCCGCGTCTGCTAGTTTCAGCCCTCCTGCCTGGTATCAAATTTACCTGTCACCGTAATGGACTCTCCCGGTTAGTCTGTATGGCGTGTCTTTATCACCGACTTTTGTGCTGCCGCTGCACCCCCACTCGCTTTAGCGATATGGTTGGTTCCAAATCACCTGTAGTGGACTTCACTTGAACTGTCTGCTAGCTTGTGATTTCCGCCGCGTACCCTCCCCGCGCGCTGACAGTTTTTCTTCGATGTGGCGTCTTACACACACAACAGAATTGCTGTTAATCTCTTGACGCAGTACTGTATAAATTGATGGAACGAAGTCACAGATAATAACTCCTCTCTTTCAGCGAAGAGCCCACAGATATCTCCGTATGACAACAATGTCAATAATGCTCTTGACCGTACGTGGCCTTTCAGATACTCCTTACTAAGCGACGAGCGCCCAGATGTTCTTGATCGGACGAGCTCACAGATTGTCACACGTTTTCTTGATGATAATATCAATGTTCTTGATGTTCTTTGCTTGTTATAGTCGTGTGATGGTCGTTGTCTAGGTAACGATGTTCATGGTGTGTCAATTGAGATATCTAACTGTCTCTTAAACCAACTCACCCCCGAAGTGCACCTTCACCAGTCATGAAACAAGATTCCGTTGGCGCACATAATCATTTATTCCAGAAATAAGACGAACAGACGGAACATATATATATATCCAGAAACAATGTACATCCATAGAATATAAATATCCTCCTCACAATTTAACCAGCACACATCAATGCCTTCTCACGGTCTGCTTCTTATCACATCCACAAGACAGGTAATCCAGCTACTATCCACGGCTGGATCTCCCACAATACAACCCACACATTGGGTTGGAGCCACTGCTCAACTATAGAACCCACTCTGGGTTTAGGCCTACACTCACTACAGAACCCACTCTGGGTTCAGGCCTGTCTTCACAACTAGGAGCACAACACAACACGGAGCTCTCCCTTAAACGACCTGACCCGCAGTCCGTCTCTTCTCTCACTGACTTTCCAGTCTCCTGACTTCACACAACACACAACTCTCTTTCGACCCATCCCCCCTGGGGCCACACTCACCCTTCCCATTATTTCTCAGTACTGGCTGTTTTCTCATAGCCAGGTCAGTCGCTTTACTGTCTCCCACTCTCATCTCCATTCTTCCTCATGCCCGGTCACTCACCTCAATGTCAGTGACCCAGGCTTATGTCAGTGTCCTCGACTGGGAGGTATAATTTACTGATGATGGTGTCCTCGACTGGGAGGTATCATTTACAGATGATGGTGTCCTCGACTTGGAGGTATCATTTACAGATGATGGTGCCCTCGACTGGGAGGTATAATTTACTGATGATGGTGTCCTCGACTGGGAGGTATCATTTACAGATGATGGTGTCCTCGACTGGGAGGTATCATTTACAGATGATGGTGCCCTCGACTGGGAGGTATAATTTACTGATGATGGTGTCCTCGACTTGGAGGTATAATTTACTGATGATGGTGTCCTCGACTTGGAGGTATAATTTACAGATGATGGTGTCCTCGACTTGGAGGTATAATTTACTGATGATGGTGTCTTCGACTTGGAGGTATCATTTACTGATGATGGTGTCCTCGACTTGGAGGTATCATTTACTGATGATGGTGTCCTCGACTTGGAGGTATAATTTACTGATGATGGTGTCCTCGACTGGGAGGTATAATTTACTGATGATGGTGTCCTCGACTGGGAGGTATAATTTACTGATGATGGTGTCCTCGACTGGGAGGTATAATTTACATATGATGGTGTCCTCGACTGGGAGGTATCATTTACAGATGATGGTGTCCTCGACTTGGAGGTATCATTTACAGATGATGGTGCCCTCGACTTGGAGGTATAATTTACTGATGATGGTGTCCTCGACTTGGAGGTATAATTTACTGATGACGGTGTCCTCGACTGGGAGGTATCATTTACAGATGATGGTGTCCTCGACTGGGAGGTATCATTTACAGATGATGGTGTCCTCGACTTGGAGGTATAATTTACAGATGATGGTGTCCTCAACTTGGAGGTATAATTTACTGATGATGGTGTCTTCGACTTGGAGGTATCATTTACTGATGATGGTGTCTTCGACTTGGAGGTATCATTTACTGATGATGGTGTCTTCGACTTGGAGGTATCATTTACTGATGATGGTGTCCTCGACTTGGAGGTATAATTTACTGATGATGATCTGGACAATACAAAGCAAGGCTGAAATCTGACACCTATATCTATCGCTTTGGGGATCATGGTGGTGTAATGGTTAGCGTACTTGTTTAATAAGGCAGTTTTCTGTTTTCTATCCCCAGCAGTGATCGGATTATTTTGTCCAGCCAGTAGGTGCTGAGGTTGACCCCTGTCTCCTACGGTGTGTGCATGTTGAATTTAATTTTCTGGGAATTGTCAGGTAAGAAAGAGCAACGAGGAAGAGAAGTGGTCACCACACAACAGTCTACTGCTGATTTAGAATATGGGAAAATATAACACTTCACACCCTAACGGCTCTAACTGTCAATGTACTACATTTTTTTCTCTCTTTCCCTGTCTGTTTGGTTCTTTGTTATACCGTTTGCTCAACTTTGAAACTATCGCAGATCATTTTTGAACCTTCTGCCTGTCTGTCTACCTCACCCCCTCCCCCTCTCTCTCTCTATCTCTCTCTCTCTCTCTCTCTCTCTCTCTCTCTCTCTCTCTCTCTCTCTCTCTCTCTCTCTCTCTCTCTCTCTCTCTCTCTCTCACTCTCACTCTGTCTATCTATCTATCTGTCTATATGTCTATCTATATGTCTATCTATATATCTATCTCTCCCCATCTCTCGGCGTTTTTTGTCGCTTGAACAGTCCATCTACCCCCAGCTATAGATTGCATGTGTCGTTGACCTTAGAAACAAAACTTCTAATCGCCTGGTATGCCAAGTGCTCCTTGGTTGGAGATTAGTTCCTGGTCTGACACTACCACGTGATGCTACCGTTTACACACTGAACACAAAGTTTTACAGCGAATCAATTGGTTTGGGCATGTAACACGACTACCCCGAGCAGTATACCGAAAACAATGAAATTTAGTTACTGGGGAAGCAAAGAAACATGCAGACTTCGTAAGATATGGAATTGCGAGATAGCAGTGTCAACGGGCACCATTGTGGACGGAACATATACAAAGGTCGTGTCTTGAAAAGTCATCATTTAGTCCAACTGGCCTATGTAGGGGCTGAACCTGCTACCTCGGCATCAGCGCACCGAATGTTTAAGACCGTGCACTCTTATCAATCCGGCCTTGCTGGCCCCATGATAATGATGACGTTCTTAAACCGCAACCCTGACCTAATTCCAATAGGTAATTTCTATTGTTGATACGAAAGAATACAAATAAGGCGATAGTACGCGTTCTTGTCCGCTGACATGCTTGAATGCGATGAAACGTTCTATGTGGTTGTCCGTTCTTCTGCCCTGCTATCTATTTTCAATATCATGTCGTTGTTATTCTCAGATCTTTTTTGTGAATATTGAAGCGTTCTAGCGTGTGTTATATTATTGCTCAGTGTTCAAATGACAAATAAATGTCTTTATTTTTAAATAGTATAGCTGTAGGATATAGCTGTAGACTATATCTGTAGAATATAGCTGTAGAATATATCTGTAGACTATATCTGTAGAATATAGCTGTACATATCTGTAGAATATAGCTGTAGAATATAGCTGTAGAATATAGCGGTAGAATAAATGAGAATAAATGTAGAAATAGCTGTAAATATAGTGTAGATTTCTATAGACCCGTGTTTCAATAAATTTAAGTAAAAGGGTCGTTTCCCCCTCTTGGGCATATCAACATATGTTGCCAGACCCATATTTTCTAGACCCTGCACTAAAGGTGATGTGGGACTTTATGCCAGGGAGGCTGAGTGGTCTCGACGTATGATGTCCGCCTCGAGTGATGGAGGTCCCTGGTTCAAGCCCCATTGAGGGCCGGGATTTTTCACGTGGAATTCTAGTAACAAAATGTCCCCTAGTCTCTGGGTAATGAGATCGGACGCCCGTGTGTATTGCAGCGCACGTAAAAAAAAAAAGGAAATTGAAAAAGAGTAGCCTAACGGCGCTGGTCCCCTGGCCAAGGCGTTAACGACATCGTTCGTAATCAGGTATATCCACGTGGGGAAAACAGCAGCTGCGAGAATCGGCAGCGGTTCGCGCCGCGCTGGTAACTTACTGGTGTATGTGAGCCGGTCGTTCAAAAAGCAATGGCAAACTACTGAAAGTAAAAACGTGCCTAGTACATCAACAGCAGCTAAATAATACTGGTGTTGACTGCAACGTCCCTTAAGGGATATGCAACATAAAAAATCGGCGCTGCCCGGGCAAAATTTCGAGTTAAAAATCTAGCCAAAGTATTTCAGGATCCTCGCCGATGCTACGGAGTTCGTGCACTGAGCTGAGATTATCCGGACTCATGCTTGAGTTGGGAGTAGAACGGAGCACTTATGGGTTACACCCATGTGTCGTGATGTTGATCCGACGACTAAACAAAACAAAACTAAACTAAACTAAACTAAACTAAACTAAACTAAACTAATATCATGTCGTTCGCCTTTGTTTCGAAAGACATTACCTGGCACCCCATTTAGGCTAGGTGCATACTAGTGCTCAAATCAATTTTATAATCCATTCCGATGCTAATTCGAACCCCGGACTATCGGGTCGGTGGGCAAATGTGCTGACTACTGCGGTACCGCTGTTCTTGTTTACGTCTTTCTAATACAGTGCAGACCTGATAAGGCGAACTCACCCTGAACCCAGGTATTAGTTCTTCTTATCAGAAATGCCTCTTATAAGAGACACGATACAAAGAAGACGAATTGTCGGGGATAAACAAATTGTTCTTCACAACAGACATTCGTCATATCCGAGACCGCCTAAGTGGTTTGCACTGTAGTGGCCTCTCATTATTTGTGCACTTGTCTATATGAATGCACACTGCTAGACATCAATTGCTGGTTCATCGTCTCGTAATAATTCTCAGTACCAGTTTTTCATTGCGTATGTTTCCATTAGTGCTTCAATCTCTTTCCATAAATTACACGGAGAGAATCTTAACGCAGTACACGAACCTGAAGATAATTTAAAAACTTTGTCATGTGGCCCGTTAGACTATCTGTGAAGGTAATCAGATTCTGGTCTCTGTGGTGAGTCGCTTATCCTATATGAACAGACGAAGAACGGAGAAAATCTGTTCTTATGGTCTTGGAGATTCGGTAACTGGGCCCTAGTAAAGTTGCCCCCTGCATGTCAGATAGGATACCGTTTGTGAGCGCTTGGGACAACTGATGAGCAAAGAGCCCGTGTCACACAACACCGCTACAAGAGTCTCCTTGGCGAAGTGATAAAGCCGTCTGCCTCGCACTCTAAAGGTTGTGCCTTCGATTCCGGGCTAAATCTTTCGGTTCGTGAGTGCATTTTTCTCGGAGATTCCTGGGGGTCGTTGCTGGAACTACGGAGTTCGAGCTTTGTGCGATGCTTTCGGCAGGTCGTCCTGCGGAAGGAGATCGACCCACTTGGGATAAAACTAGGTGCAATGAAGTCTCGACATTTAAGACTTTTTTTTAAAGACTGCTACAAGAAATGTAATGATTGTGTAGAGAAGATGAGTTTCGTGTCACAGAAGTTTGTCGAAATCTTGTTATGTCTCCCACCACCGACGACCCCCACAGTATTAACGTGTATTCACTTCTGTGGACGTGGTAACTGGTTCAACACATACACCAGTCAGTTGAACTAAAATGATGACTTCGCGTCCTTGACTTGGGTTCGTAAATTACTAGTACTTCTGAAGTTGGAGTGGTTTTGCCTGATAGCGAAGGAAAATGGTAATAGGGAAAGCTAATCCACACGCAAAAATCAGTCATGTGCATTATAAGTAGTAGCACGTGTGTGGACTTCATTTGAGTTCAAAATGAGCGAACGCAAACATAAACATAAACATAAACATAAACATAAAAAATTAACTTCCTTACCCAGGAAAATAAAACTAGATAATAGTTACGTTTAGGGGGGGGGCCCCTCCAGTTTCTTCACACACACACACACACCACACACACACACACACACAGAGGGGGAGAGAGGGAGAGAGAGAGAGAGGAGAGAGAGAGAGAGAGAGAGAGAGAGAGAGAGAGAGAGAGAGAGAGAGAGAGAGAGAGAGAGAGAGAGAGAGAACGTGTTTCCAACAATTAGAACATTACAGTATAAACTTTTATTTATCAAAACTTCCTGCAACTTATCACGCATTGTTGAGTAGGCCTGTGCCGAATTCTGCCAAGAGAGGACTTTGCCAACTTGCCAACAATGTCTACATTTGTGGAAGCGACACTGAGCAGAACAAATCTCTCAATTCCTAGTGAGTCCTTGCTAGCCCTCGTGTGAGCGTTTGTCTGTATGAACGAATGCACGACGAAGACGACGACGACGAAAACCAGAAGGACGAGGAGATGAAGAGGGAGGAGGAGAAGAGTAGAAAAAAGGAGGAGGAGGAAAAAG
>JACEFZ010009771.1:0-39832 GCA_014155875.1 Cepaea nemoralis | reverse complement strand
ATTACTATTTTTCTGTTAATTTTCTAAGAATAAACCACTTTTATATGTTATTAAGCTTAATTATTGATAATAATATTCAACGTATATAGAATTTTACATCATAATTTCCACTCAGTCTTTTTCCTAAAATTACTACAATGATAATTGTTAGACTGTGAAAAACCTAAACCTACTGTTTCTCTTCACAACGTAGTTTCTAACTTTACTTTTTATTTTTTCGCCGGGTCACATTTCGTTTCGGTGTCCTAAATTGGCTCGGCCTCTGCCGAATGAAATCAGAACTACTAGAAGAGAAGTATTAAGAGCCGCGAGCCCTTGTCACATTTCCGGTAGCCGTTGATATGACAAAACAACAGATACGTCTGCACATACATCCATCATATACCGGGGTGACCGAGCCGCTGATGCTAGTTTTATTCAAATCAGCATCTCTCTGTGATGGTCAACATCATGTAGTAAATCAATCAATCAATCATGTGCCATGCCGGAAAGCGTGGGCGGTCATGATTCGCCATTTCACTCGATCACCAGTGTCGTGGATCAGCTCAGTGTTCCTGTCTCGTCCAAAGTAAAAGTGGAGATAACAACCACTGATGCTATTGTTACAGTTGATGGTACTGTTGGCACGTCTGTTTTTATACCCAGTATTCATGCAGTTCAGGCTCTCCATAATGCTGCTTATTTTATCGGAGGCTACGGTGGTATTTCAGCAGCCCTGCCATTTAAAAATGAAAATTAAGATGCATGTCCTTCACAGGACGTAGCAGTCAACCCCAGCATTTTGCGCTGGTCGTGATTCCTGGGCAAATTTTACGTTCAGTAGTTTGCCATTGCTTTCTGAACGACCGGCTCCTATACCTTTCTCGAAAAAACCAGCACCGCTGTGTTTCGAACCCGGGTATACGGGCTCACAAACCGCGTTCGCAAGCCCTTAGCCACAGAGACAGCCTGACATACAGCCTGATAAAAACCAGTCTGGCTGGATATGTCCTCTCTGTGGCATTGACTCCTGCTTCCCAGGCAGCTGTCACAGTGTTTGCCCCTTAATAATAAAAGACACATTGACACTTTTAAAAAACAAGTAGATTTAACTAACACTAGATACTGAATTAACACTACCAGATATAACACAAGCGGTTCACGGAATGCAGAAGGGCAAATGGCCTGGCCCTGACGGTATTATCGCTGAATTCTATCAGTTTTTCTTTCCTCTTCTAGGTCCCCTTTTACTAGCAGTATTCTCTGAATCTTTCCACAAACATGAACTCCCATCCAGTTTCAACACGTCTTACATCACTCTTATTCCGAAGGAGAACACCAACAAGACACTTTTAAAGAGTTACAGACCGATCTCGCTTTTAAATGTAGACTACAAGATTTTAACAAAGACTTTGACGAATAAATTGAAACCAGTAATGGCATCTCTCATTCATGAAGACCAGCAATGTAGTGTGCAACACCGCAATATCCAGCAACACACACACTTCATAAGGGACATCATCAACTACACACATCTGAAAAACTGTCAGTCCTCAATTCTCTCTTTAGATCAAGAAAAAGCATTCGACAGAATATCTCACTCATACCTCCACAAAACTCTCTCACACTGCAACGTGGGAAATTATTTTCGGACATGGGTCAAAATTTTATATTTGAAACCGGAAAATCGGATTCTATTAAACCATGCCCTAACCAATTCTTTTAGGTTGACTGGGTCAGTGAGACAGGGATGTCCGTTGTCCCCATTACTGTACGTTGTCGCTCTAGAGCCACTTCTAGAAAAGATACAACAGGAAGACAATGTCATGGGTACGTTCATACCAGGGAAGGGTGAACAAAAGCTGCGTGCTTATGCGGACGATACCATTTTCTTTCCGACAACTGAAAAATCTGTAGGGATCATTTTGGAGACATTCTCGTTTTTCGGCAAAGGGAGTGGGGCAAAATTAAACGTCCAAAATTCTACTAAAATGGGCTTAGGCAAATGGAAAATTAAAGCGGATTTTAAATTTGACTTAACATCAAACAATCTTATAAAATTGTACGGAATAGTCTTCCCGTGTCAACCAAGCCAGACACACAAAGACACTTGGCAAAATCTAGAGAAGAAAATAACAGATATGTTACAGAGGTACAAATACAAAACAACTACCATATTTGGTAGAAGTACCATTGTTAATACATATATAATTCAAAAATACTATATCTGTGCACAGTCCTAGATCCTCCACGTGTGGGATGTGGATTTTAATTCCTGAGAATATTTTGTTAAGATGTCTAAGGGGTATTATTGATTCTCTGGTCACTGGTTAGAATGCAGGGTGATCAGGGATATTTACCACAAATCCCAGGAGAAAAGAGTTCAATCCTTGAAACAATGGCATCTGTGTGTAGGTTTCCCTTCCCACTTCCTCACCCTTTAAATTCATTATAGTGCTAGAAGGATATTGATTGCTCACAACATATAAACAACCATTGTTGGACACCACATTTACTTGATGTACACAACACTTTTGGACAAACAGTTCAGGTATTAATTCAAGATCTGCAGTTACATATATGTGTGTAATAAACACTATGCATTTTCAGACAGGCATGGGATTCATTGCATTATTACAATATAGTACCCAGTGACCCCACAAAAAAAAAATGTTATTACAAACAACACAACAACCACAAATTGGGTCTACTTTCATTTACCCTCATAATTAAGGCAAATAAAGATTAAATAGAACCCAACATATCAACATTGGTTTCTGACACCTTTTACCATTCTCTCATTTTAACAATAATGAGTTGGTGTCAGAATACTATACCATATATATATACCATTGGAAAAAAACTACTGACCTGTTACCTTCAGAAAATAACCAACACATAAACAGCATTTTGTATTACTAATTAAACTAATTAATAGAGTCATTTTTCTCCTGGTGTGCGGTTAAGGGTTCATCTTTGCTGTCGATTAGATCCTTTTCCCATTATCTGGGTACCGAATTAATGCACTCAGTTATGTTCCTAATATTTATCCACTGGTAATTGGCTGGTGACTATTTTATACTCCATAATCCAGGAATTGAAAAATCACACACCATATATCCCCTCCGTTTGGGGCTAGAATCACGAATATTCTGTTGCCTTAGGCTCGGTGCCCTTTTTGTGAAATTTGGTGCCTCCGGTTGGTTATACTTCAGGATTTCCACTTAAGTTTTGCAGAAGGTAATTCCCTTTATCATCAGGTCTGATGAAAAGTTGACGTCCATTCAGCTTCTCGGCTTCTAATATCCGACTACCAAATTGGCTTACACAAAGGTTTCACCCACCTAGTCGCTAGTCTATAATCCATGGCATTTAGGCTGACATTGGACCGGCAAGGAATTAGTCGATGTTATCTAGTCCCGTGTAGAACTTTATATGACTGAGAGGCATCTCAGGGTAGTATCTGTGATTAGGGCCACAATTGATCTATACCTACATATGTCACAGTCCTAGATCTCTAGGGGATTGAAACTCGGGCTCATACAGGCAACAAACTCCGTTCAGATACAATCTAGCATCATTTATTGACATTATATTACAGTACGCTGGCGAAGCGAGTTTTCACAAGCCAGCACTCAGTAAGTTGCGTATCACAGGAGTTTACAATAAACATGATTATCACAACAACTCTATCAGCTATCTAACATATGTATAAGACCCCTAAATACACTTGGGTCTGAAACTATCAAGTCCCCTTAAGGTACGCCCTGTTGCTTCCTCGATGTCCAGTCCGTGTCTGCCTTTCCACACGTGTCGCAATCCGACACGGGTGGTAACTCTCTCTGAGTTTCTCGTGGACCCCGCAATCGACGGGCCCCATCGGTGTCCACGGGACTGTGGACACATTGACCGGTCCTTCGAGAAGGCTCTGGATTATTCAAGCCTTCGAGTGACTCGGTTCTTTCCCTTTAGCTGGAGTTCTATCCCTTCGCCAGTCTCTCTTACTTTTATGTTGGTACCGCCCTTATGTGAGGCTGTGACAGGAGTCCCCCTCCCCCCTGCTTTGATGGGTTATTATATGGTAATTAGTTCTGTACTAATTCTGTCATAGGATCACATAAAGTCGGTGTTTGTAGTTTGGTGGATAGTAACTTGGCAACCTACACATCTGCATTAACACTCATGTATTCTCCCATACACCACTTCAAGATTATTGCTGAAGAGGTCTCTCTCTTCTATGTCCTTAAACATGCTTATCTGACCGAAGTTTCGTGACGTTTCCCAGTTGTTTTTACAACCGCGCCCTTCTCAAGTATCCATATGATACCAAGATATTTAAAACTCTGTGTAAGAGAGTTTTAACAAGACAAATGTCTTGGCTATTTAATTATACCTGCAAATCTTGTCCTGTGTGTGTATTTCGATACATTTTTACTTCCGTATGTTGTACAATGCTGAATATGTAGTTATGCTGTTGTTTTATTCCATCTGACTACGTGTGTTCCTGTTGGCTTGTTAGTGTATTGACTGATATGTTGCTGTTTATAATAAAGTGACTGTATTTTAATTGTTAGTGTTCAGTTTTGAGTTTGTATAAAGTGTGTGCTCACTGTGTGGTTTCTCCAAGCGTCACGAGTTGGGATATCCTTTGTCATGAATTACCCCAATGTGTGTAATGCATGATCGGGGCATTCCAAACAGTGGCGCTTAGATGTCGTGTATTAAATACTAAACATCTCTCAAAAATTAGACAGGTAATACATTTTTACATGAAAGACGCAGACAAATTAAAATCAATACGTTTTGCGTACAATTTGTCCGCTCAGTATATCGCTCTCTCATTTAATTCATTCACTCTTTCATTCATACATCTTTCATACAAAATAGTATTTCGTTAAAATATATAAATAAAGTTGAGGTAAGTCTTACTGCCCTTAGAAAAAAAACGGATTAGGCGATATGTTCCCTTTTAGGTAACAAGTACTTTTTGTACGAGTAATCAAAAAATGGTTTATAACTTAAATAGAAAAAATTATATAGGAAGATTATTTCACCTATGCGTGGAAATACCTGTAATATTATGGTAGAAAATATACAAGTTACAGGTTGATATATTTTATATACATAATTAAATACAAGTGTAATACATATTAACTAATATTAAATTAATTAACTAACTAACTAAATCCAACGACGATGTGTGTGTTATCCTCATGTTGTCCGTGTGTCGTGCCATCAATGTTAACAGTTAATATAGCTGTCCCTTGCATGTTGTAATCGACGTAGTTCTCTTCCGGCTGTTTGCAAAGTTTCTTTAGCAATAGCGAGTATGCAGTGTTCTTAATCTTTACACGATGACTGTCAGTTCACTGGTTGAAATCGTTTCACAGATATTATATATTGCTCGGATTGTTTCTAAAGCCTTGGCAATTGGTAATATAGGGTTCTCAAAGTTTCATGTTCGTGGATGTTATACGTAACCTATTCATTTGGGCGTTGATACTTCTGAATGAAAGTTCTCTAGTAAGTGTAGAGGTACACTGCTCTGTGCAACAGACTAAATTATCACAGCTTATTGTATGGCGAATAATTAATGTGCCTAGTGTTCGTCTGCTGGTGCATTAGTTTGCCGTGATAAAAGTTCAGCAATAATATTATCAGTGTCCTTGATATGGCGGATTTCAAAGTCGAAATCCTGAAGAAGAAGACACCATCTTTCCAAACGATGGTTTTTCGGAACACCTTGCTTAAGTACCAGCAGTGGCGAATTATCGGTTAAAACAACAAAATGCGAACCTAAGAGGAACTTAGATAATCGACGCATACAAAAAAGTAGACTTAATGCCTCCAACTCAACTGTGGAGTAATGGATCTCTGCCTTTTTCAGCTTGCGGCTGACGTAGAGTATCGGATGTCTCGTGCCTTGATATTCTTGCATCAGGCATCCTCCAATTGCGATAGCACTCGAATCTGTGGTTAGAATAAAGGGTATATCTATGTTTGGTAATCTTAATACTGGTGGGTTAGAAAAAATTGATTTCAATTTGCACATTGCATCCTCTAAGCGGATACTCTTACAAAACTTTTCTGGATGATCTTTTGTCAACAGATTAGAAAAAACTGATGTGAGTTCTGCCCAGTTTGGTATAAACTTGGCATAATAGTTTATGAGACCTAATAAGCTTCTAACCTGTTTCTTTGTAGTTGGAACTTCTAGGTTGAGAATTTTTGATACGATTTTATCATCTGTCAATAGTTTGCCTTCGGAAATCCCATGACCTAGGAAGTCTATCTCTTTATAGCCTATTTCAACCTTGGAAGGTTTGATAGTAAGTCCAAAAAGAAAGATTTGCTTAAAGACTTGTTGGAGAGTAAGTAAGTGAGAAGTCATGTTTGCAGAATGGATACATATATCATCAATATAAGATTGCACGTCCTTGATGCCGTGTAATAGCAGTCTAGTTAACCTGACAAATGTGGTGGGAGCGTTCTTGAGACCAAACGGAAGATATCTCCATTCGTACAGCCCAAGGGGTGTAGCGAATGCTATTATATGCCTTGAAGAGGGATCTAGTGGTACTTGCCAGTAACCTTTAGCTAAATCAAGCTTAGAAAATAAGGATGATTGAGACATATTCAAAATGAGGTCTTCACAGCTGTTCATTGGCTCAGCATCTGTCGTGGTTATGGTATTTAATTTCTATAATCTATGCACAAACGAATGGTTTTGTCCTTTTTTTCACCAGGACAATTGGCGAAGAATACTGGGACACAGATTTCTGTATTATTCTATTTTTCTCTAAGTCCAACATTTCTTTGTCTAAATTTGCTCTATAATGTAAAGGAATCGAATATGGTCTACATTTGATCGGTGTTAGATCCGTCAACACAATTGAATGTGTTATTTTGTCAGTCCGTCCAGGTTTGTTTGAGAAGATAGTTCTATAGTCGTTCAGAAGAGACAAAATGTCTTGTCGCTGCTGTTGTGTCAAAGTGTCAGAGATATGTATGTCATTCATAGTACAGTCGTCGTTCATAATTGGTACTGGAATTTCTGTATTGTCTGAGTCCGTCTGATTTATTACTGACGCTACTGTTTGTAAATTGTCTTCAATGTCATTGTCGTCGTCATCGAGACTAATAGTTGTCAATGTGTCGTTAACTTAGTCGTATTTGTCGTTATCCCATATTGTCGGTACTGTGAGTATGTTTTCGTCGTCTTCGTTGTCACCAGAATGAGTCGTTAACGATGCTTCGTTTGTCGGGGTGTCATTCAGTCGGGTAATTGCCGTTTCGTTTCTGTTGTCATTCTTGTCAGTCTGGTTATTGTCCTCTGTTATCTGCGTCTGCTTGTTCGTGTCACTGTCATTTCTAGAGTAGTATGGTTTTAACATATTTACATGGAATATTTTCAACTTTCCATTCAAAGAAATTTCGTAGTCAACTTCCGAAATCCTTCATTCATCAATGAATGAGGGGTGAGTATCGCTTAGGGATGTAATGAGCATGAAATGAAACTCATCTTATTTTCCCTGAGCTCTCGACTGTAGTCTTGTTTTCTCGCCACTGCTGGAGGACAGGTTACATACCCCCGATCTTTCGCGGAACAATCTGATGTTGGAATTAAAAAAAATTAGTAACTGTCACTGTAATTGTCACAGTCATGTTAATGTCAAATTTCATAAACATTATCATCATTTCAAATATTTTTGTAGAGGGACTACAATAGCTCATTCACAGATAGCTGCAAAGTTTTTGACTTTGTTATGTAATAAAGTTTATATATATTTTTTTTACTTGGCAAAACCAAGAGCTGTCTGAAAGGTAAAGCTTGTGTTTGCCAAAACCGGCTTGCCCCCAAATAGCCTGTCACAGTCCTAGATCTCTAGGGGATTGAAACTCGGGCTCATACAGGCAACAAACTCCGTTCAGATACAATCTAGCATTATTTATTGACATTATATTACAGTACGCTGGCGAAGCGAGTTTTCACAAGCCAGCACTCAGTAAGTTGCGTATCACAGTAGTTTACAATAAACATGATTATCACAACAACTCTATCAGCTATCTAACATATGTATAAGACCCCTAAATACACTTGGGTCTGAAACTAACAAGTCCCCTTAAGGTAAGCCCTGTTGCTTCCTCAATTTCCAGTCCGTGTCTGCCTTTCCACACGTGTCGCAATCCGACACGGGTGGTAACTCTCTCTGAGTTTCTCGTGGACCCCGCAATCGGCGGGCCCCATCGGTGTCCACGGGACTGTAGACACATTGACCGGTCCTTCGAGAAGGCTCTGGATTATTCAAGCCTTCGAGTGACTCGGTTCTTTCCCTTTAGCTGGAGTTATATCCCTTCGCCAGTCTCTCTTACTTTTATGTTGGTACCGCCCTTATGTGAGGCTGTGACACATATATACACAGATGAATAAATCCAGCACAGTGACAGGTTTGCAAACAATTGGATGATTCCTCTTGTTGCTGATGTAGAGGCATTTAGTTGCTTTCATATGATCTTTTATCTGATGGTGTTCAGGGTTTGGAACCTTGAGGTAATCTGGTTCCGTAGTTATGTTTCAGATGATATTAAGTTTGTACCTTGGTTGTATTGGCTTATGTGGTTCAGTGTCTTCTTCCCATTTTGAGT
Source organism: Cepaea nemoralis (assembly GCA_014155875.1). Taxonomy (NCBI): domain Eukaryota; kingdom Metazoa; phylum Mollusca; class Gastropoda; order Stylommatophora; family Helicidae; genus Cepaea; species Cepaea nemoralis. The sequence goes on along the minus strand of JACEFZ010009771.1, from coordinate 31,207 downwards.
TGGTGTTCATAGCTAGAACTTGTTGTTGCATGGCTGGAACCTTATGTTTGACTGTTGCAGCTGTGAGATGTTCTTTCGAAGACTTATCCATTGTGGGTATTAACTTGGTAATCCAACCAACAGTTGAAGGTTACTCACTGTTGTTAGTTTTAGTAACTTGCTAGAAGGATTGTCCCAGTTTCACTGACTTGGTTGAATGATGAGGCCATAGGTGATACTTCTCAGAAGTAACGCAGACGATACACTGTTGTCAGTACTCTGATGATCTTCATCTTTGTAGATTATTAGATCTTGAAGTCCATCCTGGATATTCCTACTAAAATAGGACTTAATCACTCACCCAATCAGTTGTCTTCAAATTTATCTGTTGCTCGCTATGGAGCTATTGAGCGCAGCAGTCCATGGGTATTTCTAGATGCAGACTATGGTTAGGACATTCACTTTCTGGCTGTTGACCCAGGTTCCAGGTTTAGTGATATAGTCCCACCACATTTAACCACCACCTGCTTCTCTTCTATAGAAAAGGGATGACAAGAATGCAACACGAGCATTAACCTACTGTGTTATGGTAAAAGGTTTACAACACAATTACAAACACAAATACAAAACAACAAGGGGAGAAGGGGAAAGGAGTGGGTGTTCACGTTCCACTGTCCCTCATTGCTGAGTAGAGCCATTCTGACTGTTCATAGTGAGTAAGGTATTTTCTCACTTATATTTTGTTCTGTTGTTACTGGGACTATTGGATGGGTGAAGTCATTCTATCCATCCAACATGTTGATATTGTTTCTCTCATTACTTGAAGAGGATAGCCTATACAGAATCCCCGTGGTTTCTAATGCCGCGTCTTCCTTTCGGCACTATAATCATCACTAGGTCAAGACTATTCAACATTGGCTTCTTAAGTACTGACATACACATGGATTCTTACATCAACATCCTCTAATCCCAAGGTGCAACATTAAAATGTATATTCCCACAGGAAAAAGTAACAATCAGAACAGAGAAAATTCTCATACCAGAAAAAAAACATACATGTACATTTCTCGGATATTAAGAACATGATAATCATACATAATAATTTAATCATAAAATTTAATGCCGGAGCCAATGGTTTTGAATTTTCTTCAGGGGTTAATCCATAAGTAAAACATATATTGTTTTTCCCCACTGCGTACCGCAAATGAGGATAGTAGCCGCTGTGATATATTTTGTCAATGACTGCTATTATTCGGAGGGTATTTATTAGAATAACTTATGCCGCATGGTCCAGTATTCGGAATATTGCAAGCAATTTATTCACATCAATCTTCGCTTCTGTTTCTACTACGGTGAGGCGATGGGGATTGAATCCTATCCGAACATGCATTTACATCACGCGTTTACTTTAATTGTTCATGAATTTATATTCTCAAACATGGCATTCTCCTAACACTATTTTATGAAATGATTATATGTTCTTCACTACTATATATCTGTTAGCAAAAGGATGGTACTAAAATTTAGCACTATATTTCTAAGTTACAGATTATGATGTGGCAAGCATTTTATCCCCTGACTAAGAGTCAGGAATAGGCGTAATCATTTGTATGTCTCGGCATGGATAAAACTTCCTTTCTATAGTACATAGATTATTTGCAGATTTCTAAGCATAAATAGTGAGATATTGTTCACAGTGCATAGAAGTTTTAACATAGGAATATGAAATTGACAGACACAAGTTCTCTACTGAAGTATGTAAACAAGAGTCTCTTCCCACCTTGAGAAAATGCCTAGAATGTGTTTTTGGACCTGAGTTTGATACTCTACGGTACACATAATATTTCTAGATTGTAAGCACTACTAGTGAGATATAAGTTCATAATGCCTATACAAGATTTTAACATATGGATTTGAAATTGTAAGACATAGAAAAAATTACAGCGTGGTAGAACATGTGCTTCATTGGTAAAAATAAAATCAGACTCTTGCTTACAAGAACTGTTGAATTATCATTCTAATTAATTCTTAATTAACACACTGGTATATGTACTTTATAAAAATACATGAATACATCTTAATAATGTAGATATAACATACCAATAGTTGAAGAGAATCATGGTTTTAAAGGCAACAATACCTTTTCCCCACACGGGGAAAGAAACCACACACGGGGAACTTTTACATGTCTGCTCCCTTTGTTTGGCTGAACTAAAATTGCTACACAGGACCTTTGTTTTTCTATCAGTCCCGGTCTTGCCAGGTATGTGAAAAAAATAAAGCCAAATAAATTTAGCTGTGCCACGGTCAGTCTATCGCTGTTTTATTTTCTATTCCTACCTAAGCAAGTTACTTAAACAGTAATTGTAAGGGTTTGTTTATTTTTAATGGAGTCAATGCTTAGGAAAGGGTAGAGACGTTTTTATTATATTACACCACGTCAGACTGTCACAAACATAAATAAAGAGATTAGACGCTGTCACCGCCTCACCGTTAGATATATTATTAGAGGGCTGCAACTCCAGCCCAAGGGACTCAGATTAATTCTATTTTATCGCTAGATAGCTACTAATTTTTGTAAAGTTGTAAAGTTAATTGTTTTGATTTAAACAAATCAATGTGTTATCAAAAATCAATGTGATATGATTAAATAAGTAATTTTCATGGCATTTAATAACTTTTCCACAAAACATTCTATGCCAAATCCCGGACGAGCCCCCAAAAAGCCTGTCATCATCTTGCTCTTATCTAGGTGACTGAACATGGGTTCATACAGGCAACAATAAATCTGTTCGCTATGAGATCGAATATTTATTGTATTGAATATACAGTTGGCGCAGTGGGTTAACAGCCCGCGCTATATTATCTTACATATCACAGATAGCTAACCATCATACACATAGTTGTCATACAACAATCTAGCACACTATCTAGCCTATGTATATATATATCTATGAATATCTATTGAGTCCCTCTCAGGCAGGCCTTGTTGCCTCTCTCGAGTCCGTCTGTCCTCTGCCGGTCCCCTCGTGTCCTAATTCGACACGGGCGGTAACTCTGTCCGAGTTCCTCGTGGACCCCGCATTAGGCGGGCCACATCAGTGTCCACGGAGCCATGGACTCGGTGACCAGCTCTTTCGAGAAGGCTATCGATTACTCGGGTCCTGAGCGACTCTCTTCTGTCCCTTGGGCTGGAGTTGCAGCCCTCTAATAATATATCTAACGGTGAGGCGGTGACAGACGCTTTGTGTTTGGCAGCACCATCTACAGTATCAAACATACTACACTCATGCAAGAAAAAAAATATGGAGATATCGCCCTCCAAGACATAACAACCAAAATACAAGCACTTAGAATCAAACACGTAGGTGAAATCCTACAACACCCAGAAAAACACCCTTTAGCACACTATTACATTAGAATTAGGCTATCTTATTTAAAACCTATTAGGAATATATCCTCACATTACTTTGGCACTCTCCCAACGTTCTACAATACATATATTTCAGCCATTAAAGGACACGAAAAATTACTACATAAGAAAACACATACAATCTGCAGGCATTTAGTTAAATTACAAGCAACTCCGGTACATCTCAGAATTAAAAGAGGACATAGATATTTCATAAAAGATTATACCGAAATTTTCTCTAATATTCACAACAAGCTGTTTACTTCAAAAGCAAAGGAAATTACATATAAGCTTGTATACAGCATGAACCCAACAACAGAGAGAACAGCAAAAATAACTAAACAAATACTACAGTGTCAGATTTGTAGACGGAACGTCCAAGAATCAGAAGAGCACATCTATTACGAATGCAACACAATCAGGCCAACAAGAAATCTCCTACAAAACATCCTAAACACTCATACGAAACAAAGAACAGATGATTACAAAGCAATCATGATAAATTCCATTCCTTACTCCACACAAGACATCCTCACAAAGCTACTTGTTCTATTGGCAGAGTACAGAAATCTTATATGGACATTAAGAAACAAAGTACTATACAATTACAGAACAATCAACAAAGACATTGTCCAACAACTTTATCAACAAAAAGTCGCAAACATTCTAATCTTAGCCCCACAAGCGCAAATCTCGTAAAACATTTGGCTGAAGATAGCACATATTACAGAAGAAGCAAATAACTTGTTTTAAACAAAGGATACTACAACTGTAAATGTGTTTATTGATGGTATTAATAATTTTATAATTATATTATTATTATTATTTTGAATAACGAAGACACAAACAATAGATTGCACGATTTATTGCCTGGCATATTTCTCTGCATCCCGTCAGGTACATACTGCAGAAATCACACAACTTACGTGAATTAATTAGATAAATCCTTCAAACTGAAATATACACATGTTCGCACAGTAATGTCTATTGTCCGGCTCGGCTTCATCGGTCGGGAGACATGTGTTCGAGAGTGGTCATGTGGTTGAAAGAGACAGTGCCTTCCGTGTGTTGTTCAACACACAAAGTATTCGATTGTTAAAGTTTGCTGAAGCTATACTAATCAACCTTCGTAAGCCGTCCTTGTGTAAGCAGAAAGACATGTTAGTCAGTTTAAAATTACCGTGGTAGACAATCGACATTACTGTGCGAACATGTGTATATTTCAGTTTGAAGGATTTATCTAATTAATTCACGTAAGTTGTGTGATTTCTGCAGTATGTACCTGACGAGATGCAGCGAAATATACCAGGCAATAAATCGTGCAATCTATTGTTTATGTCTTCGTTATTCAAATTCATCACGGGAAAACATTGTTTTGAATTTCTGAAACGTCGCCTTCCATTACCAACTGTGAAGCGATTGGATGGATTACTCAAGCTGAAGTGTAAAATATCGGTACAGGAGTGTCGATTGAGATTTCTCGAGGAATGCCTAAAGACGGGAATATTCCCTCACCGGTATTTCAGATCTCTCAGGGCGGACAGAATATGTCCAACAAGAAAAAACCTGAGACGACTGGCAAAAAAAACCAGATAGAAGAAACCCAGTCTAAACTGGCCAACCTCAAGCGCACACACAGTTCTGCCTACTACGTCACCACAGAATTGAGCTTGTATGGCTACTTGAAGTTCCCTAAATTCTGTACAGAAACAGTGTGCAAGGTGAAAATAGCAGAGAATGCTCGCCTTAACAAATCACTGAGCACTGAAAAGATAACTACGTCAGTACTAGACAACCCAGAGACATATGTGAGGAACTTATCGTCGTACGTACTCAACAAAATTGAAACGGAGGCCCTTGCATACGGATTAAAATTCTGCATAAAGCCCAAACACATTAACCGTGTTGAGTCGCAAGCACAATTTGAAATGTTGTTTGATCAAGTCTCCAAGTTATCACGTTTCTATTTGCTGCCACAGTGAGTAGAAGAACTTGTTGAAATGCTGTTCAAAAAGGCTGTTGTAAGACTTACTAAAGAACACAAAAGCAAAACAGACAGACTGCCTTTCAAGTTTAAAGTGTCTTCCCAAAAAAACATTGGTAATCAGTTTTGATACCACAATCTTGCAAGGATTAGGTCTTGTTATTGGTGAAATTACTCTGAAAATAATCCCTGCACTTAGAATATTTGTACCTCAGTTTGGCATTTTACCCCCTCTTTATGCTGTGCCGTTACACAGGTATGACCAGAAAAACATTCAGAACTCAGGTTCTGCATCAGGAAATATCTTGTCGAATTGTTAGAGATGATGGTGTTACTGATCTGCTGTGGGAAATTGACACAGAAAAGCTTCAGTCCATAATTATCCAGAACATTGAAAACAAATTTATGTTATCTGGTGTCAGAAGCTATCACAAGGAGTGTTCGATGATTCTGAAAGCACTGTTTTCTAAAAGTGATGAAAATAACTTGCTTAACAAAGGTGAAATTGATGAACACATATTGGATACCGAGTTAGTTTTCTCTTGCAAGAGAGCCCACCATCGGCATGGACACTTCACAGTCTTGCTGACCGAATCTCAGATGCTGTACATTTTCTGAAGTCATGAAAACAGACTGCTGCTAAATTGTTGATACATAATCCCCACTTGCTTGCTAATATAGCAAGATGTATATATAGATGATGACGTGGTCCCATTTGCTGTTAAGTGTAGTGGCCAATTAAAGTGTTTAATCTTGAGCCAAACATGTCACACACACACACAAAGTTTTAAATGGACTCAATTTTTTTGGGTCCTTTTGTCTCAGACCAAAGAGTAGTATTACCAGTCATGCAAAACAAACGTAGTTTTAAATCCCTGATTCTTGTCCCCCAAACAAAAGGGGTCATGGACATTTACAGGGCACTAGAGCGTCATCCTGTAATTTGATATCAGGCCAACAGCACCAACAATGTGAACCTTCACCTCGGTAGCTAAGTGACCCAGAAATTACAAAGAAGCCACAATTTAATGGGAATGATAATTTAAAGTTTATTTCCCAAGTTCGCGGTATTCAATGTACTGCGGTCTTCAGAAAGAACGAGATAGATCAAGATAAAAGTGTGTGTGTGTGTATGTGTGTGTGTGTGATAGAGAGAGAGAGAGACAGACAGAGAGAGAGAGAGAGAGAGATAGAGAGAGAGAGAGAGAGAGAGAGAGAGAGAGAGAGAGAGAGAGGGAGAGATGGACAGGTGTTACATACATTCGGCTTGTGTAAGTGGAATGAAGCATATACAAGGCATGTGTGTTTACATGCACTATGCCATATATGTCATATTATCATAACTGTATATATGTATGTATTTGTTTTATTCACAATGTCACACTTAACACTAACAAACGGCAACTCTCTGTAATATGCACAAACAAAAGAAACACACGTTACACCTTGTAAATATACATTGCTTTGTATGAAATAAACGTTTCTAAAAAAATCTTTCGCTCTCAGCTGTAGATGTTTGTGGTGCCTCAATGTCGAAGGTCAATCTTTAAAACTTCTTTTAAAGATGGATTTATTTTAGATTCTCTTCACAACTGCGTAAAATTTGTAACAATTTTTAATTTCTTTGTGCGGATAACACATTTGTGTGTGTGTTTGTGTGTGTGTGTGTGTGTGTGTGTGTGTGTGTGTGTGTGTGTGTGTGTGTGTGTGTGTGTGTGTGTGTGCGATCGCGCGTGTGTGCGTGCCCTGTGTTACCTGAGAACATGAACCAACCAGTCTACAACTTTACATCCAGCTCGGTACACGTTAAACTACACAGTTCAGGTACCCTCATGCTGTCTGTAACAGGGCCGGGAGCGGCAGTAAAATGCACTCCGACTCTAATCACCAGCTCTTTGTTGGGCCCAGCTGGTGTCCCCATGGTGGGCACAATGGACATTTACAGCTTCGAAATACCTACACGCTGGTTTGTCAACCTAACACAGGTAGCATACAACCAGAAGTATCAAGAACTACATGGAATGGCCAACAGGTGCCCGAGCCAAAGACCGAGGTCAAAGGTTGATGAAAACACTGGAAAACTTTCCACCGCTGTTAGAAACAAATAGCTAGCAGCCGCCGACAAAATCACGAGAACAGGTGGAAACCACAGGGGAAACCACAGCGCCGAAGACAACACTAATACCCATGCCAGTACCAACACCACTTGAGAATGACAACACTAATACCTTGACCACAAATGACATTACAACACAAAGAACAAATCAACGAAAGGAACAAGGTAGCAAAACCCAACCCAAATCCAAATCATCTAAACCCCAAATACGCACCCATCCCCAACCCCGACCAAAGGGGGAAAAATTTTAGATGAACGGGGGGCCCATTAAAAAGACAAAGAGGTAGAAAAAAGATGGTTTTTATTAAAGGGTTGATAACAAGAACCCCAATAGAATGCAGAAAAACGCAAAAACAGCGATAGCGAAAACGAAAGATTCCCCTTTAAATTTAAACCAAAAAAAAATATATGGAATAGGAGAAAAAGCAGAGAGAAAAAACAGGGTGCCGGGGTAAACAAAATGAAAAGGAAACAAAAAGGTATTTTTTAAATTTCCCGTGGAAAAAAAAGAATAAACATCAAAAAAGTTTTACATAACCCTTTCAAGGAGATTTCCCCATGTCGCCCAAATACAGGTGAAAAATCCGAAATCAGAAGCACTCAATAAATATAAAAATAAATAATAAAATAAGATAAAATACACACGAACGCATACAATACGACACACAGACGTTTCGATTCTCAGATCTTTGTCAATGACAACACAGCTAACAACGAGATACAGCAAAACGAAAGACCACAATACACTAACACACGATCTAAAACATCGCCATGTGAGGCCGGAAAGGTGACTTGGCCAGCTGAACTTAAAAATGGGTTGCCAAAAAGGATATGAGTAGCCAAAATATGTGGAACGGTCTGCAATGAAAATATAGGAAAGTGAGGACAATTAAGTTTAGATATGGGGGGGGGGGGAAAACAGCATAGTAATAGATAGTGTGAACAATTGGGGAAGCTGCCACATTTATACTGTAGCGCCCAAAAACCCGTTTTAAATTTCCCGGCGGGGTGGATGCATCCCAGTTTGGGATGCATCCATGCTGTTTCCCCCCCCCCCCATATCTAAATTTAAATTGTCCTCACTTTCCTATATTTTCATAGCAGACCTTTCACATATTTTTGGCTACTCAATCCTTTTGGCAACCCATTTTAATTCAGCGGGCCCAAGTCCCCTTTTCCGGCCTCACATGGCGATGTTTTAGATCGTGTGTTAGTGTATTGTGGTCTTTCGTTTGCTGTATCTCGTTTTTTAGCTGTGTTGTCATTGACAAAAATTCTGAGAATCGAAACGTCTGTTGTGTATTGTATGCGTTCGTGTGTATTGTATCTTATTTTATTATTCATTTTTATATTATTGAGTGCTTCTGATTTCGGATTTTTCACCTGTATTTCGCGACACGTGGATCTCCTTGTAAGGTATGTGCAACGTTTGTTGATGTTTAGTTCGTTTTTTCTCGCAGGAATTTAAAATACCTATTTGTTTCCAAAAAAAGTGAACAAACCGGACAGCTCCACAGTAAGGACAAATGATCAACGACAGAACACAGAGGAAGAGGACAACATATCTATAAGACATTTATTTACCGCTACTAACACTGAAGAAGAAGAGAACTCGGGAATATCCAAACGCACTGAACAGCTATATGCACCATATTTTTTTACTACCTTTAGTAATGACATTTGTCAACTTGCACGCAATATATTTTATTAAATATACTTGTGATGGGCGACAACATAAAGATAATATGTTTAAATATATCTGGTATACGCACAAAACAACAACACATTTGCACACTCATACACAAATAAAAACAGATTTCATCCTACTACAAGAGACAAATATTCATTCAGATATACATGGCGCACAAATCCAAAACACAATTAGGACTGAGACATGCACACTTCAATTTGGCAGTCCAAAACATAGGTTCTGGGACAGCCATACTACAAAAATCAGATAGGTGGAACATTTAAAAAAAAAATCGGGATAGCCAGGGTAGAATCAGCATAACACAGATAAGTAACACATCACACACATATACCATTGTCAACATACATGCATGACCAAATTACAACTACCAGCCACAATTTTATGAAGAACTAGACACACTACTCACACATACATACAGAGGACAGAACATCATACTCTGTAGAAATTTAAACTGCGTCTTACAGGCATTGGATATAATAGGCGGAGAAACGAAGACACAGGTGAGGAGAATGGAAGGAGAAAGCACAACACACAAACACTGGAAAACATTTCAGACACACACACTTTAATAGACACATTCAGACACAAACATCCAAATAAGTGAGAAACAACCCACACACATAAAACACACCACACTGCAAGAAGATTAGATAGGATATATATACCTGCAACACACCACATAGTAAACACTCGGCACCTACAAGAGACATTACAGTACACAGACCACAAAGCCATATTAGCACACATCAGTACAAGCAACATAAACACACAGATAAACAAACGTTCACCACATTGGAAATTTAACAACACACTTCTGAAGAATACAGAATATGAGAAATACATGGCACAACTTCTACACACATATACCGACCACATACCGACTGATAACATCGGACAATACTGGGACCTACTGAAAAATACAATACGAAGCAGAACACAGCAACTAGCATCCATCATACACAAAGACAGATTAAGACAGGAACAAATTATACAAACAGCCATAGAACTGACAAAACAGATGGACAACAAAGCACCACATTTAAACACACTAGAAGAACAATTAGAGCAGCACCAACAACACAGATATCTAGGCGCGAAACTTACCACAATCAAGCAAGAGACGCTCAGTAAACAATATTTAGCAATTGAACAGAACGTACAACACAACAGACAAATAGGCAAAATAATAGACATGCAAGGCAACACACAAACAGAACCAGCGCAAATAACAGAAGCATTCAATCAATACTACACACACCTATTTACAGCAGAGATAGTAGACACACAGACACAAGAAAATTTTCTAAAATACAGTAAACAGCTGTCAGATGCAGACAATGACACACTAGACACAGAACTAACACTAGCAGACATAACACACGCACTCAGCAAAATGAACAAAGACAAGATACCAGGACCGGACGGCTTTACTGTAGAATTCTACCAACATTTCTTTCCTATCTTAGGTGACCTTCTTCTTAAAGTATATAAAGACGCCTTTGACAAAGAACAACTACCAGACAGTGGCAAAATGTCGTACATAACACTTACACCTAAAAACAACACAGACAAGACACAGATGAAAAATTACAGACCCATATCTCTACTCAACACAGACTATAAAATACTAACTAAACCACTGACCCACAAACTGAGACCCTTTATGTCAACACTCATACACCCAGACCAACAATGCTGTGTACCACATAGAAACATTCACCAGCATACACATTTTATTAGAGACACCATCACATACACAAAGGAGAAAGACTGCCAGGCCTCTATTTTGTCCCTAGACCAGTAGAAGGCCTTTGACAGAATTTCCCACTCGTATCTACACAAGACATTAACACAATGCAATTTAGGGCAGTACTTTGGGAGGTGGGTAGCGATCTTGTACCGGAATCCTGAGAGTAAGGTGTTGGTTAACCACACACTCACTGTTGGCTTCCGGCTCACAAGGTCGGTGAGACAAGGATGTCCTCTGTCACCGCTCCTATATGTGCTGGTTTTAGAACCAATACTAGAAGCAATCAGAGAAGACACCAACATCACAGGCACATTCATACCAGGTGGAGGAGAGCGGAAGTTGCTTGCATACGCAGACGACACCGCTTTCTTCCCCGCCAACAACACATCCGTTACAAATATACTCCACACTTTTACATAGTTTGGTAAGGGGAGTGGGGCAAAATTAAACATACAAAAATCACACATAATGGGTCTCGATAAGAGGCGAAACAAAGCGGACATTCCTCCCAACATAACAGCCACAGACAACATCAAACTATATGGGATAACATTTCCTAAAAACTCTCGACAGATACACGCACAGACATGAAAAGACCGCACACAACAAATTATAGACATGCTACACAGATACAAATATAAGACATCCATAATATTTGGTAGGAGCATCATAGTTAACACATTCATCATTCCCAAAATCATATATTTCGTCACAGTGCTAGATCCTCCTAAACACACAATCACAGAAATCAAGAAACACATCAGACATTTCATCTTCGGCAGCACAATTCACTGTATACAACATAAGACACTCATACAGGACAAGAAACACGTAGTGATAGCACTGCAAGACATGCACACACAAATACAAGCACTTAGAATTCAACACCTAGGACACATACTCAGGCAACCAGGACAACACCCACTAGCACTCTATTACATAGCATTCAGACTGCAACACCTTAGGAGTATACAACTCAATACACCACACCACTTTGGAACACCACCCGCATCCTACAAAACATGCATACAAGCACGTAAAGGAAACGAACAATTAATACATTAAACAACACACCAGGTTTACAAATACCTGATTAAACAACAAGTACCTCAACTGCAACTCAGAATAAATAGAGGACACAAATATTACATACACGACTACACATGCACTTTCACTAATCTTCACAATTCACACACAGAATCCAAAGCCAGAGAAATTATGTACCGATTGATTTTTAGTATGACGCCCACTTCGGAACGACAAGCACACAGGTCAAAACAAATAGCACCATGTCAACTCTGCAGACAGATTATACAGGAAACCGAAGATCACATTTATTACACATGTCCAGCAGTCCAAGCCGCACTAGACACACTAAGACAACTCATTGAAACATTCACTAAAAAGAAACAGATATGTACAAAGCAATATTTTTAAACACTATTCCTAAAACGACAAAAGACAACCACACGAGTTTGTTGACTGCACTGGCAGAATACAGGTATCTGGTTTGGTTCTTTAGAAATGCAGCAACGTACAGTTTTAAAACTTGTAACTCACGTATAATACTGCATGCGTTTCAAAATAATATCACACAAATATTCACAAACACATTGACATAACGAAATAAAACCAGCTTATCAATTTACTCAATTGAATACTCATATGTATGAATGTGGACATGCACACATATATGTTTATGCTTGTATAGTAGAAAATAAAATATAGAATATAAATATACAGGTTTATCTTAGATGTTTATCATATAATACTGACACCCGATCGTCTTGACAGACGATAGTTGGTTTCTGCTGAAAGGCATAAAATCTAAAACCTATAGCAGTTTGAACAGGAGTGTCCCAGACCAGTCCCTGCTGTTGAAATATTAGAACGTGTGTGCCTCTCGCGATGCGAGCCCTGTATGTGGCTTATTTTGTAAATACTTGGGAACACTCCTCACTAGATGGTAACGAGCATTGGAGAGCGCAGATAGTACACGCCGCAAATTCTTCCCCAGGGTGCTTTGTAATTACAGATCCACCCCTCTCCTCCCCCAAATAACTTTTAAGAGAGAAATGTAGCTCCTCTGGACTAGGAAAACAAAGGCTTTGTGAAAACTGGCTGGATGTCCTTTGTAAAACCCGGCGACCGGCCCTGGTGTGTCTAGTGGCTGGTGGTCACTAGGCATTTTTGCGTTCAGCGGTTTGCCCTTTGCCTAAATTCAACACGATTTCTCTGCACGAATATAAACATAGTTGTAGAATACAAAAGGCCAACATGTATGGTAGTTGTATATGCGTAGCCAAGTATGGGTGAATTCGTGTAGGTATTTATGTAAATATACTTATGGCTTTGTGTTGATATAAGGTATTTATATGAATATATGCATATGGAAATCCCACCCCCCCCCCCCCCCCCCCCCCAAAAAAAAAAAAAAAAAATTTTTTAAATTAAAGAAAAGTAAATTGGGAAGCCACAATTTAAATGGAATGACAATGTCAAGGTTATTGCCCAAGATCACGGCAATCAATGTACTATTATCTCCAGAAAGCAAGAGACAGATCAAGACAGAATATGTGTGGGTGTGTGAGAGAGAGAGCAAGAGAGAATGAGAGAGAGAGAGAGAGAGAGAGAGAGAGAGAGAGAGAGAGAGAGAGAGAGAGAGATGGACAGGTGTAACATGCATTCCACTTGTGGAGGTGGAAATGAAACGAGGAATGTGTGTTTACATGCACTACGCCATAATAACTGTATATGCATGTATTTGTTTTATTAACGCATCTGACACATAACACAAACAAACGGCACCGAAGATGAGGACATGATTCTATAGGGTAAGTTACATCATTTTTTTTTCACATCCCTTACAGGATGTGCAGTCAACATCAGCATTTTTCAGCAGCTGTTGATGTACTAGGCAACATTACGCTCAGTAGTTTGCCACTGCTTTCTGAGCGTCCGGCTCACATACCCCTGTAAGTTACCAGCGTGACTCGAACCGCTGTCGGTTCGGGCGCAGCTGCGCTACTCACGAGAATATACAGGGTTACAGCGAATGCCGTAAACTCCTTCGCCAGTGAGACCGGCAGTTACATCAATACATATGTAATTTCTTACTTTCTCAATCTGGATATTTTTCCTAAGTACTTTCCAACGAAATCTAGATATTTATGGATGTTGTTTGGGCCGTTTCTAGATATTTTTGGTCCAAAAAAAAAGTGGCAGTCCTGGATCTGCTGTGGGATTACCATTGTCGTGGTGTTGTGTCAGTACTACGGAGCTCAATGTGTGAAGTACAGTGACAGTTCTGTTTCCAACAGTGACACAATAAAATTATAAAATGGATAGTGTGCGTGGGTGGGTGTGTGGATGTGTGTGTGTGTGTGTGTGTGTGTGAGAGAGAGAGAGAGAGAGAGAGAGAGAGAGAGAGAGAGAGAGAGAGAGAGAGAGAGAGAGAGAGAGAGAGAGAGAGAGAGAGAGAGATCTGTTGCACTAAAGCCAGCTTGTGGATCATCAGAAGAAATGTTGTACAATGTGTGTATGTGTATGTGAGTGTGTACATGCATGCGTGTCAGCGTGTTTGTGACTCAGTTGCTGGACTATGTAGTCCTGCAGGCGGGCCTAAAATACACACAACTGACTGTCTTTATTTAAGATCAAATCCGCACAGTTATGGCAAAGTTATGTTTTTGTGTTATCTTACTGTCTGAAAGATGCATACAGCATTTAGAGAAAAACCATGATTTTGTGTTATCACTCGGTGAGAAAGATGTATACAACATTTAGGACAAGGTCATGATTATGTGTTATCGTTTAGTATGAAAGATGCATACAATATATATTATAAAACCATGTTTATCTAGTATCTCATTGTGTAAAAGATGCATACAACATTTAGAACAAAGCTATACTTTTGTGTTAGCGCCCCGTATGAAAGATGCACACGAAATTTAGAATAGAAAACAAATGACAACACCAATATTAGGTAGAGAGGAGCTAATGGTGAGACAAAACTACATATATTAGATCTAGAAACACAGCTATTAGCATAGGTCATCAAGATTAGATCTAGGGAGACAACTGCGACCAGGAAAAAGCATTAAGGTTAAACCATGAGCGACAACTGCTGGCATGAAAACACAGATTAGATCTACGGCCACAAATGTCGCCTGCGCTCACCAAGAAAATGCACATTCTGATACCACCAGGGAGATGGCCAATATCTCAACAGCGGACAGGTCGTAAAATCTAGGCCAAACCTTGTGAGCATCATTAATGTGTGTCCTTTATTCTCGACAACGTCCATCAAATGAGATTTAACAGATGCTCTCCATTGATTTTTATGTAGAGCTTTCAATAGGAAAATACTTGTCCATTGAGTCACAGCGTGATAAACAGGCTATTTTACTGGAAATTTATATTCTCTCCGCCCTTGCGGACTCACAAATAAACAAAACATTACAGTTATCGTGTTCAGACAGCGGAACACGTGCTGTCTGCATGCAAAGTAGCCATTTGCCAAGGCCGATCACATGGCCCACTGAGCTGGCAGCAATAGTGGATGAGGCCTGGGTGCGGGCGAACAGAGGGGCTAGAGCGAAGCCGATGAGGTTTTACTTCGTCAGAGCTCGGCAGCAACGAAGAGACAAGGAAGTCTACGCTGCCGACTTACCGTACATCTTCGATGGCGCGGATGGCTGGGCGCTGACCGTTGACTGAATGGCCGTGGCGTTTATCCGGCGGCGATTCAACAATTGCGATCTGGCATTGTACCGGATGTTTGTAAAGTCTCACTACACTTTGTATATAGAACAAATTTGAAAAATTAAATACATGGTATCATTTAAAAATGTGTTGCACAGTGCATTGTGAAGCAATATGCAGCGAATGACTGTCGTCTGCTGGAGTAATTTTTCATTCCACACAGAATGGTGTTATCAATGGAAGAAAGAATATTTTTTTTGGGGGGGGGGGGGGGGGGGGTCGAACAATTGTTACGAAATGGCGGTCTATACATGGACGATTGCTCAAAGATTTATAGCTAGATTTCCTGATAAACAAACACCTCATTGCATTAAGATTAGAAATTTGTTGAATCAAGTTTCTTGCTACGGGAAATGTGGAAGATGTTCCGTGATCTGGTAGGCCTGCTGTGTCTGAAGAAAAATGTCTAGATATCCAAGACAGAATCCTGAAAAGTCCAAGCAAGTCCTGAAGGAAAATGTCGCAAGAAGCGAACGTATCAGTGAGCACAGTGCAAAAAGTTCTCAAACAACGATTAAAATTTCAGCCATAGAGAATTTATGTTGTGTCTGAACTAAAGGAGTGTGATAATCAATCCAGAGTCAACTACTCCACGTGGCTTCAAGCATGTTTAGCTAAAGAAGACGAGTCACTTCTCGATGTAACACTTTCCTCCGATGAGCCATGGTTTCATCTATCTGGACACGTTAATAGCCAAAATAATCGTATTTGAAACACTTTTAATCCCAGTGCTTAAAATAAGTCGCTTAAAAGTCGACAGGGTCGACTTCATTGCACAGGGTTTTATCCCATATGGCTCGGTCTCTCTCCGCAGCACGGAAAGCGTCGCACAAAGCACGAACTCCGTAGCTTTTAGCGACGACCCACAGGAGTCTCTGAAACATTTAACTCGTAAACCGAAGGCTGCTGCCCGGAATCGAACCCACAACCTTCGGAGCACGAGTCAAACGGCTTGACCACTTCGCCACAGAGACTCCCTCAAATCCCAGTGTATTAATCCCAGTGCATTTCATGAAGCGCCTCTACACGATGAGACAATTGGGGTATGGTATACCGTCAATAGAAAACGTTTTATTGGACCAATTTCTTCAACAACACTATAAATGCCGATCGGTACCGTACTGACTTTCTGGAATCTTCTTTAGAACAGTTGAATTAACGTGAATTGAAGAAGCGTGGTTCCAGCAAGATAGTGCAACTACACACACAGCTAGAACATCACTACGTTTTGTGGAAGAAATGTTCACAAATGGCTTAATATCACGTGGAATTTGGCATGCTCATTCTCCAGGTCTAACCTAATTTGATTATTATCTATGAGGCTTCTTGAAAGGAAATGTTTACAAAAATAATGTACTCACAATTGAGGACATGAAAGAAACAATAAGAATTACCATTCAAGAAATAACCACAGGCACGTTGCAGAAGGTATTTGACAATATTAAGAGTCGTGTACAGTCATGTCCTGAAGCCAGTGGTGGACATTTCCAACACCTGTTATAATAAATACTTCATTGGTACGTTCCAGCTTCCCCAAAAACAGCGTTAGACCATAGCAGTGACTATTGTATCTAATTTAATTATATATTAGGGCTGCGGAAGTTAACGATTAATTAATCGATTAATCGTTAATTCTTTTAACGATTAATTGTTTTTTACGAATAATCGAAAACTTTTCTTCCATCACTTATACAAATGAACCGGATGTCGAAAAATTGTCGGACATTTTAAACATAGTGCTGCAAACACAACCGAGTTGCAAAACTGTACTGAGTCACCATTGTGTAAGCTGCAGCAAGATGTACCAACAAGATGAAACAGTATGTTTATTATGTTACAGAGTCTTCTACAGGTCAGAGAAGCATTAACTGTCTACATGTCAGATGAAAAGAAGCAATACAAAGGTCCAAAACTGTCAGGTTCAGATTGGGAGAAGATTTCGAAATTTGTCAGTTTCGGACTTATTCTGTCAGACCACGGTCATGCTTGGCGTTCAAGATTTTGTTTCATGTAGCTGTGTATTTCAATGGTGGAAACTTAATTGAATATCGATATCCAAATTTTGCATTCCTTACCAAGACCATTCTGTGCATACCGGCTACCTCAGTTCCATGTGAATGATTGTTGAGCTCTGCTGGTTATACTGTTAATAAGACGCGCTCGTCACTTGAAGCAAATACTGTCAACATACTCGTCTGTTTGCATAGTTGGTTATTAGATGACATATGAACAAGACAATCCAGTGTTATTTCGGTTTTTGACAAATACGACTATAATGTGAGTTATATGAATATAATTGTTTTTCTTTAATCGAAATTAACGATTAATTAATCGTTAATTTTTCAAAAGTTAACTATTAAATTTAAATTAATCGGTGGCAACCCTAATATATGTATATACATGTAAGCCAATGGGAGATTCGGGAATTCGCTAGAGATAATTAATCATCCCACGGCACTTAATCAGTCAAAGGAGCCACGGTAGCTTTGTGGTTGGACCATTGCCTGTCAGTCAGGTGGTCAAGGTTCGAATCCACAACTAGCCAGTCTAACATGGGTACCGGGAAAGGTCTTGGAAAGTAAAGGCAACTGGCTGGATACTGACCACACCGAGTGCCTATTGATCTCTGAAAGTAAAGGCAACTGGCTGGATACTGACCACACCGAGTGCCTATTGATCTCTGAAAGTAAAGGCAACTGGCTGGATACTGACCACACCGAGTGCCTACTGATCTCTGAAAGTAAAGGCAACTGGCT
Organism: Cepaea nemoralis; assembly: GCA_014155875.1. NCBI lineage: Eukaryota > Metazoa > Mollusca > Gastropoda > Stylommatophora > Helicidae > Cepaea > Cepaea nemoralis. The sequence goes on along the minus strand of JACEFZ010009771.1, from coordinate 12,735 downwards.
GGATACTGACCACACCGAGTGCCTATTGATCTCTGAAAGTAAAGGCAACTGGCTGGATACTGACCACACCGAGTGCCTATTGATCTTTGAAAGTAAAGGCAACTGGCTGGATACTGACCACACCGAGTGCCTATTGATCTCTGAAAGTAAAAGCAACTGGCTGGATACTATCAACACCGAGTGCCTATTGATCTCTGAAAGTAAAGGCAACTGGCTGGATACTGACCACACCGAGTGCCTATTGATCTCTGAAAGTAAAGGCAACTGGCTGGATACTGACCACACCGAGTGCCTATTGATCTCTGAATGTAAAGGCAACTGGCTGGATACTGACCACACCGAGTGCCTATTGATCTCTGAAAGTAAAGGCAACTGGCTGGATACTGACCACACCGAGTGCCTATTGATCTCTTAAAGTAAAGGCAACTGGCTGGATACTGACCACACCGAGTGCCTACTGATCTCTGAAAGTAAAGGCAACTGGCTGGATACTGACCACACCGAGTGCCTACTGATCTCTGAAAGTAAAGGCAACTGGCTGGATACTGACCACACCGAGTGCCTACTGATCTCTGAAAGTAAAGGCAACTGGCTGGATACTGACCACACCAAGTGCCTACTGATCTCTGAAAGTAAAGGCAACTGGCTGGATACTGACCACACCGAGTGCCTACTGATCTCTGAAAGTAAAGGCAACTGGCTGGATACTGACCACACCGAGTGCCTACTGATCTCTGAAAGTAAAGGCAACTGGCTGGGTACTGACCACACCGAGTGCCTACTGATCTCTGAAAGTAAAGGCAACTGGCTGGGTACTGACCACACCGAGTGCCTACTGATCTCTGAAAGTAAAGGCAACTGGCTGGGTACTGACCACACCGATTGCCTACTGATCTCTGAAAGTAAAGGCAACTGGCTGGGTACTGACCACACCGAGTGCCTACTGATCTCTGAAAGTAAAGGCAACTGGCTGGGTACTGACCACACCGAGTGCCTACTGATCTCTGAAAGTAAAGGCAACTGGCTGGTACTGACCCCACCGAGTGCCTACTGATCTCTGAAAGTAAAGGCAACTGGCTGGTACTGACCACACCGAGTGCCTACTGATCTCTGAAAGTAAAGGCAACTGGCTGGGTACTGACCACACCGAGTGCCTACTGATCTCTGGAACGTAAAGGCAACTGGCTGGGTACTGACCACACCGAGTGCCTACTGATCTCTGAAAGTAAAGGCAACTGGCTGGGTACTGACCACACCGAGTGCCTACTGATCTCTGAAAGTAAAGGCAACTGGCTGGGTACTGACCACACCGAGTGCCTACTGATCTCTGAAAGTAAAGGCAACTGGCTGGGTACTGACCACACCGAGTGCCTACTGATCTCTGAAAGTAAAGGCAACTGGCTGGGTACTGACCACACCGAGTGCCTACTGATCTCTGAAAGTAAAGGCAAACTGGCTGGGTACTGACCACACCGAGTGCCTACTGATCTCTGAAGTAAAGGCAACTGGCTGGGTACTGACCACACCGAGTGCCTACTGATCTCTGAAAGTAAAGGCAACTGGCTGGGTACTGACCACACCGAGTGCCTACTGATCTCTGAAAGTAAAGGCAACTGGCTGGGTACTGACCACACCGAGTGCCTACTGATCTCTGAAAGTAAGGCAACTGGCTGGGTACTGACCACACCGAGTGCCTACTGATCTCTGAAAGTAAAGGCAACTGGCTGGGTACTGACCACACCGAGTGCCTACTGATCTCTGAAAGTAAAGGCAACTGGCTGGGTACTGACCACACCGAGTGCCTACTGATCTCTGAAAGTAAAGGCAACTGGCTGGGTACTGACCACACCGAGTGCCTACTGATCTCTGAAAGTAAAGGCAACTGGCTGGGTACTGACCACACCGAGTGCCTACTGATCTCTGAAAGTAAAGGCAACTGGCTGGATACTGACCACACCGAGTGCCTACTGATCTCTGAAAGTAAAGGCAACTGGCTGGATACTGACCACACCGAGTGCCTACTGATCTCTGAAAGTAAAGGCAACTGGCTGGATACTGACCACACCGAGTGCCTACTGATCTCTGAAAGTAAAGGCAACTGGCTGGATACTGACCACACCGAGTGCCTACTGATCTCTGAAAGTAAAGGCAACTGGCTGGATACTGACCACACCGAGTGCCTACTGATCTCTGAAAGTAAAGGCAACTGGCTGGATACTGACCCACACCGAGTGCCTACTGATCTCTGAAAGTAAAGGCAACTGCTGGATACTGACCACACCGAGTGCCTACTGATCTCTGAAAGTAAAGGCAACTGGCTGGATACTGACCACACCGAGTGCCTACTGATCTCTGAAAGTAAAGGCAACTGGCTGGATACTGACCACACCGAGTGCCTACTGATCTCTGAAAGTAAAGGCAACTGGCTGGATACTGACCACACCGAGTGCCTACTGATCTCTGAAAGTAAAGGCAACTGGCTGGATATTGACCACACCGAGTGCCTATTGATCTCTGAAAGTAAAGGCAACTGGCTGGATACTGACCACACCGAGGGCCTACTGATCTCTGAAAGTAAAGGCAACTGGCTGGATACTGACCACACCGAGTGCCTACTGATCTCTGAAAGTAAAGGCAACTGGCTGGATACTGACCACACCGAGTGCCTATTGATCTCTGAAAGTAAAGGCAACTGGCTGGATACTGACCACACCGAGTGCCTATTGATCTCTGAAAGTAAAGGCAACTGGCTGGATACTGACCACACCGAGTGCCTATTGATCTCTGAAAGTAAAGGCAACTGGCTGGATACTGACCACACCGAGTGTCTATTGATCTCCGAAAGCATGGGTTTAGTATCGTATGTCCAAAACGTCTTAGGTCGTGTCAACAAATCCTGTTATGCTTCCAGCAAATGCGACATTAGTCTCACCTCATGTTATACGTCCAGTAAATGCGACATTTTTACCTGATGTTATACTTTCAGTAAATGCAACTTTAGCCTCACGTATGTTATACTTTCAGTAAATGCTACTTTAGTCACACCTCATGATATAAATCCAGTAAATATTACTTTAATCTCTTTTCATGTTGTACGCCCAGTATATGCGACTTTAGTCTCACGTCATGTCATACATTCAGTACATGCGACTTTAGTCTCATAACATGTTAGACATCCAGTAAAAGAGACTTTAGTCTCAAATCATGTTCGACATCCAGTAAATGCGACTTTAATCTCACCGTCGTTATACATTCTGAAATTGCGACTTTAGTTTCACCTCAGGTTAGACGTCCAGTAAATGCGACTTTCGCCTCATTTTATGTTAGAAATGCAGTAATTGCGATTTTAGGGTCACCTCATAAAACACTCCAGTAAGTGCTACTTTAGTCTCATGTCATGTTATACGTCTAGTAAATGCGACTTTAGTCTTACGTCATGTTAGACGTTCTGTAAATGAAAAATTTTTGTTGCGTATCCCTTACGGGACGTTGCAGTCAACACCAGCATTTTTCAGCTGCTGTTGATGTACTAGGCAAGTGTTACGTTCAGTAGTTTGCCATCGCTTTCTGAACGACCGGCTCCCATACCAGCACGTTATAACCCAACGCGACACGGTCTGAGTTATGTTATACATGCATTAAATGCGACTTTACTATCACGTCATGCTATACAAGAAGTAAGCGCGACTTTAGTCTCACGTTATGTTATAAATCCGGTAAATTCGACTGTAGTCTCACGCTACACTGGACATCCAATAATTTAAACTGTAGACATCAATGTCTCATATTCTGACCAAATCAAGACACTTTTGCAAAATATGGTTTAAGCAAATGTCTGTTGCCGTACGTCTTTAGAGAATTGTCCTCGTAACCTAGTTTCTGCTCAGCCCAATCATATTAGGTTAGCCCTCACGTTTCAGAGCTGTATAGTGCTACGGGCCAAACATGCGTAGTGGGTTTTTTTTTCTGTTTTTCTTTTTGACAACTCCCTGTTGATATTACTTAATATAGATGATATTACTTAATATAGATCATATTACTTAATATAGATGATATTACTTAATATAGATGATATTACTTTATTATATTATTAATTATTATTATTATGCGTTATTGTTTGACGCTGTGCCGCCAGCGTCTGCAGCCTACCTTGTGCCAGACGTGCGAGACCAGTAGCCCACCAAGGCTTAGGGTCTGCTCTGCTCGACCACGACATTCAGTGTTTAGGTTGCATTTTATCGCACTAGGGTACGGCTTGTACCTTCCCAGTTCTGCTCCTTCGCCCGAAGCCGTTGGCACAATGCGGAGTACCGGGTTTGGTGAGCTTCGCCAAACATTCAGGGCTAACAGACAGAAAGTAATACCGTCTACTGTCATATCTAAGGCCGGACTAACAAGTTATATTGAAAAAGCCATAATAAAAGAGAACACAGAAATCTGCAGCCAGGTTAGAAGATAAGTCGCTTCGTTAAGAGAAATAAGAACAAGTCGGTGAGAAAAGTGCGAACTAAAATAACCATTAAGTGAATGGTATTACTAACAAGAGTTAGAAGTTAGATAAGTTAATGAAAATGTCCTTAGATCTCTAAATATTTCTACGATGTTCTAGAATATTCTGGAAATTTCTACAGCACACACATGTTTTTTTCTTCGTTGTTTTCTTCTTGTTTCGAATATTTGAGAGCGAATACAATGACAAATCAAAGCGATGAGAAATGCCAACAAGGCCAAATTTACTTCAATAAAATAACGGATAAGTCGAATGTTTTGAAGTGAGACATCTTCACATAAACAAGATGGAGATGTATGCAGCTGTAGTGACCAGTTCCTTTCATCAATCCCTCTTGTGCACATCTGTGCTGAAACCGTTCTTGGTTTTATCCTTAATCAATAGCATGAGCGTCGGCCGTTCAGAATACAATGGCAAACTACAAAACGTAAAATGGCCCAGATATCCACAATGCTGGGGTTGACTGACATGTCCTATCAATGATAAGCAACTAACTACTAACACAGAGATCCAAAAGTTAGAGTATCAGTTTCACACGATCTATAATATTGTTTGTGGGTAAGTTTCCTAGTTTCAAATTTTCGTCCGGCAGTGGCCTGCTCGACCTGCTCATTTCTCATGATACTTAAAAAGAAAGGTGAAGCAAGCGGACAGATTGGTTGGATCTGAACCTCTTGGTTGGGTATTGGTGCACGATAAGACAGACGTAGTCGGGGAACTTTGGGATCATGTGTATAGCGCAGAAGGAATGGTAGATCGCCATGGCCCGGAGAGATTGGCGCTGTAGGGAGTAACCAGAGGATCTGGCTGAGGATCTTTGCATTATACTTGGTCAGGACTCCGAGGATAGGCCAGACAAACACATAATCAAACTGCTGCTGATACCATTAGTACTGGGACTCTTCTCTGGTTGTTGCAGATGAGGATGAAGCAAGTGTAGGAATATCCCAAGTGCTGTGATGTCGGTTCTTGACTCAATTCATTTCATTTGTCAATGCCTTGAAATAATTAAAGGGTCAAGAGTTCTATTTTTCGCACTTTTCCAAGACGTTGAGGCGTGCGATCCCTAGTTCAGAATGTCATCCTTATGTTCCGTAATTTGTAAAAGTAAATTCCGAGACGAATGTTGCGAATTCCTTGGACTGCCGGAATAACTAACGCCGATTGCCTGAAAGAGGCTAATGAAACTAGAACATTACATACAACAATAAGAAAGAGACAAACAGCTTTCTTTGGTCAAGTGATGAGAAGAGAGGCATTGGAGAACATCGTGACAACTGGAAAGATCGAGGGGAAGAGAGGTAGAGGCAGACCAAGAGAAATGATGCTGGACGGATTGAAACGGTGGCATGGAGGAATATCATCAGCAGAGTTGATCCAGAACACCAAAGACCGAGATCTGTGGAGAGACATGAGCCTACGCCAGCTGGCAGGGCACTTGATAATGATGAAATTCCGAGATTCGAACCCAGTCTTCTCACGTTAGGGAGAGACGCGTACTTCTAAATGACTCCTGCTGTGTTCCTTGTCGGAATATGGTTTTGAATCAGGCTCATAAACCAGAAAAATCAAAGCGTAGGAGAACAAGGCATTAGTGAAAATGAATGGCAATTCTAAATTGTCAACACACCCCCGCACTGCTCCACAAGTAAACATGTCACTAGATACCAAAAATAGGTCTCTTTACAGTGCATTCAACATAGCCAAACAAAATAACAAGAAGAATGGCCGTGTACAGTTTCATGAATTCCTGGATAGAACGTCGTTGTAAATTCTTCATGGATTCAATTTTGAAGTAAATTCTTGCGGGAATCAACGTTAATATTAAATCTGAGAGCATGTATGGCCGGGTTTCGTCTACATTTTCCTAAACCTCTGCTTTTAATCAAATCATTTGCGCACTTTTTCATATGTGGAAAATAGAAGGGATTTCGCCAAATGAGGATTATCACATCAACAATGTACGATCTGAGGGCGATACAGTGTTGACTGCAGACAATGAACGCGATCTGCGGCATTTAGTGGGTGCGGTTACTGTACACAGTGAACAGCTTGGATTACAATTAACTTATAAGAAAACATAAATTGTGGTCGTCTCAGCATATCCTTTACAGGACGTCGCAGTCAACGCAAGCATTTTTGGGGTCTTGTGTGATTTCTTAGCAAGATTACATTCAGTAGTTTGCCATTGCTTTCTGAACGAGTGACACTCATACCATTGTATGAGAACCAACGTAAGGAGATTTGCTACAAAATCTCCCGCAGCTGTGTTTCCAACGTGGTATGCGGGATTATGTATGGCCTCCGTAAACACTTCGCAACCGTAACCCCCTTGCGTCTGAAATATAAACAAATATCACAAAAATAAATATCACACTGTCAAGTTCAAGTTTATCATCAACAAGCACTAAATAAAGACCAAAACATCTTAACAAGAAAGCAAGCAGCTGACCATTTTGCGGACTCATTCGCACAAGATAACAATATCAAAATCAGTCCAGAGAAACAACAAGAGATTCGAGAGAAATGGCAACATACAAGACAGAATGTAATACTACATGAGGTTCTGGAGGCACTTATCACAATCAGAGAACTGGAGCTAGCCATATCAAAACTGAAAATGAGAAACATCAAATCAAATCAAATCAACTTTATTAGGGTCACAAATTGGGCGCGCAGGCCCGTCTTACATTCGGCCCTTCCAATCACTCGTCTTTCGTTCATCAAGAGCATTATACATTTACATAGGAAGAAAAATAAACATTGTGAAATGAATGTTGTAAACATAAACAAGGCTAAACATGGAGAAAAATATGTACATAAAAAGTATGTGACGTAAAAGTAGTGATGCCAGCGTGCCCCACACACACACACACACACACACACACACACACACACACACACACACACACACACACCACACACACACACACACACACTCTCTCTCTCTCTCTCTCATTCACTCTCACTCTCACTCATTCCCTCTCACTCATTCACTCACACACACACACTCTCACTCATTCACTCTCCCGCTCACTCATTCACTCTCCCGCTCACTCATTCACTCTCCCGCTCACTCATTCACTCTCACGCTCCCTCATTCACTCTCACTCATTCTGTCTCTCCCGCTCACTCATTCACTCTCCCGCTCACTCATTCACTCTCCCGCTCACTCATTCACTCTCACTCATTCACTCTCCCGCTCACTCATTCACTCTCACTTATTCACTCTCACGCTCACTCATTCACTCTCACGCTCACTCATTCACTGTCCCGCTCACTCATTCACTCTGCCGCTCACTCATTCACTCTCACGCTCACTCGTTTACTCTCACGCTCACTCATTCACTCTCACGCTCAATCATTCACTCTCCCGCTCACAGAAAGTCACCAGGAGCTGATGGAATCTCCAATGAAATGATCAGGAACCTAGGAACATAGGCCAAAGCAAAACTGTTGCAGATCTTTAATAACAGCTGGACCTTAGGCAGTGTTCCACAAGCCTGGAGAGAAGCAATCATGATACCCCTCCTAAAATCAGGGAAAGATAGTTCCATTGCCTCCAGCAACAGGCCAATTAGCCTCACCAGCTGTCTCTGCAAAACAACGGAGTGCATCATAAATCACAGACTGTAGTGGTACATTGAAAGTGAAAACATCCTTGTGCCACAACAGGCTGGCTTTAGGCAGTGCTACTCTACGGAAGATCAGACAACCTACCTCTCTCAAGAAATTGAGGATGCATTCCAAGAGAAGAAGCTGGTGCTTGCGGCATGGCTAGATCTGAAGAAAGCCTTTAACAAAGTCTGGAAAGAAGGTCAGATGAAGAAACTGGGAAACTGCAAGTCATCGGAGGAATGTACAAACGGGTGAAAGCATACTTGCACAACAGAAGAGCCCGAGTACAGATAGACGGACTAAAGAGCAAGAAAGTACTACTGCGTCACAGTGTTCCCCAGAACGGAGTCTTGTCCCCCACACTTTTTCTAATCTTCATCAATGATCGTGTTGTAATCTACCGCATGGAATTAAAGCGGCAATGTACGCTGATGACCTGGTTCTATGGAGCACAAACGAATATGCATCAGTGGCCACCAGATAGCTACAAAGAGCTGTAGATGCATTCGTTGCGTAGTCAGATAAATAGTGTGTCAGCATAAACACTGACAAGTGCAGCACCACTCTATTTACCCTCTCTCCAAAACAAAAGGCAGGGATCATCCAGATAAATGGAACACCCATAAGAGAAGATAAAGAAACAACATACCTTGGAGTAACATTTGATGGCAGGCTGACATGGGGAAAGCATATCAACAAAGCAGTGGCAAAAACCAGAGGGAAAATAGCCATCCCGAGAAAGCTAAGTGGAACCACATGGGGAGCCAGTGGGAAAATACTTAACAAAGTTTTTCAACAGAGCATACGACCACACCTGAAATACGGGTCAACTGCGTGGTGTTCAGCATCAAAAACCATACTACAAGAGCTGGACAAGGTGTAAAATCAAGCACTTAGAGTCACCAAAGGAGGTATGAGATCAACCCCTATTGTGGAAATGGAAAAGATGGGGAGGACACAAGCACTGAGAGATCGCAGAGATACGAAAACGCTAATACAAGCAGAAAAGTTCCTCAGCTTGCCAGGCCACCCTATGAAGAACAGATTTGAAAACCTTGCTATGGGGTGGTTGAAAAGAAGTAGTTTTATTCTCCAGGCCAAACGACTCTGCAGAGAAACCACTGTTCTGCCCACAGTTGGTATCCCCCTGACAACTATTCCAGAGCGAACTCCATGGAAAGATGAACATAGACTATCGCTACAAATCCAGACAAAAGTGAGAGGAATATTTGACAAGGAAGAACAGAACAGTGTACAGCGCAGAACAGCCACTCTCAGCTTCCTTGACGAAGAATACCCACAGGATCTCTGGATCAGAGTCTACACAGATGGGTCAGCACAAAATGCTGTTCGAAATGGAGGAGAAGGAGTGTACATAGAATACCCAAATAATACTAGGGACACAGCCAGAGTACCGACAGGAAAGTACTGCCATAACTATGATGCTGAAATTGAGGCAATAAAAATAGCAGCAGAGAAATTACTAAATACCAGCAATGGTACACAACCTGTGGTGCTATTGACAGATGCAAAATCAGTACTCAAGAAGCTCCTGTCTGGGAAATTGCCAGTACTAAGGACACTACTTTCTGAACTTCCATCCATCCATCATGTGCCATGCCGATGAGCGTGGGAGGTCTTGTTTTGTCATCTCACTCGATCATCAGAGTCGTGGATCAGCTCCGTGCTAATGTCTCGACCGTGCCATGTGGTCAAGCCATCCAGGTATTTACTTCTCGGTCTTCTCCTTGGTCTCTTCCCTTCGATCTTGACAGTTGTCACCAAGTTCTCCCAGTCATTTATTCCCATAACATGCCCCAAAAAAATTGTGACTCTCAACGTCTAATGACTCTAGTCAGTTTACGATCTTCATTTGTTTCTTGAAGGACTTGTTGATTGGTTTGTCTGTCTGTCCATAGTATTCTTTGCATTTTCCTCAGACCACATTTCCACAGCCATGAGATGCTTCTTAGCTTGACTGCTCATTGTCCACGCTTCACATCCAAGCAAAAGTACAGGTTCTATGAAGCACTTCAACACTCTTTTTTCTCGTTTCAATTGATATCTTTTTATTGGTCTGAAGGCTTTTTATTCTGAACTTAGCAGTCAGCATAAGGTCACCATATAGTGGATACCATCCACTGTGGAGTATCCGGAAACAACAGAGTTGATCGATTGGCTAAGGAAGGGGCAAAAAAACAAAGAACAGCCTGCTGTGCCCATTACATATCATGAAAAGAGAAGAATGATCAAATCAGTCAGAAGGCCACCAAACCTTACTCAAGACGACTACCACGTTACGAACAGACCAGAACAGGCCATTATTCTGCGCCTCAGAACAGGACACAATAGATTACGCAACCACATGTATACAAAATTCAAGATTGGTGACTCAGCCATGTGCACATGTGGTTTGGCGTCGCAGACAGCAGAGCACATACTTCAGGACTGCCCAAACTACAACATATCCTGGCGAACTTTCTGGCCTAGAGAGACGACAGTGGAAGATAAACTCTGTAGACCGCTGAGTGAACTAATAAAGACAGTTAAATTCATACAAGAGACAACATTGTAGTTATAGACATATTTCAAGCGTGAGTGAGTGCGTAGCGCGACACTGTGAGCTGTGAGTTTGACGTGGAATGCTTTTACATATGTTCGCGGTTGTCTGTAGTGCGAACTGCATGTTCGGAACGATGGCGGCTGGCTGTTGCTGGATTGACTGGTTTGCCTTTTCGGTCTCACGAGTGCATTTTTCAGGAGATTCCTGGGAGTCGCCACTGGAGCTACGAAGTTTGTGCTTTGTGCGGCACTTTCGGAGGGTTGTCTTGCGGAAACAGACCGAACCATATGGGATAAAACTCGGGTCAATGAAGTCTTTCTGGTTACTTCCGTTTCCATCGACGATGAACTGTATTTTTCATGGAGGTCTTTTGTGTTGGCATTCTGTAGGCGGCATTATGCACAGCATATCTTGTGCGGGCTGTTGGCTTGCGATACTCCTGTCTATTCCATTGTTCACATTGGGTAGTGAAGAGCATTTTGTGTGGTATTCACTGGCACAGGAACGGAGCAATATGGGGACGACCCGTTGCCGTGATGTTGGAACCACGACTAACTAACTAACTAATATTTCAAGCGAACGAAAGAAGAAGAAGGCGAATCATCAACATCTTGTGCACCGAAAGCTGGCGTAGACGTTCATGTATTTTAACAGATCTCGGTCTTTGGTTCTGGAGCAACTCTGTTGATGATGTTCCTCCATGCCACCGTCTCTGGCCATCCAGCTTCATTTCTTTTGGTCTGTCTCTGCCTCTTGTCTACTGATATATAAATGTTAACTGATTCAATAGAGTAGTTTTGGACCAAAAATAGTACACAATCGAATGAACACGTTTTATAATGTATATTTCCGTTCACTGAGCATTGAAATTGAGGGAGATACACGAAACGAAACAAATAAGACGATGATCTAGAATGTCGTTATATCTCCCTTCTATAACAGTCATCATCATGTTACAAGCCAATAAGCGTGGGCGGTCATGTTTCGCCATCTCACTCGATTACCAGAGTCGAGGATCAGCTCTTTGTTCTTGTCTCGACCATACCACGTGGCCAAACCATCCAGGTATTTACTTCTCCGCCTTTCTCTTGTTTTTTGTTTAATCCCAATCTTGTCAGTTATCACCAAGTTCTTCAATTTATTTCTTCTCACAACGTGACTGACTGTGTCTAATTTCTCTAATCAGTTTACGGTTTTCATCTGTTTCTTATAGGAATTGTTTATTAGTTTTTCTGTCTCTCCATGGTATTCTTTGCATTGTCCTCAAAAACAAACATTTCTACAGCCATCAGATGTTTTTCAGCTTTTCTGCTCATTGTCCATGCTTCACATCCATACAAAAGTATAGGTTCTATGTAGCACCTCAACACTTTTTCTCATTGCAAATGGCATCTTTTTATTGGTCAGTATGTTTTCCATCTTGCAAAAGGCTACCTTCACCAAGGCAATTGTACCCTTGCCTTCTACGAGCCCACGTTATTCTTCTCATATTTCGAGTTGTATTTTCTTCCTAACTGTTTGCATGATGATTCTCAGCAAAATCATCGCGATGTTGCTCATTATACTAATTGTTCGATGCCGATCACATTCCAAGACTTCTGATTTCTTCGGGATTGCAATAAATATAGAACTACATAATTCAGGAGGTATATCTCCAGTATCATATATTGTGTTCAACAATTTGGTGACCTGGTCTATTCCATATTCTTCTAAGGCACAGTTCATTTCTGTTGTGATGTTGTCTGGTCCCGGGGTCTTACCAGTTTTCATATTGTTAAGAGCATACTGAACTTCCATCTTCACAACTGATGGTCCTTCATTATTATTCCGAATATCATATTATTCTTTTCTTGTAGCATCAAAAGGCTTTTTCACATAATCTGACCACGCATGTAAAATCTGATCTTTTCTTATTATGCTTTTGTTATCTTTGGTTTCATAAAACCCTTTGATGTGTGTGTTCTTTTTTGTTAGTTTAATTTTTTTCAATTAATTTTTTTTTTTCTTTTGTTTTGCCCCCCTTTTTTTTTTTTAAATTTAAAGT
>JACEFZ010009770.1:0-54290 GCA_014155875.1 Cepaea nemoralis | reverse complement strand
TTGGGGTGACTGTATTGTATCTGATTGTGTTATGTGTGCTGGTATTGTTCTGATTGTGTTATGTGTGACTGTATGTGTCTGATTGTGTTAGTGTGTGACTGTATTGTGTCTGATTGTGTTATGTGTGACTGTATTGTGTCTGATTGTGTTATGTGTGACTGTATTGTGTCTGATTGTGTTATGTGTGACTGTATTGTATCTGATTGTGTTATGTGTGACTGTATTGTATCTGATTGTGTTATGTGTGACTGTATTGTGTCTGATTGTGTTATGTGTGACTGGTATTGTTCTGATTGGTGTTATGTGTGACTGTAGGTATATTGTCGTGATTGTTATTTGTTTTTTAAACTGTGTTATGTGTGACTGTATTGGTCTGATTGTTTTTATGTGTGACTGTATTGTGTCTGATTGTGTTATGTGTGACTGTATTGTGTCTGATTTTGTTATTGTGACTGTTTTGTCTGATTGTTTTTTATGTTGACTGTGTTATGTTTATTGTGTTATGGGGAAATGTTTTTATGTGTGACTGTATTGTGTCTGATTGTGTTTATGTGTGACTGTATTGTTCTGTTTGGTTTTATGTGTGACTGTATTGTGTCTGATTGTGTTATGTGTGACTGTATTGTGTTGATTGTGTTATGTTGACTGTATTGTGTCTGATTGTGTTATGTGTGACTTTTTGTTTCTGACTGTGTTATGTGTGACTGTTTTGTCTGATTGTGTTATGTTGACTGTTTTGTTTTGATTGTGTTTGTGTAACTGTTTTTTGTGTGACTGTATTGTGTCTGATTGTGTTTGTGTGACTGTATTGTGTCTGATTTGTGTTATGTGTACTGTATTGTGCTGATTTGTTATGTGTGACTGTTTTTATCTGATTGTGTTATGTCTGACTGGTTATGTTGATTGTTTATGTTAACTGTTTATGTGTGACTGTATTGTTTTCTGATTGTGTTATGTGTGACTGTATTGTTCTGATTGTGTTAGTTAACTTTTTGTGTCTGATTGTGTTATGTTGACTGTATTGTGTCTGACTGGTTATTTTAACTTATTGTATTTTTTGGGGAATTTGAGTTTTGTTACGAGGGGTTTTATTTTGTGATGTTTGTTGTGATAATTTGGGTGTCCGTGTGTGCCGCGGGGTTTACACACCCGCTTCACACGCGTGTTTTCCGGGAAACTGTTTCCCGGGAAATTCCGTTTTCCCAAGGGGATATCCCTTTATTAACCAAAGGCTCAATGAGGGGGCTGAGTATTGTATTTTGACGGGGATAGGTTTAGGTTCTGGTTTGGATGGTTTTGCCGTATTGGGTTGTGTTAATTTTGTATTGTTTTGACTGTGTTATAGTGATGACTGTATTGTGTCTGATTGTGTTATGTGTGACTGTATTGTGTCTGATTGTGTTATGTGTGACTGTATTGTTTCTGACTTGTGTTATGTGTGACTGTATTGTGTCTGATTGTGTTATGTGTGACTGTATTGTGTCTGATTGTGTTATGTGTGACTGTATTGTGTCTGATTGTGTTATGTGTGACTGTATTGTGTCTGACTGTGTTATGTGTGACTGTATTGTGTCTGATTGTGTTATGTGTGACTGTATTGTGTCTGATTGTGTTATGTGTGACTGTATTGTGTCTGATTGTGTTATGTGTGACTGTATTGTATATGACTGTGTTATGTGTGACTGTATTGTGTCTGATTGTGTTATGTGTGACTGTATTGTGTCTGATTGTGTTATGTGTGACTGTATTGTGTCTGATTGTGTTATGTGTGACTGTATTGTGTCTGATTGTGTTATGTGTGACTGTATTGTGTCTGATTGTGTTATGTGTGACTGTATTGTGTCTGACTGTGTTATGTGTGACTGTATTGTGTCTGATTGTGTTATGTGTGACTGTATTGTGTCTGATTGTGTTATGTGTGACTGTATTGTGTCTGATTGTGTTATGTGTGACTGTATTGTGTCTGACTGTGTTATGTGTGACTGTATTGTATATGATTGTGTTATGTGTGACTGTATTGTGTCTGACTGTGTTATGTGTGACTGTATTGTGTCTGACTGTGTTATGTGTGACTGTATTGTGTCTGATTGTGTTATGTGTGACTGTATTGTGTCTGACTGTGTTATGTGTGACTGTATTGTGTCTGATTGTGTTATGTGTGACTGTATTGTGTCTGACTTGTGTTATGTGTGACTGTATTGTGTCTGATTGTGTTATGTGTGACTGTATTGTGTCTGATTGTGTTATGTGTGACTGTATTGTGTCTGATTGTGTTATGTGTGACTGTATTGTGTCTGATTGTGTTATGTGTGACTGTATTGTGTCTGATTGTGTTATGTGTGACTGTATTGTGTCTGATTGTGTTATGTGTGACTGTATTGTGTCTGACTGTGTTATGTGTGACTGTATTGTGTCTGATTGTGTTATGTGTGACTGTATTGTGTCTGACTGTGTTATGTGTGACTGTATTGTGTCTGATTGTGTTATGTGTGACTGTATTGTGTCTGACTGTGTTATGTGTGACTGTATGTGTTCTGACTTGTGTTATGTGTGACTGTATTGTGTACTGATTGTGTTATGTGTGACTGTATTGTGTCTGATTGTGTTATGTGTGACTGTATTGTGTCTGACTTGTGTTATGTGTGACTGTATTGTGTCTGATTGTGTTATGTGTGACTGTAGTGTGTCTGATTGTGTTATGTGTGACTGTATTGTATATGATTGTGTTATGTGTGACTGTATTGTATATGACTGTGTTATGTGTGACTGTATTGTATCTGATTGTGTTATGTGTGACTGTATTGTGTCTGATTGTGTTATGTGTGACTGTATTGTGTCTGATTGTGTTATGTGTGACTGTATTGTGTCTGACTGTGTTATGTGTGACTGTATTGTGTCTGATTGTGTTATGTGTGACTGTATTGTGTCTGATTGTGTTATGTGTGACTGTATTGTGTCTGATTGTGTTATGTGTGACTGTATTGTGTCTGACTGTGTTATGTGTGACTGTATTGTGTCTGATTGTGTTATGTGTGACTGTATTGTGTCTGATTGTGTTATGTGTGACTGTATTGTGTCTGATTGTGTTATGTGTGACTGTATTGTGTCTGACTTGTGTTATGTGTGACTGTATTGTGTCTGACTGTGTTATGTGTGACTGTATTGTGTCTGACTTGTGTTATGTGTGACTGTATTGTGTCTGACTGTGTTATGTGTGACTGTATTGTGTCTGACTGTGTTATGTGTGACTGTATTGTAGTCTGACTTGTGTTATGTGTGACTGTATTGTGTCTGACTGTGTTATGTGTGACTGTATTGTATCTGACTTGTGTTATGTGTGACTGTATTGTAGTCTGACGTGTTATGTGTTGACTGTAGTTGATGTATGACTGTGTTTATGTATGACTGTAGTTATGTATGACTGTGTTATGTGACTGTATATGTATGACTGTGTTATGTGTGACTGTATGTATATGACTGTGTTATGTAGTGACTGTAGTGTAGTATGACTGTGTTATGGATGACTGTATTGTGTCTGACTTGTGTTTATGTGTGACTGTATTGTGTCTGATTGTGTTATGTGTGACTGTATTGTGTCTGACTTGTGTTATGTGTGACTGTATTGTGTCTGATTGTGTTATGTGTGACTGTTTGTGTCTGACTGTTGTTATGTGTGACTGTAGTGTAGTCTGACTGTGTTATGTGTGACTGTATTGTATCGACTGTGTTATGTAGTGACTGTATTGTGTCTGACTGTGTATGTATGATTGTGTTATGTATGAGTTGTGTCTGACTGTGTTATGTGTGACTGTATTGTGTCTGACTTGTGTTATGTGTGACTGTATTGTGTCTGACTGTGTTATGTGTGACTGTATTGTGTCTGATTGTGTTATGTGTGACTGTATTGTGTCTGACTGTGTTATGTGTGACTGTATTGTGTCTGACTGTGTTATGTGTGACTGTATTGTGTCTGACTGTGTTATGTGTGACTGTATTGTGTCTGACTGTGTTATGTGTGACTGTATTGTGTCTGACTTGTGTTATGTGTGACTGTATTGTGTCTGACTGTGTTATGTGTGACTGTATTGTATCTGACTGTGTTATGTCTGACTGTATTGTGTCTGACTGTGTTATGTATGACTGTATTGTATCTGACTGTGTTATGTATGACTGTATTGTGTCTGACTGTGTTATGTATGACTGTATTGTGTCTGACTGTGTTATGTATGACTGTATTGTGTCTGACTGTGTTATGTATGACTGTATTGTGTCTGACTGTGTTATGTATGACTGTATTGTATCTGACTGTGTTATGTCTGACTGTATTGTGTCTGACTGTGTTATGTATGACTGTATTGTATCTGACTGTGTTATGTATGACTGTATTGTGTCTAACTGTGTTTTTTTTATGATGTGTTATGTATGACTGTTTTTGTATGACTGTGTTATGTGTGACTGTATTGTGTCTAACTGTGTTATGTATGATTGTGTTATGTATGACTGTGTTATGTGTGACTGTATTGTGTCTAACTGTGTTATGTATGACTGTGTTTGTTGTTTGGTGTTATTGTGACGGGTGTTATGTATGACAGTGATATGTATGACTGTGTTATGTATGATTGTGTTATGTGTGACTGTGTTATGTATGATTGTGTTATGTATGATTGTGTTATGTATGACTGTGTTATGTATGACAGTGTTATGTATGACTGTATTGTGTCTAACTGTGTTATGTATGACTGTGTTATGTATGATTGTGTTATGTATGACTGTATTGTTCTAACTGTGTTATGTATGACTGTATTGTGTCTGATTGTGTTATGTATGACTGTGTTATGTATGACTGTATTGTGTCTAACTGTGTTATGTATGACTGTATTGTGTATGATTGTTTTATGTATGACTGTGTTATGTATGACTGTGTTATGTATGACTGTATTGTGTCTGATTGTGTTATGTATGACTGTGTTATGTATGATTGTATTATGTATGACTGTATTGTGTCTGATTGTGTTATGTATGACTGTGTTTGTATGACTGTGTTATGTATGAGGGGGTTTTATGTATGACTGTATTGTGTATGATTGTTTTTATGTATGACTGTGTTTGTATGATTGTTTATGTATGACTGTATTGTTTTCTGTTTGGGTTTTTATGTATGACTGTTTTTGGTATGACTGTATTGTGTCTAAATTGTTTTATGTAGACTGTATTTATGTATAAACTGTATTGTGTCTGATTGTGTTATGTATGACTTTTTATTATGTATGATTTATTGTGTCTGATTGTGTTATGTATACGGGCTGTATTATGTATGACTGTATTGTGTCTGATTGTGTTATGTATGACTGTATTATGTATGACTGTATTGTGTCTGATTGTGTTATGTATGACTGTATTATGTATGACTGTATTGTGTCTGATTGTGTTATGTATGACTGTATTATGTATGACTGTATTGTGTCTGATTGTGTTATTTTGGATTTGGTGTTTATGTTGACGTATTGTGTCTGTTTTTTATGTTTGACTGTATTGTTTTTTCTGATTGTGTTATGTATGACTGTTTATGTTGACGGGTTATGTTTTGATTGTGTTTGTTGACTGTGTTATGTATGACTGTATTGTGTCTAACTGTGTTATGTATGACTGTATTGTGTCTGATTGTGTTATGTGTGAGTGTATTGTGTCTGATTGTGTTATGTATGACTGTGTTATGTTGTTTTGTGTTATGTATGACGTGTTATGTGTGACTGTGTTAGTATGATTGTTTTATGTATGATTGTGTTATGTATGACTGTGTTATGTATGATTTGTTATTATGGGGGGTTGTTTATGTATGACTGTGTTATGTGTGACTGTGTTATGTATGATTGTGTTATGTATGACTGTGTTATGTATGACTGTGTTATGTATGATTGTGTTATGTATGACTGTGTTATGTATGATTGTGTTATGTGTGACTGTGTTATGTATGACTGTGTTATGTACTGATTGTGTTATGTATGACTGTGTTATGTATGATTGTGTTATGTATGACAGTGTTATGTGTGACTGTGTTATGTATGACTGTGTTATGTATGATTGTGTTATGTATGACTGTGTTATGTATGATTGTGTTATGTATGACTGTGTTATGTATGACTGTGTTATGTATGATTGTGTTATGTATGACTGTGTTATGTGTGACTGTGTTATGTATGATTGTGTTATGTATGACTGTGTGTTATGTATGATTGTGTTGTATGTATGACAGTGTTATGTATGACTGTGTTATGTCTGATTGTGTATGTATGACTGTGTTATGTTGACTGTGTATGTATGATTGTGTTATGTATGACTGTGTTATGTGTGACTGTGTTATGTATGATTGTGTTATGTATGACTGTGTTATGTATGACTGTGTTATGTATGACTGTGTTATGTATGACTGTGTTATGTATGATTGTGTTATGTATGACTGTGTTATGTGTGACTGTGTTATGTATGATTGTGTTATGTATGACTGTGTTATGTATGATTGTGTTATGTATGACTGTGTTATGTATGACTGTGTTATGTATGACTGTGTTATGTAGTGACTGTGTTATGTATGACTTGTGTTATGTAGTGACTGTGTTTATGTATGACAGTGTTATGTGTGACTGTGTTATGTATGACTGTGTTATGTGTGACTGTGTTATGTATGACAGTGTTATGTATGACTGTGTTATGTATGACTGTGTTATGTATGACTGTGTTATGTATGACTGTGTTATGTATGACTGTGTTATGTATGACTGTGTTATGTATGACTGTGTTATGTATGACTGTGTTATGTATGACTGTGTTATGTATGACTGTGTTATGTATGACTGTGTTATGTATGACTGTGTTATGTATGACTGTGTTATGTATGACAGTGTTATGTATGACTGTGTTATGTATGACTGTGTTATGTGTGACTGTGTTATGTGTGACTGTGTTATGTATGACAGTGTTATGTGTGACTGTGTTATGTATGACAGTGTTATGTATGACTGTGTTATGTGTGACTGTGTTATGTATGACAGTGTTATGTATGACAGTGTTATGTGTGACTGTGTTATGTATGACTGTGTTATGTGTGACTGTGTTATGTATGATTGTGTTATGTATGACAGTGTTATGTATGACAGTGATATGTATGACTGTGTTATGTATGATTGTGTTATGTGTGACTGTGTTATGTATGACAGTGTTATGTGTGACTGTGTTATGTATGACTGTGTTATGTGTGACTGTGTTATGTATGATTGTGTTATGTATGACAGTGTTATGTATGACAGTGATATGTATGATTGTGTTATGTATGACAGTGTTATGTATGACAGTGATATGTATGACTGTGTTATGTATGACTGTGTTATGTGTGACTGTGTTATGTATGACAGTGTTATGTGTGACTGTGTTATGTATGACTGTGTTATGTGTGACTGTGTTATGTATGATTGTGTTATGTATGACAGTGTTATGTATGACAGTGATATGTATGACTGTGTTATGTGTGACTGTGTTATGTGTGACTGTGTTATGTGTGACTGTGTTATGTGTGACTGTGTTATGTATGACAGTGTTATGTATGATTGTGTTATGTATGACTGTGTTATGTGTGATTGTGTTATGTATGACTGTGTTATGTATGACTGTATTATGTATGACTGTATTTTGTCTGACTGTATGTTGTTTGACTGTGTTATCTCTGATTGTGTTATGTATGACTGTGTTGAGTCAGACTGTATTACAGTCCTTGACTTGATGACGTAAATTACAAGTACGTCTGAAGTTGGAGTGGGTTCGCCTGATGGCGAGGGACACTATTAATAGGGAAAGCTAATCCACACGCAAAATGCAATCCATCACTACTATAAATAGTGTTTATGGACTATGCTTGAGTACAAAGCGAGCGAGCCCAGAAAAAAGAGACTGTGTTATATCTGACTGTGTTATATCTGACAAAAGCTGTCTGATTTCGTTGTACCTGTGTTACATTTACCCATGCTCAGCGCCAATGTAATCAGCTTTAGCTTGTACCGTTTATTTTCCTTTGTGTGTGTGTTTGTTTCATTATGTTTGACTTTACTGTATGTTCCATATTATTTTATTATGTAGGACTTTCCCCAGTGTAGCTTTTCCTATCTGGTGGTTTTATCTTTGTGTTGTTCACCCACATGCTGCATTATTCTAGCATCTAGAGCCACGCCGAAACACATGACTGCTGGGCCAATGTATAAAATAGTAAATAAACACAAGCACGACTACATCATAAATATTAACAAACACATTAAGAAAAATATCTGACAAATTAATGTAATTCTAAGTTTCCGATGAACACTTCAGTATAGAAACATGATGCGCAACATAACCTATATATATTGAATAAAACAATCGCACGCAGGTATACATGTATATACGCGAACAAGCAGACATCCAACATGTACTCTTTAGTAACAACTGTTATCATGAATGATGATCGAGATAACACCGACTCATGATCGAAGGCAAATGGATCAAAGCTGACTCAATCCCAGCAAATCGGTGTCAACGATTGTATCTAACATGGCAGATCAACAAGCGGATGTCCACTGGTTGACATCCGGAAATGAGGAATTTTGGGGCTACCCTGAGGCAGCAAAGCAACCAGATAAATACATTTATAGTTATTGATTGGCGTTCAGAGAAGAGAAAAGGTCGTTATGGGAGGTCACATTAGATAATAAACTATAACTGCATTCAGGTAGATGATAGGCGTCGCTAGTAATGTCATCTTATTTGAGGACATGTGTGTCTCGCTAGTAATGTCATCTTATTGGAGGACATGTGTGTCTCGCTAGTAATGTCATCTTAGTGGAGGACATGTGTGTCTCGCTAGTAATGTCATCTTAGTGGAGGACATGTGTGTCTCTCTAGTAATGTCATCTTAGTGGAGGGCATTTGTGTCTCGCTAGTAATTCATCTTATTGGAGGACATGTGTGTCTCGCTAGTAATGTCATCTTAGTGGAGGACATGTGTGTCTCACTAGTAATGTCATCTTATTAGAGGAAATGTGTGTCTCGCTAGTAATGGCATCTTATTGGAGGACATGTGTGTCTCGCTAGTAATGTCATCTTATTGGAGGACATATGTGTCTCGCTAGTAATGTCATCTTATTGGAGGACATGTGTGTCTCACTAGTAAAGTCATCTTAGTAGTGGAGGACATGTGTGTCTCACTAGTAATGTCATCTTATTGGAGGACATGTGTGTCTCGCTAGTAATGGCATCTTACTGGAGGACAAATGTATCTCGCGTAGAAGTACACTTGTTTCTTAAAAGTCCTTGGCTGTATTTGGGGGTGACTAGTTCAAATCAAATGTGGTTGGGTCGTTGAATTTAAATTATTGAGGGTGTCCGCTAAAATATACTTCCTTCCCAGTGTCTTCTGTGAGTGTACCGGCACGAGTAACACTGTCTTGCTTTCCTGTGTACAACGATTCCGTTATAGCACAATCGTGTTTTCCGTCCCCATCAGTTTCCTGCGATGAGTCTGTGATGTGACAGCGCCATCACATTTGTAGGCCTGAATGCACAACGGAATAGGTGGCCAGTCTTTCCCTCTTTCAGCAGGCGAGGAGCACAGGCATCGAATCCTCGTACTCATGACATCAGCACAGTTCCCCATCAACTTAACGCCCCAGCTACCACATACCTGCCGCTGTGGCATTGACCCCATCACTCATCGAGTGGCGGTTGGTCTATAAACAATATAGGGCGAGCAGCATCAACTACGACAGACACTGTAGTGTAATGGTTAGAAGCTCATCTGCCGAACTAGTGGTCCTGGATTCGAATCTTTATCGGCGCGAATTTTTAAAATTAACCTCTTCTTTCAGGTTGGCCTATGGGTACAAGGAAATATAGGGATGCAACGTCGACCGATGTGACAGTAACGTGATGTGCCGATTGATGTAGGGATGCAACGTCGACCGGTGTGACAGTCACGTGATGTGCCGATTGATGTATACAAATATGCAGCTAACACTGTATACCCAACTCACGCCAAGGCCTGGACAAGGGATCTTTACTTGACTACTTACATGTGCCAACCTAGAGGGATCTCTGAAGCTATATTTGTTGGAAAACACCTGTCACTGCTGGGTGTTGAACCCGAACCAATGTGTTGGGACGTAAAAGCACTAATTGCTATGCTGATTCTATATTATTCTATTACACCAATGCAGAAAAAACAACTATATTTTCGTTCTTACAAATAAAACTCCCATTCTGAATATAAATTAATTCAATCGTTACTTCTCTTATTTTATTAAGATGCAAATAAACATTGTTTTTCTACCACTATTTATTTAATCACACTACCATGTAAAGGATGTACTTTTAATGACTGTGCAATGTTTGAAAATATTGCCGGTCTAAGTTTTGTATTCACACTCCATAAAGATCATGCAACATAATACGTAAATACAAAACTTGGACAGGCAATATTTTCAAACACTGCACAGTTATTAAAAAAACACCCTGTATAACATTTAAATGGTTATAACTGGGGTGGCTAGTAACATATCTTTTTTTTTTGGTTTTGTTAATTTGTTTTACATACAGTGTTTTGCTTTTCTGTTTCCTAATTAGAAAAAAAAAATTGTCAATATTTTACTTCATGCGTCAGTTAATACAATTTAAAAAAAAAAAAATTATTTTAGTGAATATTCCTGTTCCTGATATCGTTCTATTCTTTCTTATATCCTGTTATTGCATCTATATACCTAATTTGATAATACCACTGGCATTATTAACTGGAAGACATTTTACACAGGCAGTTGTAGCGCAACCCTAACTGCTCTGGAAATGCCAAAGGTAAATAGTGAGCCACTTTTTATCCTTAGCGCTCAGGCTGCAAAATGTGATGGCACCATCACAATCGTAGATCCATAGCAGAAAATTGCTTCGGGACCAAAAGTAATGGTAGACCTGGCTTTGCTAACGTCATACAGTGTGCTGGTTAACTTGTGAGCCAATGAGGCTAAAGTGTGACCCCGCAGTCAGTGCATTCTAATGTACATCCAAGCATTCTATAGGGTGCATGTTTAATGACTTTTGGGGTTTTGACAATATTGTATTTACCTTTTATGTTGCAAGAACTCAACAGAGGGTGAATACAAAACTTGGAACGGCAATATTTTCAAAAACCCTGCAATCATGAAAATGTCACCCTATATATCACTGAATCGTGCCTGTAACACACGAAAACCATTTACATTAGTCAGTAAGTAAAGTAGATGACCCTTGTACACGCTTTTAGTGCACTGGGTATATGGTGTTACATCCATACTTTCATAGATCAATCGGTCATGTGGTCAGTATCATGCCGGCCGCCTTCAATTTCCAGAAATTTCCTGGTATCTATTTTGGGCTGGGTCGAACCGGGGGACCCAGGTTAATTATAAAAATCCGACTGGGGTTTCCAGATCCGAGGGACCGGTAAATCCACCCAGTCATTCCTTATCTTGTACGAATTATATTATATTTGAATGCCATTGCTTTATAACTGAAATGATGGATAGTAACACTTCTAGTCTTCTTATGTGTATTAAATGTGTATTTTGCAATGTTATCTTTACACTATTTTCATATAAAATGGATTGGTGGGATCTCGTTTAACAATGTCAGCGATGGAGCTTAACAAGAACAAGGGCGACACCTGGATGCTGACGGTCATGACCTCATGAGCACATATAAGACCAGATATTTCACTGACAAGTACATTGTAACCGTACTAGAAACTTCTACTGTTAATGTAACAATAGGTATGCGATGCTACAGCACTACACACAGTATACAATTGTTTAACACAGTGCACCCTTCTCAGTCGCTACAGTGGGAAATATATATGATAACTCTTAGAACATCGCAGAACCACTCAAACTGACTCACAGAAGATTGGAATACAAATGTGAAGCCGCCTGGAATGGCTTCGGTAGTGAATGATGTATTTTAAAGATGGAATATCGTTTAATGATATTGTGATTCGCCAGCATGTTATGCCAGCGAATCAATGTGTTATTTATGTGTAATAAATTTATTTGTTAATTTGCGATAAGCAATTGACTAATTGATTCTGATAATACTTTTAAGGGATCTTCAAACATGATCATGTAAAACCATGAGTTTCCTATGTATAGTAAGAGTTACGAAAGGTGGGATCTTGTACACACTCCTGACGAAAATAGTGGCAAACAGTTTGACATTAATGATAATATGTCACATGACGATACGTTCAGATAAGTTATATAATGTCAGCTGTCTCTAGCATTTCATTAATGGACACTGTTGCAGTGACAGACAGACGTCCTGTATTTTATTAGTTTCCAAACTGTCTTCTTGCATCATTCAGTTTAACAATTGCCAACTTGTACACTTATTTTACTGTGTAGACTGTCTTCAATTTGTAAATTCAGCTCCTGTGTCAACGACTTTCAAAACTGTCAGTTAATTTACACATCAGCCTATAAAAGTATATTCTGATACCATCAGGTTAAAGATTGTACATTCGCATAGACATCCATTTATAAAGTTCCATCTTGTACTCAACAGTTCATAAATCGTGAATTCGTATAGTCTATGTAGAGTGTCTAAACTCTAAGTTAGTCATCTAATGTCTCAACTGTGAATTCTTGCACTCTACAGTCTCTAAGTTGTGTATACGTTGTGAATTCTTCAACTCTTTAAACATAAACGTAGCTTCTAAGTCTTTGAGCTTCTAAGCTGTGAATTCTATTTTGAATATTTAAAATTGTGCAACATCCACTTCACAAATTGTGAAGTAATGGAACCTACCAACATGAACCTTCATGATCAAATTAAGCCCTGTATGGCGTCTACTTTGTAGTGGAACCCAAATCGGTTGTTTAACAACAAGTGTCTGTGTAAACTTAGAAGGGGACGTTATATTCATTTTTTGTCGTGGATTTGTCCAAACCCTAAAACCGACTACCATTTTAGTTTTTGCAAAGTTATGCACCTCCGTGACGTTTCAAAGAATTCAATACGTGTAGATTGCTCATACACTAACAAATGTTCAATCTGTCTTAAACTGGGCTTATATCATGAACTATATTTATAGTACTCTATCCAACAGGAGTCATGCAAATGTACTGGCTTGTGCTTTCCATAAAAATGTACAACTATTCTATGCGTCTACATCCATGGAATGAAGAATATCAGACTGTAATATGACGTTGTTACAGCACTTCCTGTAAGGCTACTTGCGTTTGACTCTCCAGTCTAGTTTAGTTCAAATGCTTCTGCTTTCTTTTAGGTTTTAAATGCAGTGTACCATCATATCACTTTAAACAGAACTGGTATTTCTTCTCTCCAATTGCATCCATCGATACAACGATCATGCACTGATTTGAAGCTATCGTGCAAGGAGAAACGTGACTCCAAGGCAAAGTACTTGTTCTCTCTTCATCTTGATATTGGCAATGTCCCAGGAATACGGTTACATAATGCCCCACATTGCCTTGGGTTAATTTCATTTGATGGCGTTTCTTTGTAAACTACACAACCGTGGTTTTGATTTCAAACTATAGGCTGGGCGTCTTCTGGGGTACGGATGCCTGGATCAGCATTCTCTTCTCTGCCAGAGTTCGATGACCTGTCGTAGATGGGCATTTCTCGCAGGGAGAACTGCTGTTGAAACGGTCTTCTTTGACGAGGATTGGTGGTCCGTCTGAGGCCGGTGAAATCTGACAAAGGTCTAGCAACCGGCATGCGCATGTCGGCCAACTCCTGTCGGTGTTGGACAGCACTGGCTTGCGTTATAGATCTGGCTATCATCTCCGGCAATGTGTCCAGGTTTACCTAGATGAAGGATGGTAAATAAAATGAAGAGTACATCATTTACATTCCTAAATACCACAATAGGTTAATGACAACAGGAACTTGTTTTCCTTTCCTAACATCAAAAGCATCATATATATATATATATATATATATATAATATATATTATATATATATATTTTTTTTTTTTTTTTTTTTTTTTTTTTTTTTTTTTTTTTTTTTTTTTTTTTTTTTTTTTCCCGCGTTTCCATCCTGTTTCAGGATATTGCGGTCAACACCAGCATCTTTCAGCTGTATGTTGATTCCTAGGCTAGATTACGCTCATCAGCACGCCACGACTTTCTGAGCGACCGGCTCCATACTCTCATAAGTCACTTTTGCGATTCGAACCACTGCTAATTCTCGTCGCGTCACGTGACGAGAGCATTCGGGGTTAGCGGAGAAAGCTGCTAACCCCTCGGCCACGTTTTTTAACGATTATTATTGTTTTTTTTTAACAATTAATCGAAAACTTTTCTCCCATCACTTATACAAATGAACCGGATATCGAAAAATTATCGGACATTTTAAACATAGTGCTGCAAACAGAACTGAGTTGCAAATATTGTAACAAGTCACCATTGTGTAAGCTGCAGCAAGATGTACCAACAAGATGGAACAGTATTTTTATTATGCTACAGAGTCTTCTACAGGCCAGAGAAGCATTAACTGTCTACATGTCAGATGAAAAGAAGCAATACAAAGGTCCAAAACTGTCAGATTCAGATTGGAAGAAGATTTCGAAATATGTTAAAGTTTTGGACTTATTCTGTCAGACCACGGTCCTGCTTAGCGGTCAAGATCATGTTTCATGTAGCTGTGTATTGCCACTGCTATCTTGGTTGACAAAGCATTGGACTGTACACGATGATGATCCAGGCTACATAGCTAAATTTGAGGCAGCATCTTTTAATGACTTCAGTGAGCGTGTAGCTAATATGACAAGTATTGAAATACTATAGATTGCAACAGCACTTGATCCACGTTACAAATACCTGAAGTGTTTGTCAAAAGATGCAAAAGAACGAACTTGGTCACATACTGAACAACAAATAGCAGTTGATGTTCATGATGAGCAGATGGAGACTGCTGCAACGAATGATACTGACATTGAGCGTATTAAGCTAATGGAGTCTGAAATGCAGAAGAAAGTTGCTGAATCAGTTGACCCTCTACAATGATGGAAACTTAATGAACATCGATATCCAAAATTAGTATTTCTTGCCAAGACCATTCTGTGCATACCAGTTACCTCAGTTCCATGTGAACGATTGTTCAGCTCTGCTGGTTATATTGTGAATAAGGCACGCTCGTCAATTGAACCAAATGCTGTCAACATACTCGTCTGTTTGCATAGTTGATTATTAGATGACATATGAACATGAGAAGTGTTATTTCGATTTTTGACAAATACGACTATAATGTGAGTTATGTGACCATAAATGCTTTGCTTTAGTCGAAATAAATGATTAATTAATCGTTAATTTTTCAAAAGTTATCTATTAAATTTAAATTAATCGGTCGCATTTACTGTCGGGGGCAAAAAGAAAATCCTAACCTGCACAGTTTGCGACGACTGCACTAACCAGGCGACCTTAATTTCTCAGGCTCAATGACCCCTCTGCCATACACCGCAAGTTACTATATGGGCAGTAAATGACAGTTTTTAAATGACAGTTAAAAGAAGAAGAAGACAAACTGGAACATGTCATAACATGTTTATGTTGTCTAGTGTGTCAGCTAATCTCTACTTCTATCTTCTCCTACCATGAGCTCCACGCAATATTTGGGATTTTGTTTATGAGTAGTCTTAGTGGCCTTAAAAGGTTTTCTTACTGATATTTCTATGCATTACGTTTACTACACATGAACCGATCGATCAAGTCTCTTCTTTAAATGTTCGTTGTAAACTGAACACAGTATTTCGGGTCGATGTGTTTTCTGTTTGTTATTTGACCTATGCTGCGTTAATTTAGAATTCTGAGATCTATGGTGCTATTTCAATGGTAAGATAGGAATGTTGTCAATGTTCCACAGTCGTGGGTGCAGGTGAATGATATACCTGGCTTATTGAAGACACCTTTTTTCCGTGGGTGTCTAGGTGGACATGCGAAGTGCACTTGTTCCTCCTACAGCCAGACGCTGCAGTCAAATGGAGTTGACAGGTTCGAATTCCGGCATGGTAACATTAGCTTCAGTTGTTAATTTCTACTTCTTTCTCTTACTCCCATGAACACCACACAATACTTGTGAATTTGTTTATGAGCTGTTTTATTACCCGGAAAGGGGTTCCCCACCTGACATTTCTGGATATATTTGTAGAAAGAGAGACAGAGGAAGACAGCGAGAGAAGTTCCTTAACAGCCATAAGTCATGACAGAGACCGGCGTCAGCACACACACAGATTCATGCTGATGGAGAACCGCAAGATATGGAGAAGCATATCGCCCAAGCCAACGGTAAAGAACATGCTGATGACAGGCAAAGTATGTGTAAGTAACTGTGACTTGGGCCGAGTCATATAAAACTTTGATCTGACTCAGCTCGATGATGGACAGGAACAGATGTTGAGGAACGGAGCCAGGCTCTTCTAATTAAGTCACGTCTTGTAAATTGAATTTACAATAGTATCAGTTATGGAATTTCTTTCTATAGCTGTATATTGCAAATGGGCTTATAAATATACATATAATACGCCTCACTGACTTATCATGAAACACCAGAGATTCGATATGCTGATGATACAGTATTACCATCCACATCACATAATTGTATAGAAAAACTAATATCCGCAACCCACAAAAATAATGAAAATCACAACTTATATCTTAACATAGCAAACACAAAGATAATGCACACAGATAACACTAATATGGAGAAAGGAATATATGTTAATGAGCAAAAATTGGAGGTGGTGGAAAATTTCGAATATCTTGGATCATTAATTACCAACAATGGTGACACAATGAAGGAAATTAAAAGACGAATATCTATTGCTCTTCAAAGACTAAAACAACTGAATAAATTGTGGAGTGGACAGATAGAACTACAAAAATTAGACTTTTAAGAGCATGCATCTTTCCCATTGCAACATACGCCTGTGAGACCTTGACACTTACTAAACAAGCTGAACAGCACATAAATGCCTTTGAATATAAATG
Organism: Cepaea nemoralis; assembly: GCA_014155875.1. NCBI lineage: Eukaryota > Metazoa > Mollusca > Gastropoda > Stylommatophora > Helicidae > Cepaea > Cepaea nemoralis. The sequence continues at coordinate 37,238 of JACEFZ010009770.1, read as the reverse complement.
TTACAGACAGATTCCATTAATATCTTGGATACAGAAAAGAACAAATGCATTATATGACAAGAGCTGAATATTGAAGGAGGTTGGCTACTAAAGACGATAAATCAAAGAAAATTGAAATATTTTGGTCACTTGAAACTTCGTGAAAGTTAGGAGACGAAAATCATGGAGTTTATATGCCCGGCAAGAGAAGAAGAGGAAGGCCAAAGAGAAAATGGATGCAGGATGTAGCCGATGATCTCCAGATGGGTGTATCGGACGCGGGACATCTTGCTTATGACCGAGACGTTTTATGGACGGTTGTTATGGGAGCGAAGTTCTGCAAGGAACATGCTACTGAATGAATGAATGAATAATACGTCTCATAGAATAAGACATTGCATATCAACGTGGCAAGCGTCTGTGGCTTGTGGGCAGTGAATGCAGTTTCATATCTCTCATACCAAGTTCGAAATCACCTGAGGGCGATATGGAAGCATTCAGCCTGGCGATGATTTTCACAATGCTGTGAGCATTGGTTGTTCAGAAAGCAAGTGCAAACTGCGTAGAATTATCTAGAAAATGACAAACAGGTAAACACTACATGATGAGATTTATTGCGACGTGCTGCAACGATCAAGCAGAAAACTTTTTTATTTAAGCATCCAGTGGCTTGTTGAAATTTACCCCCCATTCCAGTCTTTCGAAATCTCTCTCTATTATAAGACATATACTCCGCCTTTGTTGCTGAGGTGTATACATTATCTATCCCAGTTTGAATCTATCTATTTATATGATTGTCTTCTTCACTCCCACTTCCATCCACGGTTATCTTTCCTATTTCATCTTACGTGCCCAGATTACTCGTATTTCATTTGTCTAAATTTTATTTGTTTTTATAGCCAATCTTCTTCGTGTTGAGTTCTTGTTGGGCAGGAATATGGATTGCTAATTTTAAATATTGCTAATACATAGATGTACTTCCCTGAAGTATACTTATGTAAATAATATGTTTATATACTATTATGTCGTCTTATACCTCATGCTAGTCTATTCTTAATTAGTCGACCAAAGGATAGTAAACATGAAAGTCGATATTTCAAACCTTTGATATTTGCACAAACTAGCTGCCTGTCTTCCCCAGAAACGATCACACTGCTTCTCATCCTATATGCATTACCAACGTATTATTATATAATTATCTTCATTTTGGCATACATCGGAGATATTACACGTTGTTTCACAGACCACCGCAAGCAAAGAAAATAAATACCACAGTAAAGTGAGCCACGTGTGTTTGTTTCTCTTCAGTGTATAAGTCAGAAGCAATTAAAGAAAGCATTGAAAGTTAAAGTAAACGAACAAGGAATTAATACAATAAATATTACAGATTGCTAAGCCATATGGCATGAAATACTACAGTCATCCAGAATTTAATTTTAAAAATAAGTAATTCAGCAAGAAAATACAATATATAAATAAATATCTAGAGCACAAAAACAATGGCAAAAGATGAATAACTCCTCAAGCACCCCTCACATTATAAAAACAAAAAAAAAAAATATAACAAATGGGTTCGTTCCAGACGCCAGTCAGACGGACATAAATGTTGATTTCTTGTCCTTAAATTGGGGAGCAAATTGAAAGGAACCTCAGAATTCGTACAGGGTTAACCTAATGGCGAGGACCACTGGCAACAGGGAAAGCTAACCACCACGCACAAATCAATCAAGTGCACTCGCTAGTAATAACAACTACAAGTGGTAGTGGCAGCTCATGCGTGACTACGTTAGAGTTCAACGGACACGAAAGCAAAATTATAATAATAATAATAATAATAATAATAATAATAATAATAAAAAGAAGAAGAAGAAGAAGATGAAGAAGAAGAAGAAGAAGAAGAAGATTATCCACATGTGCCTCATTTATTACCTATTTCGAAGTCCGCTAGTTATCCTGGGAACAATTACAAGAACAACTGGTATCTAATAATTTTACATGTCGCCCTGATTTCTTGGGTATTTATTTCTGAAACATAACCTTCTCAGGTAAGGGCGAAAAATAGGAGGGCCTGCAAGCAATTTTCAAACCATTCAAATCTCATGGTGTCTGTAATGCCCAACAATAGCACAATTTAAAGGCCAGATACCTAAAGACAAGAGGATACAATCCGTAATCTTTGATGGAATATTTATAGAGCAGTGATGCTCAACCGGTGGTAAATTATTCTCCCCCCTCGCCCCCCCCCCCGGGGGGGGGGGGATTTTAAGAGTTTCCGGGGGGGGGGGGAATTAGGAATATTTCAAGATGCAGTTAATACAAGAGCTGATTAATCGAGAAACCGATGATATTGTTTTTCTTTCCATACTTTACTATTCTGTACTTCTCGCCCTTCTGAAGTTCGTTTTATAACGTAAGTAGACCCGCAAATCAAATTTTATGTAGACGTCTAGACTTCTAGTATGTGTTATTAAATTTAGCTTCCAATTTTACAAATACTGTCTAGGAGCGGTGGAGTGGGGATTTATAGAGAGGAAATACACAAAAAAAAGGGGGGGGGGGGGTGGTGACATTCTGAACATACGGTGAAGGGGCGCATAGGCCAAAAAAGGTTGAGAACCACTGGTCTAGAGGAAGTATATCTTACACACAAATGTGCAATACTCGCACTCGCCGACAGCTGAATTTAGAAAACTGTGACGCCGTCTACCTTAAAAGAAGATAGAACTTGAAATGTAGTTTCATCTTAAGACAGCGTTAAATAATTATGAACACGCGTGTACCATATTTAACTCTTAAACAACCACCCAGCGACCTTACCTACCTTTCTGTCTACCTAACTATAACCTACCTTGTACCTACCTGTCTGAATGCCTGTCTGTCTGCCTGCCTACTTACCCACCTACCTACTTACCTACCTACCTACTACCTACCTTCCTATCTATCAACCTACCTATCTACGTACCTACCTTCTTGCCTACGTATCTAATTATCTGTCTGTCGGTCGCTCGGTCGGTCGGTCGGTTGGTCGGTCGGTCGGTCGGTGTGCGGGTGGGTGGGTCGGTGGGTCTGTCTGTCTGTCTGTCTGTCTGTCTGTCTGTCTGTTTGCCTGTCTGTCTGTCTGTCTGTCTGTACACCCATCTATCCATCTAATTCCATCATACAAACAGAGACAGACGGCTAGTCTGTCTTTGCCATTGCATATCTTCCCAACTGCCCCTCCTTCTAACCATCGAACAGTATTGTCTGTCTGCCTGTTTGTTTGTCTACCTGTTTGTATGTCTGCCTGAATGCACTGTATGCCAGGTCCAAATTTTTGATTGACTGTCTGACCGTTTTATCAAATATGTGCCATGCGTTTTTCATTTATGTATTGCGTTTACAATGTTTCATACTTTCAACAATGTTAGGAGGACTGAGCTGTTTTGAAACACGTAGAAGCTAGTGCAAGTGTTTCTACAGGTGAGCAGACGCACAATAATGTGATGCAACCTGTCCACAGGTGTACCGCGGGAGTAAGCCGGAAACCAGATGAAAATAAACGTATACTCATAGTTAATATTTAGAAAACAAACAGTGACGAAGAGTGCACAAACGCCCCCCCCCCCCCCCACACACACACACGCACGCGCGCGCGCACGCACGCACACACGCACACACACACACACACACACACATATATATATATATATATATATATATATATATATATATATATATATATATATATATATATATATATATATATATATATATATATATATATATTAAGGGCGTTCATTTGAAACTCGTCCCAATGGCTTTATTACAAAATCATGAAAGAAACATCAACAGGTGTGGTAGAATCAAACAAAGCATTCATTTTGAATGAATTATGCACCATGGGTTGGTAAGAAGAAGTCGCCTAGGCATTCAGGCAAGCATCCCATTGCTTAAGTAGGCGGCGAGTGCCGTCCACTAAAAAGGATTGTGGTTGCTCACTGAATCAAGTGTTTACCGCGTTCATTACGTTTTCATCAGTGTGAATCGTTGCCCCTTGAAAGCTTATTTTAGAGGTCCGAATAAATGAAAGTCACCTTGTGACAAATCAGGAATATAGGCTGGATGTTGCAGAAGTTCCCACTTCCTCCGTGCTAATGCTTCCAGCACATCTTTGCGACATGCGGTCGAGCATTATCGTGCAACAAAATCACACCGCGAGAAAGCATGTCGGGTCGTTTATTCTTGATGGCTATTTGTAGCCTGTCTAGTGTTTGGAAGTAGTTGGTAGAGTTGATGTTAACACCAGGTTCTGTATAAGTCGTCCAACAATTGCCCTTCATGGTCAAATAATGCGCTCATCATAACCTTACCAGCGGAAACCTGTAACTTAAATTTTTTGGCTTTTGGTGATCCAGCATGCTTCCATTGCATGCTCTCTCTTTTGCTACTCGGCTCAAAGTGGCGACACCATGATTCATCGCCTGCCATTATGCAGAAGAGAAATTCATCACCCTCCACTCTATAACGCAGCAAGTTGTACAAACACCATCCCATGCGTTCCTCTTTTTGTGTGCTCGGTCAGCAAACACTGTGAACACACTTTCCGATATTGCAGTTTCTTACGAACGACGTTTTGAATTGTCTCAACTGACACATCAAATTCTTTCGCTAGCGAACTTATGCTTCGACAACGGTTCATTTGTACTGCTGCATCAATTCTGGCGATGGTTTTTTTTTCTGTTGCAATGTGCGCTTGACTCGGCCGTCGAAGATCTGTCGTGAACTGACGTCCTTTTCGAAACATTCCTGCTCAGTCTGTCACTGTTGTCTTCGATACACATGTGTTACCGTACGCTGCCTGCATTCTTCGATGAATGCCTACTGGTCGACATCCTTCAAATGAAAGAAACTGATTCACCGCTCTTTGAGCTTCTTTGGACGGATGTTGGATCAACCCGGTCATATTCTCAACGGTCAGAAACAGAACCTATGCATCATGGGACGATAATAAGCACTTTCTCTTTTATTAATTGGTCAGTACTTATCACATGACTATGACATGATAATGTTCAACATACGCAATTACGTTACGCGCGGTGCTGCACGAACGGATTTCAAATGAACGCCCCTTATATATATATATATATATATATATATATATATATATATATATATATATATATATATATCTTCTTCTTCTTCAGCTTTCCGAGGGATTGAGGTTCTTTGCTGCAAATACAATCCGTCTCCATTCATATATATATATATATATATATATATATATATATATATATATATATATATACATATATATATATATATATATATATATATATATATATATATATATATATATATATATATATATATGATTGATTGATTGATTGATTGAATGATTGATTCATTGATTTAGGAACCGACATCACAGCATTCGGGGCATTCCCATTGGCGCTCCGTCCCCATCCTCAGAAGCCAACGTCTGCCTTATCGTGCATATATATATATATATATATATATATATATATATATATATATATATATATATATATATATATATATATATATATATATAAAGGATGTATGTATGTATGTGGGTAGGGATGTATTTGATGCGTTCGATAACGGTCCATCCGGTTGAGATGAAATTTTCTACACGTCTCCTTTTCATTCTGTGCAACCAACTGTCATAGTTTTTTTTAATTGTAGAATCAAAATCACAATATACAAAACACTGATCAGACCAGTGGTGCTGTATGGCTCTGAAACCTGGAGTACAACGAAAGGAGACGAAGCCTTGTTACAAACCTTTGAGAACAAAATTTTAAGACGCATCTTTGGACCCATTAGGGATACACAAAGTGGAGAGTGGAAAAGAAGAAGTAACAAAGACATTTATGATTTGTTTAAGTCCCCGCTAATCACTGGTATCATGAAGGCTAATAGACTACAATGGCTGGGGCATATAGAAAGAATGGAAGATAATAGGGAAACAAAACTCGCTTACACTCAGGAAATAAATGACCGTAGACCCCGAGGTAGACCAAGAAGGCGGTGGAGAGATAATATACATACAGACCTACAAGCACTTGGAATCAACGACTGGCAAGAGAAGGTCCACCAGAGAGACGAATGGAGACAGATTGTATTTGCAGCAAAGAACCTCAATGGCTCGGAATGCTGAAGAAGAAGAAGAAGAATCAGCTATTTACTTATTTACTTACTAAAATTTAATAATTAAATTACATGACTTAACATAAGAAATAATATATAAAGGGACATAACTTTTAGTAGCATTGCTATATCTTAGGTTAAGTCCCCTGGCTATAGATAGATAGATAGATAGATAGATAGATAGATAGATAGATAGATCTGACCCTATAGATAGAGAGGGTGGGATAGGCGGAGGGAGAGACGGACGGAAGGACGGACAGGCAGACAGGCAGACAAACAGATAGATAATTAGATAGATAGATAGATAGATAGACAGACAGACAGACAGACAGACAGACAGACAGATAGATAGATAGATAGATAGATAGATAGATAGATAGATAGATAGATAGATAGATAGATAGATAGATAGATAGTCGGGAACGTGAACGGGAGCTTATATGACTACTTATATGAATTAAATGAGATGCTCCCCACCAGGTACTGGGTGAAGTCTGGCCGGGTCAGACAGACAGACAGACAGATAGACTGACAGACAGATAGTCGGGAACGGGAGCTTACATGACTACTTATATGAATTAAATGAGATGCTCCCCACCAGAAGCTGGGCGAAGCCGGGCCGGGTCAGACAGACAGACAGACAGACATACAGACAGACAGACAGACAGACGAATAGATAGATAGACCGCCGCCAGGGCCTGAGCGAAGCCGGGCCGGGTCAGCTAGTGTATATATATATATATATATATTTCTCTGCGTGTGTGTGTTTTTTTTTAGTTGGTTTGTGCTGATGGATGGAAGGATACATAGACACATAGAAAGACAGACAGTTAATCAGGCGAGTATGCAGGCATGCTTCTCTTACAGACGATAGACTTAGTTGTAAAGACTATTCTAAATGGTAAGTACCCTATTTATTGAAATCGTTTACTTGTCGACATGTCCCCTGTGTCATAAAAATACAGTCGCCTCTTTCACAATGGCATTTATTAAGCTGGTCCTGTGCCGGTAATTCATGCCGCTTGTGTTTCATGCCAAGTGTCCGGGACATTGAGCTAGCATTTTCTAGTACAAATTATCTGTCCTGGAGAACTGGAGAACGATGCATGATTGAACAAATGACAACTGAACAAGTTGGGACAATATAACAAAATAAAGAAGGCTTCTCGATACGAGGGGGCTTCAAATGAAAACCTTAAACCTTTGTTTGGGTAAATATATTCTGAAATAGTAAAGAAGAAATTTATATTTCTTCAATGCAGTAACCACTGAGTTCAATGCAAGTCTTCCAGCGGCTATAAGCTGCTTGGATTCCTGTCGAAAATTCAACTCTAGGCTCCCTAATCGGTGTGCCTTTCCCGGTCATGAACAGACTGTCACAGAACTCACGCCGTTTGGAAACTTCCTACTCCACCCATACACTTGCTGGACTGACAAGCATGCATGACCTTCATTAGCCGATGAATTTGTATTGGTTTTAACCCTTTACTTATCAAAAAACAAATAACAGAACGCTGGTCTTCTTTGGTGCGTGTAAAAAGTTTGACAGCCATATTTAAATGGTTCTTATGACATCACTTTGTTCGTTTGCACCGTGATCTCACATGCTTAACATTCTTTAAATACTTAACAAAAATATTGATAGGTTACGGAACAATAACATGGTTATTGTAATTTCTATTACACTGTAAAGGTCTTCATTTCAAGCCCTCTTGTACAATAAAATAATTGTATATCTCATATACCATGGTCAGACACTAATGCATGCTGGAACACCAGAGAGAGTGCTAGAGGACAAAATGTTGGGAAAAAGAGGAAGAATAGATCAAGAACAACACGTATAACATACACAAATCTATAAATGTAGACTTACATGGCATAGAAACACAAACAGACAGAAACACAAACAGACAGAAACACACCACATACATCTATGGACTGGAACTATCAGAAAACTGTATTACTGGCACTGGGATTGATTGACTGATTGATTGATTGATTGATTTAGGAACCGAAATCACAGCATTCGGGACATTCCCATAAGCGCTCCGTCCCCATCCTCAGCAGCCAGCGAAGAGTTCCAACACTAATAGTTCCAGTAGCAATCTGATTATATGTCCGTCTCGCTTTTCCTCTGAGCGTCGATCGTCGGCCAGATCCCCTCGTCACACCTCGCTGCCTCATTCCTACCAGACTATGGTGATCCATTGGCACTGGGACTGAAATTATTGATGATAATAATGACATTTTTCTGAAGTTGGGCGATACGATAAAAAAAAGCTTACTTATTGTTATTTTCATCAACTCTTGACATAAAAACGGACGTACAAACCTGCAACTGAGCCAGTTTCTCTTCAATTTTGTTGACTCTTTTCTCCAGTTCCCTCTGGTTTCCGTGCATTTCAGTGACTAGTTCATGGATGTTAGACTGTGTCTGTGAAGAAGCCAATCATATTTGAGATGAACGATCATACGTCGACACCCCTAAGAACGAACGATCTTACTTTATTTTTAAATAACTGAGAATGGGCACCAAGGCCCAACTAACATACTACCCATCATGCCTTTCACTTTGTATTCATTATTCCGCTATTCCCCTCCACCCCCTCCCCCATACACACACACACATGACTTAAGAGGTTACACCGGTTCTATGGCGAAGGGGTTACGAATGCAATTCGTAAATGAGTACACCACGATCGAAACCTTGCTTTTGTTCCTATAGAAAGGTATAAGTACTGGGCGTTCAGAAAACAAAGGACAACGTAAACTTGCTAAGAAACCACAAAGAGTAAAACCTAAAACCAGGGGTTGACTGCCACGTCCGGTAAATAATATGCAACTAACTTTAAGAGGTTACAGATAAACAGAAATAAAAAAAAATATACGTATTAAAACATACATGGAAAATACACAAGAATCAATAACTTTGCAACTATAAATAGAGCATATGTATGAAATATACATTATAAATATAACCCTTACAGACAAATAAACATCTCATAGTTATAATTATTGGATACCCATTTAGGTTATATGTTTTATATGATCTTTAACGCTATAAGTTTCAAGAAACTCTGGAAGAGCAGTTTAAAAATTCAAGTTAATGTAATAATACATTATCTTAATTCTGTGCATTTGGCGTGAATATGCTAAAGAAATCTGTCTTCCACGTCTGGCCACTTCTGTCTGTCTTAAAAAAAAATGTTCATTTCATTGTTAGATTCTTTGTAAGTAATGGACTCATGTTTTCCATAATGGTGTTTGATTTCCTTTGCCATTTGCAGTGAAACCTTCTGAGACTGAGAGTTAATATTCTTTGTTATTTTCTACTAAAATAGCAAAAACTAAAAGTTACACATCAAACACGTACAACTGATATAAAAGCATGTTCCAACACAAACTAAGCAAGCCTGACCGATACAAGCTAACAGAAAACTACAAATTAATATAAGTGGAGACGGACAACTTTACAAACACAAATCTAGCTATAATACAGAATAAACAAGCATACATTTTCGGTTACACATGTGGCGTGTTAGGCTGCACAAATCATATTACAATATATTCTCAATCAAATCAATAAATGAACATAACATGCTTCTTCTTTATACAACTACATTTTTGCTATAAGAGCTAACGGGCACTCTTCCGAATTCCGGTCCCAAATAGTTCTGCAGTGAATAATTTTATATAACTAACCCTAACCCTAACCAACCCTAATCACTTATTCACTGCAGAACTATTTGGGACTAGAATTCGGAAGAGTGCCCGCTAACGTTAATGATGCAACTTGTAAGGTAAATCATTATGCATAGTTTACAATTGAGTAAATGTTCACGCTAAATGTTCAAAGCAGTTAATACCATCATAAGTGTTGATTACTGTTCACGTTTCTATGACCTCCATATTAAACCATGAAAACTGTTTAGCGGAGATGGTCGGGTCGGAAGTTCAAGGTCTCCTCCATGGGAAAGTGGTTAAGCCGTCTGTCTGTTTTATGCTCAAAGCTCAAAAGGTCGTGGGTTCGTTCTCAGAGCTCGATCTCTGCGTGAGACTTTGGGCAGGAAGTTCGCTGCTATGGCAAGAGAGACTGAGCTAGATGGGATACAACCCTGTGCAATGAGGTTGATCGTCTTGTCTGTTGACTCCTATTTTAACCCACGGAACCGGAAATACATGTTGTATTGTTAATTACTGTGGGGGTTTTTGAAATATTGCCGTTCCAAATTCTGTATTTACCTTTTATGTTGCATGAACTTCACAGAGGGTGAACACAAAAGTTGGAACGGTAATATTTTTAAAAACCCCACAGTCATTAATAATACACCCTATACAATGATAAAACATACACACCGACATTCATGATATTCAATTTCGATTTGATTACCCCTATCTCGTTCAACCTCAAAGAGAAGTTGTATTACATTCAAGGACGTCGCTTTCGCCTTAATGAGACTGTTATTTTTCTACTGGCTTATTGTATAGTGTGTTCTTTGATGGTTACTCATTTCCTTTGCTTCGTATCATTGTTAATCAATACCTGAGAATTTGTATATTATTTTATCTTAAGACGGTGATACTTTTAAAGATACTTTGAAGTCATCTCCTGCCTATAATACCTTGTAGTGTAGGGCAGGGGGAGCCTGGGGATCAAGGCCGCCTGACTAGTGCAGTCGCCTCGAACTGTGCAGGTTAGGGTTTTCTTTTCGCCCATGACAACACTTTGAAGTAATGGGAAAAATACCTGTAGGACCTTATTGTTTTCTTTGTTATTTATTGGCATATGTGTGTACAATTCCTTGTAGTGTCTTGTTCGTTATAAGTATAGTAAATACCTGATAATTTATTATTTAAAAAAAATGGCAGCGGCTAGATAGCGTTGTTTTCGTTCCGCATTTTATTCTCTAGAAAGACGAGATTAAATCCCTGGAGATCTGTCTACATAAAGTCGAAGTGTTGAAAAGTAGGTAACTTTGAACAGCGGACAATTAAGTTCATTGTGTACAATTCTGTAAATTAGCATGTACGTGCTCTACACAAGTAAAGCACAGCATGTAGAATAAGGAAATGTAACGCAGATTTAATATATATCGAAGAATAAAGCCAGAGAGAGGTAAATGTATATCTTTCATTCAAGTGTTCATAGGAAACGCTAAGACAATATTTACAACTCCGTGAATGGATGCTAGTTTAGACGTTTTGATTATCCAACCATCGATACAATCAATAAATACACGATTCAATTTAAAAACATTAAAAAGTTTAAACTATGAATAGTTATGAACATATGGAAACGAAAATAATTGTTGGCATAAAGATATTGCCGAGATGAGATTACGAATAAAAATTAAAACGTTACATTTGTTTCGAAAGGTACTATAAATGGTGAGAAAAAGACGGACAGAGATTGAACTGATTAACAGGTATGGGAGTATGCCTACAGAATCAGATCTTCGCATATTCTAGGTCACATTATATGATGTGGCATGGCCAGTTCCCTTCCTCTAGCCCTTCCTTCCCCGACAATCTCCTAAACAATATCATGAGCCTCATCATTATCATGTGCTCTGTCGGCAGGCATAGGCGTTCATGGCTCTCCACAGATCTCAGGTCTTTGGTGTTCTGTATCATCTCTGCTGATGATATTCCTCCACGCCACCGTCTCAATCCATCCAGCATCATTTCTCTTGGTGTGCCTCTGACCTCTTCCCCTCGATCATTCCAGTTGTCACGATGTTCTCCAATATCTCTTTTCTTATCATATGACCAAAGAAAGCTGTTTGTCTCTTTCTTATTGTTGTATATAATGTTCTAGTTTCATTAGCTTCTTTCAGTCAATCGTTGTTAGTTACTCTGGCTGTATTTGTGAAACTGGATCGACTCTAGAGCCATAATAGACTGGAAACAAATATTCCTACTTCTGCTTGGTATCGAACTTCTACCTCTGTCTCGACAAGCAAGCGCAATAACTACCATGCCACAGCATCTCCTAATGATCTTGTATTGAATTGAATACTAGACAAAAATAGAGAAGTTTGCTTTCAACGTCAGGAGGAGATGTTTGTAATCGCCGAAGATCAGAACATCTGGCTGTAGATGCAGATATAGAATCAATCTCGCTGAATAGTTAAACACTAGCATTTCTCAGACATTCATTCTAGAGCCTCGTGCTGCGGACATTTGTTAGCAGATGCGTTTGTTTCGTTCACCGAGATCATGTGCCCAGAACAGTATCAGACACATAACAAATCAGTCAATCATGACGAAAATTTATGTCTAACAAGTAACTGATTGGTTGATTGGTTGGTTGATTGGTTGGTTGTTGATGAGGTTGGTTAGTTAGTTGATTGGTTAGTTATTCGTGGATGAACCGTCTGAAATACTAAGTTTTATTATTAACTGCTTTTTGTGTGTGCATTAGATGGCTTTAAACTCGAGCGTAGTTCATTCACGTCCTCCTACTACTAGTAGATACAACTACTATGAATGCAGTGAACTGATTTTGTGCAATGCTTAGTTTACCCCGTTACTAGTATCCCTCGCCACCAGGCGAAACATCTCCAACTTCTGAGGTACTTGTGATTTACATCCCCATGTCAAAGACAAGAAGTCAACATTTAAGTACAACTGTCTGACGTGGGGAAAGAGCCCCCTACCTCGCGGTCAGAATAAATAATTTAAGCTCGTTAAACATTTTAGCCACGTCGGCCTTCAGTTTTAATCTGCTCCGTCGGATTTCTGGCGATGAGATCGCCTAAGCCATGAAACTGCTTCTGTCTTTTGTTATAGTGAGGATAGTGTAGAAATGTTTCCCAGACTCAGTAATGAGGTGCCATCTCCACAGCGACCAGGCTGCAAATTTCTCCTTACACTCTGCAATATCATAAGCTAGCTGGGAGTGCGAGACTGGCACTGGATTTTTACATCTGATGAGAGGTACTTTAAAATGTGACCAGGTTTTACATCAGCACAGCACATTCCGGCATGCAGGGATCAGGTGTATGTTGACATTGCTTAAACAATTCAGTGCCAACAAAAAATAGGTTTGGACCTAACCAAAAAGGTGGCGAAAATATGGTAAATACGGGTGTGTTAGTGTTATAACTTACAAGTTTGTAATATTGTTGCAGACATGTTGTATTATATATACAATTAAAGGTGGTTTCATAAGGTGTAAGCTGTGTGTAACTGTGTGTAAGCTCATGGCAGATACGAGAAATTACTTAAGACGTTGAATCATTCCATGGCACCTAATCAGTTAAATACATTTCAAGCATTTCGTTGTGGGATGCAAACTGCACCCCAGTGCACAGAGAGAAAACAAGGGGGAAAAAGACAGAAAATGGAGGCATATATTTTCCTGGAAGGTGGCACAAATTGACAAATATGTCAATTATATCAAGGTAGGGATACAATTGGTTTTTCTGTCTGTCCATGGTATTCTTTGCATTTTCCTCAGAAACCACATTTCTGCAGCCATCAGATGCTTTTCAGCTTGACTGCTCATTGTCCAAGTTTCACATTCCATACAAAAGAACAGGCTCTATGTATCCCCTCAACACTCTTTTTCTCGTTTCAATTGACATCTTTTTCCAATGACCAAGTACTACAGGAGACAAATGAACATCGTAAGCTGATTGGGGAAATTAGACGTAGACAGTCAACATTTTTTGGACATGTTATGAGAAGAAATGGATTGGAGAACTTAGTGACAACTGGCAAGATCGAGGGGAACAGACCAAGAGGAAGACCGAGAGGAAAATACCTGGATGGCTTGGCCACATGGCATGCACGAGACAGGAACACTGAGCTGATCCACGACACTGTTGATCGAGTGAAATGGCGAGTCATGACCGCCCACGCTTTCCGGCATGGCACATGATTGATTGAGGGATACAATAAGTGCGAAAAATAAAGGAAACTTGGACAAAAAGTATGCAAAAGTGAGTAGAAGAAATTCGGATAGCGGTGAGAAATCTGTAGAAATATGACAGGCTAAACATTGATGGTGAATCTCTACTGAAGTAATATACTTTACTGGACGCATAAAAGGTACATTTATAAATATAAGGTGTAAGTTAAACTTTCACAGACAAACAAACACACATAAAAAGTAGACCATCTAACTAAATAATGTGCAACGCACTACTTTCCCCCCAAGCACTATATATAACTATTTAATCCAATGCCCCGCTTTCAATCTACAATTTAGTTTCAAAGAATACATTGCAACAGTACAATTAAGTCAAACTCGTGGAACAATCTGGAATAATTTGCCTCCCAAAATACTCGCACGAAAACGAGAAACCGCTATAGCAGGAAAATCTAGCGAAGGTATTATCCCCAATTTTACCATCATGCGACAGGAGGTGATCGATAACATAAATCTTTGTTCTGTCCTACTTAATCGATACCGTGTGAGGCTTGATTTTATTCCCCACGCCACACCAAAAAATCTTCGTTACCACATTATCTAGCTGTCTAGTTATAGCTATACTTGTTCTCATCTTCCCATGCTCTGTCATTAGCAGCGATTCTAGTAATCTTCTTGTTTGCCGTTCTCTGTGTTTACACACGCGTACATACTTGTTACATGTTTCTGGGTACATATACGTGGGTGAAACCTACATACACACAAGAACACACTTTCTCCTTCCCTTCATCTCTCTCTCCCTCTCTCTTTATATATCTTTTACGCTCTTATTCAACCGTAAACTATTGCATTTTTTCCTGCCTGTATCAAATTAGCAATATCTCAACGCATGTGCACACATAAACATAATTTATTGAAATGTATGTATACAAGCACGGGTAGACAGACAGAGAGAAAGTGAGACATACAGACAGATAGACAGATCGACCGATCTACCGACCGAGAGAATTTCATTTTCAAAGGGTCATAAATTGGGCCGGCAGGCCCGCCAGACATTCGGTCCTTCCAGTCACTCATCTTTTGCACGCCAGTTATCTGAATGGTACATGTTCATTGACACACACACACACGCACGCACGCACGCACGCACATACACACACACACACACACACATCATAGTAAAATGAATACTGTAACATTCACCAAACATAACAAATAATATTTCAACGTTTTGAGACAAGCAGGCAGCGCACGCGCACACACACACACGCCCATATCCACACATACATAATACACACACATACTTACATACACACATACATGCATACACATATACACACAGACACATGTACACACAGGCAAACACACACATACAGACAGACAGCATACTGAAACGAGTCTGTTATCTCATCACCAGGGACGGTGGTTGCCATGTGTTGGTTTATAACGAGGCTGGCACATCTGCGCCTTTCGGCAGACACATTCTAATTCAACGCGTCGTTAAAGAGAACCAGTTTCTGGCCCTCTTTAACACACACAATTCTGGCAATATCTGCAAATAAGTTTTCCAACTTTAAATTTTAATTATAACAATGACGCACAAGACCGACTCTTTTGAATTTTGAAGAACGTACAGTACTTTATTTTCAATGTTATGTGTTTGTGTAAGTCTAAGAAGACTAGGCCGTATTCACAATGCGTCGATCATGTGATATAGAACAACCAGTTTCTTGGGGGGGGGGGGGGGGGGGGGGGGGGGGGGGGGGGGGGGGGGGGGGAGAGGAGAGGAGCGGAAAAAAAAGGAGGGGGGGGGGGTAGTGTTGACTATAAAATGTTTCCTTCGCCTGGAATGAATCTGGTATTTCTTTGAAGACACTCTTCCACAACAGGTTGATACTGGTGCAATTTCTCTAAGAAATTACCGTCTGCCACAAATGGAAACTGATGCCTTTATTTTCTAATGTTTTAGTTTCCAACACGTGATAAGGGTGATTTTTATCCACATCTAGCTACTGACGCCAATGATCCAAGACATGATCTTTATCTACACATACTTACTGCAGCATCTGTCTAAGACATGATCTTTATCTACACATACTTACTGCAGCATCTGTCTAAGACATGATCTTTATCTACACATACTTACTGCAGCATCTGTCTAAGACATGATCTTTATCTACACATACTTACTGCAGCATCTGTCTAAGACATGATCTTATCTACACATACTTACTGCAGCATCTGTCTAAGACATGATCTTTATCTACACATACTTACTGCAGCATCTGTCTAAGACATGATCTTTATCTACAACATACTTACTGCAGCATCTGTCTAAGACATGATCTTTATCTACACATACTTACTGCAGCATCTGTCTAAGACATGATCTTTATCTACACATACTTACTGCAGCATCTGTCTAAGACATGATCTTTATCTACACATACTTACTGCAGCATCTGTCTAAGACATGATCTTTATCTACACATACTTACTGCAGCATCTGTCTAAGACATGATCTTTATCTACACATACTTACTGCAGCATCTGTCTAAGACATGATCTTTATCTACACATACTTACTGCAGCATCTGTCTAAGACATGATCTTTATCTACACATACTTACTGCAGCATCTGTCTAAGACATGATCTTTATCTACACATACTTACTGCAAGCATCTGTCTAAGACATGATCTTTATCTACACATAACTTACTGCAGCATCTGTCTAAAACATGATCTTTATCTACACATACTTACTGCAGCATCTGTCTAAGACATGATCTTTATCTACACATACTTACTGCAGCATCTGTCTAAGACATGATCTTTATCTACACATACTTACTGCAGCATCTGTCTAAGACATGATCTTTATCTACACATACTTACTGCAGCATCTGTCTAAGACATGATCTTTATCTACACATACTTACTGCAGCATCTGTCTAAGACATGATCTTTATCTACACATACTTACTGCAGCATCTGTCTAAGACATGATCTTTATCTACACATACTTACTGCAGCAACTGTCTAAGACATGATCTTCATCTACCCTTATCTACTCGGCTTTTTATCTAAGACATGATTTTCAACCACACCTAGCTAATTGACTATTTGTCTAAGATACTATCTTAAACCAAACGTGACAACCAACGTCTTTTCTCGAAGACATGATCCTCAGCCGCACGTGGCTACAAACGACTGCGAAAGTAGCACAGAAACAGTAGAATTATCCATTCAGCCATACCTTAGCGTCATTTGGATACCATTCACATCCGATGTGCCAATTAATTTCTCATTTTGCTACTTTGTTGTGTGTATTCTGATATAACTCCCTTTTCGTGTCTTTTCTATCATACTTATATGTGAGAGTGTGTCGGCAATGTCTAGATGTGTAGTTGCACTATGCCGCACCAATATTATCCGTGCGTGTGGTTTATCTATTCACGTCTGTTGTAACGTACATTAGTCGGGCTAGAGCCTCCGCAGGAACTAGAGCCTCAGCAGGAGTTAGGCGGAGGTTCGTAGAGGAACCGGCCGGTCTAGCATAATAGAAAATCAATTGGGGGACCCTTTGAAGAAACTGAGACAGTCCATAAATAAGTATTGTTATAGTATTGTTATAGTATTGTCTAAGATAAGTATATAGATAATAGTATTGTTTGACGCTCATAGAAGGAGGAAAAGGAAGTAGAGATTAGAGGACGCACTAGACAAAATAAAATTTGAAAGCTATAGTTACCGACCGGGATTCGAATCTGTCACCTCTAAATGACGACAACGCCTCTCTGTAGGAACAAGTGTACTTTAGTTGGTCATGCGTCGAAGTACACTGGTTCCTGCAGAGAGGCGCTGTCGTCATTTGGAGGTGACAGGTTCAAATCCCGGTCGTTAGTTGTAGCTTTCAAATTTTATGTTGTCTAGTGCGTCCTCTAATCTATACTTCCTTATTCTCCTTCTGTTAGCGTCAAACAATACTATGTGTGTTTATTTATGGACTAGCATAATAGAGCTACTGAAGGAGGAAGACTGAGGTACGTGGAAGAACTTGCCGGCCTAGCATAATGGGGACCAGCCAACGCTTCTAAGGAGGAAGACGGAGGTTTATGGGGAGCCTACTGTCCTAGTATATGTGTTCGGGTAGCCACTTGTTATCGGCTATATGGAACATTGTTTTATGCAGACACTGCCGTGTGCAGGGATTCAAAGGAATCATACTCCAGAAATTAGTTAATTGCAAGTTCGTGGCTGAGAGATTACAAGGATACAAGTAACAGTTCAAATGAGGTTAATTGGGGATTACCACATGTTATAATGGCTGCATGAGCTGTCATTAACGCGAGGAGCTTGGAAATCAATGCATTGCTGCAATTGTATAGTTGAATGGTAGAGATGGACATTATCATTCATCTGATGGCTCAATACATATCTCATGTTGAAACCTTGCCGATAGATTGTTTCGTAACTGCTGTGTGGATGGAGGAAGGTGGTGGGGTGGGTAGGGGGAGGGAGGGGGTGCTGTACATGTTAGTTATACATTCTTAGACACTTGGTCATGGCAGATCTATCACATAATCCATACGGATCAATGTATAACCGTATCAATATGTAACATCTTTTACCAGATGTTTGATATCTTCAATGTTGAGATGAGTTGAGCTGAGTTAAGAACCGACATCAATGCACTCAGGACATTCCCATATGTGCTCCTTTCCTTCGTTCAAGAGCCAAGAGGAGTCATACTAATAATGTACTTCAATCTAATGTGAAGTCACAAATACAAAATCTCGCTGATAAAAATTAAGTCTTCACATTAATTATGAAATTCAGAATCTAAGTCAGTCCAGGATAGCAATGTCCTGACCGTGAAACAAAATTTCGGCACGACGTGACCGTGAAACAACTGACCTACTTCATGACTTTGTAAAGTAACGGACATGTTTCAAGCCACGAGGCGTATTGGGTATATGATGCTAGGTCAATAGTTTAGACCAAGCGACACTCGGTGGGTCATGTGATCGATATCACACCGGCCATCTTGACTCCCCAGGACATTTACTGGTACCCAATTTAGGCTGAATCGAACGGAGGAGGGGGCGGGGGGGGGGGGGAGAGAAATCTGAGAAAATAATCCTTACTTCAAAGAGGATTCGAAACATTGCCACCTGGCCAGGAGGCAAGAGTAGTACCCAACGCGCTACAGTCGCTCTAGACGACCCTTGTATATGTGTAGACATGAAGCGGGTAGGACATATTTTGAATGCCAAAGAGTAAAGCATTATAGTGCACATGACTAAGTGTGAAATAATACAAAATAATAGCGCCAATATTGATAATCACAGAATAGAAGTTAACAGTGCAGACAGTGACCGTAAACAAATACCACAAACATATTGCATAATTTGAAAGTCAAAGCGTAAAACATAGCAGTGCACATTTCTCAGCACTATGTGCAAACTGTGACAACATCAAATACAGAGCACAGCAGTTAATATTTAGATAGACAAAGGAAAATTAAGTAAAGTAGCTGATAATTTGACAGTGTATTTTATGCTTCATATTGCAGTTTTCAACAACGTAAGTTTATCCGTTAAAATGCAGATTTTGAAGGTCTTGAGTAAAGCGTAATAGTGTACCTTTAAAGAGTAAAATAAAATCAGAGTGCGCGTTAAACTGCCCATAAATAACCACAGTTGTGCACATTTTGGAAGCCCAGAAACAGAAGCATAATGGTTCACAATTTGAAGGCCTAAATAAAACATCCGTCTAGACCAGCAGATAAGTATGCATAGATTACATTAAAGGCACTGCGTGTGAACGGGCAACGCGTAAGTAATGGACATCTTATGTACTGGTCGTTACAGCGGTACGCTCGGGGTGTAGGATTTATAGGTCTCAGATTCCTTTATCTATTTGTCTGTCTGTGTCTATTGTCTGTCTGTCTGTCTGTCCGTCCGTCCATCCGTCCGTCCGTCCGTCCGTCCGCCCGTCCGTTCGCCCGTCTGCCCGTCCGTCCGTCTGCCCGTCCGTCCGTCCGTCCGCCCGCCCGCCCGTTCGCCTGCCTGCCTGCCTGCCTGCCTGCCTGTCTGTATGTCTCTGTCTGCCTGCCTGCCTGCCTGCCTGTCTCTGTCTGTCTGTCTGTCTGTCTGTCTGTCTGTCTGTCTGTCTGTCTGTCTGTCTGTCTGTCTGTCTGTCTGTCTGTCTGTCTGTCTGTCTGTCTGTCGTTTTTACGTTACACAATGTACATCTATAATTTTATCTCCATTTTTTAAATTTTTGCGAGAATGCTCACGACAATCGTTTGTGTATGTTTGTCTAAAGTGTGCGAGTTTGTTCAAACTAGTTTCAGTGATTATGTGAGGCATGATGTATGTGTCTAGATGTGAGGATGTGTGTGTGTGGGTGTGTGTGGGGGGTGTGTGTGGAGGATGTGAGTGGTTGGGATGTGTGTGGAGGTTGGGGGATGGATGGGTGGGCGGTGTGTGTGGGGGTTGTGTGTATGTGTGGGGGAGGTATGTGTGGGTAGGGAGATGTGTGTGCAGGTGGGCGATGTGTGGGTGGGTTGGGAGATGTGTGGGTGGATGGAGGATGTTATGGTTGGTGAAGAGATGTGTGGTGAGTGGGGGATGTGTGTGTGTGTGTGGGTGAGGGATGTGTGTGGGGGTGAGGGATGTGTGTGTGTGGGTGAGGATGTTTGGGTGGATGGTTCGAGATGTGTGTGTGTTGGTGAGTGGGGATTATATGGGTGGGTGGGTGAGTGGGGAATGTGTGTGGGTAGGTGAGTGGGTGGGTGAGGGATGTGTGGGTGAATTGGTGTGTTGGGGTGTGAGGGATGTGTGTGGCTTGGGGGATGAGTGTATTATGGGTGTGAGGGGATTTGTGTGGGGATGTGTGTCCGGGTGAGGGATATGTCTGTGTGGGTGGGGTGTGTGTGGCGGAAGTGTGGGTGGGTGGAGAATGTGTGTTTATGTGGTGAGGGTGTTTGTAATTGGGGATAGGATTTGTGGGCGGGGATGTGTGGATGGGTGAGGGATGTGAGGGGAGATGTGTGTGTATGGGTGTGTAGCGTGTGAGTTGCGTGTGGGTGGGGGATGTGTGTGTGTGGGTAGGTGGTGGAGGTGTGGTTGGGTGTGAGATGTGCGGGTGAGTGGGGGATGTGTGTTTGGATGGGTGGTTGGGGTGTGTGAGTGTGGGCTGGTATGTGGTGGATGTATGTGTGGATGGGTGGGTGAGGGATGTGCGAGTATGAGTGGCTGAGGGATGAATACATGGTGGGGGAATTTGTGTGTGGGGGATGAGTGTATGGGTGGGAGATGTATGTGGATGGGGAGATGTGAGAGAGCTGGGGTGTGTGTGGGTGGGTGATGTTTGGGTAGGTGGGGGATATGTGTTTTGGTGGGGGATTTATGGCTGAGAGATGAGTGGGTAGGGGATGGTTGACTGAGGGTGTGTGGGTGGATGGGTGGAGGATGTGTGGGTGGGTGGGTGAGTGTATGAAGGATGGGTGTGGGATGTGTGTCTGGGTGGGTAGATTTTGTGTGGGTGGAGGATGTGCGTGTGGTTGGGTACGGGATGTGTGTGTGGGGTAGATTGTGTGGGTGGGCGAAGAGTGGGTGGGGTGTGTGTGTGGGTGGATGCAGGATGTGTGGGTTGGCAGAGGATGTATGTGGGTCGGGGAATGTGTTGTTGGGTGATGCGTGTTTGGCTGAGTGGTTGGGGGTGTACGGGTGGGTGAGTGTGTCTGGGTTGGGGGATGGGTGGGGAATGTGTGTATGTGTGATTGGGGATATGTGTGTGGGTGGGAGATGAGTGTGTGGGTGGGGGAATATATGTGTGCTTGATGATGTGTGTTGTTGGTGATATGTGTGTGGTGGATGTGTGGTGGGGGGATGTGTCTCATAACATGTTATATGCATTGTTTATGTTTACAACATTCATTTGACAATGTATTTTCCTATGTGAATGTATCATGTACTATTGATGAACGAAAGATGAGTGATTGGAAGGGCTGTATGTATGACATGCCTGTGTGCCCACTTTGTAACCCTTCGAATATAAAGATAAATCAATCAATCAATCAATCAATGAATCTGTCTGTCTGTCTGTCTGTCTGTCTGTGTACCCGTCTGCCTTCCTGTCTATTTGATTATCTATTTGCCTGAGAGAATTGTAGTTGCTATATCAAAAACATTACTAATATATTAATGATTATCGCGCATTTTCAATGTGTTGTAATGCACATATTGTCATTAATGTTGTCTAAGATTAGTCTCATAAGTGATGTGTCAATGAAATAATGTATGACAGCAGTAAGATAGTAGGGACAGATTGTTAGACGGTAGTTCTTAACCTTTTAAAAATAAAATTCGTTCGTTCGTCTTGTCTATCTATGTGTCTGTCTACTACCTAGCTGTCCTTATATCACACTGTTCATTGATCAGTGTGTCTGTCTGCTTGTTTGTTTATTTTCCCATCTAAATAACTGGCCAGAGTATAACCCATCAGGGTGAAACTGAAAGTAAAGGTGATCCCCGTCAATAACCACCAGACTGTGCTTATGTCACTCTACCACCCTTCCAGTGCGTTCTTGTCACCACTGTCTCATTTCCACCCAGAATTCAGGAGTTAATCCTATTGATTTATTGATTAATGTGTTTCTGTCAAACAAAGTGTCACCATTTGGTTTTCGTATTGTTGTCGCATAACATTCCATCAATTATTGATACATTTTCACCATTATATGAGACGGTCATATTTGCCGTTCTGGATGGAAACTTGGTTTTTAGGTTGCTATAATTCGACGTCACATTATTCGGGCACTTCCACAGAAGCTCCGTCTCCATCAAGAACCCTGAATTCGTCATCGCATACGTCTTTCCTTGCTGGAAGCACACACACTTAAATCCAAATTCAAACGTCCCGCCTTGCTGGAACTAGACTTAAATCTAAACTGAAACGTCCTTCCTGATTGGAACCATACTTAAATCCAAACTCAAATGTCTTTCCTGGCTGGAACCACACTTAAATCCAATCTCAAGTGTCCTTCTTTGCTGGAACCACACTTAAATCCAAACTCAAACATTCCTAAATATGTTGTTATATTGGTAATTGTATCTTCAGCTAGCAATCGTTCATAGATCATTATTGTCCAGCAGTTTGTTTTGTTGAAACCTTTTCCTTCATAATATTCTATTGAAATGCGTCTATCATAAGCCAGAAGTCACATCTCTCTTGCTCTCATGTGTAAATTATCTATCACATCTTGAATCCATCTAAATAGTCGTAGACTATACAGACTTCAGAATGTCTGCCTTCTCCGCTGTGAGTGTTCCATCTATCTGGCGTTCTGGATGTCAATAGATGCGCGTTTTAGATGTCAATAGATGAGTTCGCTGGTTGCGTGGCATTTTTAGCTGGTTCCGGATTGTATAACTATTAGATTTTGGTAATACTTCTACTTCTTTCCTCTACTTGAATGAGTGCTAATAAATACTGTTTAATTTATTTCTCAATATAGTGAAAACTAAGCATACTATATTTACAGCCTGTGCCATCAGTTCTCTGTGGTGTGTGCCGCGTCACGAGGTTGTAAAAGGAAATGTAGAAGCTCATAGCCTTGAAGTCGGGACTACTGTGGGAATAAGGCGAGCAATGGAGCGACCTGATATAACGAATGCCATACGTGAGGCAGGCAGGACGATTAACCCTATCAAATGATGACTGTGAATATGAAACACTGACCAGACCTCAATAATATCACGCCATAAGGAGTGAAGCCAGAGAAGAGCGCTTTGAACCAGAGATATTAGTCTATTAACAGGTAACTTGGTGTCGTCAGTCGCTCAACGCTGAGGGAGATATTATCACACTCACACGTATGAACCGAATGGTTCAATATGTAGTGAGAATAACTAATTAACTAACGAACTAACTAACTAACTAAACTAACTAACTAACTAAACTAACTAAACTAACTAACTAAACTAACTAACAACAACTAACTAACTAACTAACTAAATAACTAACTAACTAACTAACTAACTAACTAACTAACTAACTAACTAACTAACTAAACTAACTAACTAACTAACTAACTAACTAACTAACTAACTAACTAACTAACTAATAACTAACTAACTACACTAACTAAACTAACTAACTAACTAACTAACTAACTAACTAACTAACTAACTAACTAACTAACTAACTAACTAACTAACTATATAACTAACTAACTAACTAACTAACTAACTAACTAACTAACTATATAACTAACTAACTAACTAACTAACTAACTAGCTAACTAACTAACTAACTAACTAACTAACTTACTGAATGACTGACTGACTGACTGAATGACTGACTGACTGACTGACTGACTGACTGACTGACTGACTGACTGACTAACAAACTAACATAACTAACGAACTAACCAACACAACCAACCAACCAACCAACCCAATCAACCAACTCACCCTAACAACTAATGAACTAATAAACACTAACTAACTACTACTAACTAACTAACTACACTAACTAACTAACTAACTAACTAACTAACTAACTAACTAATAACTAACTAACGAACTAACTAAATAACTAACTAAACTAATAACTAACTAACTAGCTAACTAACTAACTAACGTAACTAACTAACTAACTTACTGAATGACTGACTGACTGAGGAATGACTGACTGACTGACTGACTGACTAACAAACTAACTAACTAACGAACTAACCAACCAACCAACCAACCAATCAACCAACTAACCAACTAACCAACTAATTAACTAACTAACTAACTAACTAACTATTAATTAAATCCAGGACCATTTATGTCGGCAAGATAAAAGACCTTCTTCTAACGGGATTGACATGCATTTTATTCTCGGCATCATTGGATGGACAGGTAATCTCGAATTGTTCACAAATACACTCGTCAAAACGATCATACACACGCTTCTTAGAATAGGATAACTGTGTCATGTATTCCGCATTCCTGATTGCATATATCAAGAGACATTCGCTAGGGCAGTTGGAACATTGGATATCAAACAGCTTGATTCAATGATACGCATATGAGACACGAGACAATCTTGGATATAGACTCTAACACACGAGAATAAAAAAGCTTTTTAAAACGGAGAGATATGTGTAGTGGAATACATTTTTAACTCGATGATAGGAAAATATTCAAGAAGCAGAAGAGAAAAACACCCGCCGATAGGGGTACAACTACCATCATAGGTACTACGTGTTGTCTGAATGCGTAGGCTAGGAAGTGGACACGCATGCAGTCAAACGTGTTTGTGAGTATGCGTGTTATGTGCTTACGAGAAATATATAACAGCGCACTTATGGATGTATGCATGTTAATACTATGTATGTAAATATTTTTGGAAATCAGCGTGGCCGAGAGGTTTGACTGCTGGCGCTTAAACTTTCCCTGGTGACAGTGGCGTAGTGGTTGTATTCTACACGCTTGTTAGATGGAGGGACATGTGATTATGTTGTGACTTTTGGTCGTAAAATAGAAATATCTTAGAATCACAGTGAATTTCAATTTTACAATTCACTAATTGTGAACTGGTAATAGGGCGCTCCGAAAGCAATGGCAACTACTGAGCGTAATCTTGCCAAGAAATCAACAATCAGATTAAAAGATGATGATATACTGACAGCAATGTCCTGTAAAAGATATGCGAAAAAAAACGAGAAGGAGAACTCTCACTCAAAATCAGTTCAGCGTTCTATGCTGGATGTAATAGTTATTCTACTAAGTTTAGCATTAAATATCAAAAGCTAAACTAGAAAAACAGCTGTACAAATGTATGTGTTAAGTACTTATGTTGCAGGCAATTACGTGTGCAAAAACGTATGCACGTTATAAGTCCCTTGTAATACTTCCATTCAGCAAAGTAAATATGCCGGACTCCTTGGCCTAGAGGCTAGCGACTTTCTCCGTATTCCCATATACTCTCGTGAGTAACGTGACGTGCGCTAGAATCGGTAGCGGTTCTAATCGCGTCGGTAACCTACGGTTTATGTGAGCCGGTTGCTCAGAAAGCAATGGCAAACTCCTGAGCGTAATCTTGCCAAGAAATCAACAATCTGCTGAAAGATGCTCATGTTGACAGCGATGTCCCGTAAAGGATATGCGAACAAAACAAACAAGTAAATATAATTTGTTGGGCGTTAATAACTCAGGGAAAGTGAACACAGTAAAGGAACCCTCTCCTTGTAATGAGGCCTATTAATGCTGTCTTTCTTGCACTTGTGTTAATCCACATACGAAAGTAGACACTGAGCATATATATATATATATATATCTATATATATATTATATATATATATATATATATATATATTATATATATATATATATATATATATATATATATACACACACATACACAGCTGTATATGCATATTTATTTGTTGCAGTATGTTTGTGTTAATCCAATATCAATCAATCAATCATGTTCATGCCGGAAAGCGTGGGCGGTCATGACTCGCCATTTCACTCGATCACCAGTGTCGTGGATCAGCTCAGTGTTCCTGTCTCGTCCATGCCATGTGGCCAAGCCATCCAGGTATTTTCCTCTCGGTCTTCCTCTTGGTCTGTTCCCTTCGATCTTGCCAGTTGTCACCAAGTTCTCCAATCCATTTCTTCTCATAACATGTCCAAAAAATTTTGACTGTCTACGTCTATTTCTCTAATCAATTTACGATTTTCATTTGTCTCCTGTAGTACTTGGTCATTGGTTTTTCTGTCTGTCCATGGTATTCTTTGCATTTTCCTCAGAAACCACATTTCTGCAGCCATCAGATGTTTTCAGCTTGACTGCTCATTGTCCAAGTTTCACTCCATACAAAAGAACAGGCTCTATGTATCCCTCAACACTCTTTTTCTCGTTTCAATTGACATCTTTTTAATTGTCGAGAATAGAATGTTTGATCTGCTACAGGCTACTTTCGCCATGCCGATTCTGTATTCAATATACAGGCGTTTTATTTGATATTGTAAACGAGTCCTCTTCTCTTTTGTTTTCTCATTTACTGCGGTTTCATTCACATTCTTTACGTAACTTTCTTGAAATCTGTTAAACATTATAAGTATGTTTGAACCACTGACTATTTTGTCGCATTTGAACACCTATTCCTCTTACTTGTAAACATCAGTTAGCTTTTCATTGCTTCTGTGATTCCTTGAATGTTGCACTATTATTTATTAGTGTCTTTTCCCCTTTTTGTTTTGTATTTTTTTTGTTGTGATATTGTGTGTTTTTTTGTTTTTTTTTTTGGATTTAACTCGTAGAAACAATCAAATTATTGAAAATATATGTTTATATGTTTGCGTCGTTAATTTGTTCGACTCAGTTTTCTTCTTCTTTGTTTTCTTTGAGTGCATACCACCATGAAAACTTGGTGGGCATCGTTCGCTTTCACAGAAGCTTCCAATAGATACGGAGAGAAAGTTCAGATCTCATCCTAAGTTTTGGTTCTGTGCGGGTGTGTGTTTTAGTGTTATGAAATTATAATAGTGTTTACAACTGCCATACTGATTGTTTTATTGATTTAGTACACGAATTTGAATATTCAAAATGCATCTTTCTATCGACTCTAACATCACATTGAATAAATGCAATTCTTCGTTAACAGCGACCGAATATTTTCACATTAAAAAGTACGTGTTTCAGATTCCTGGTTTACAGTTTTTCATAGATAAGTGTGCTAATTTTCACAAGGAAATTAACACAACGCCCAAGCAATCTGCCCATCAACTTTAGAATGTGGGTAATTTGAGATGACGCGGAACAACCCCACCCCCCTGCTTGGGTATTTTCTCAGATTCACACCGGAAATCCATTTCTTTGGAGGTCTATTTTTTCTTACGAGAGTTTGAAATATTGCCAGTATTTTTTTTTTGTTTGGAGGTGATGGTAGTGGTGGGGGGTTGTTTGTATTAAAGCTGGCGAGTAAAATAATTTTCGGTTACTATTGTTTAAACTAGGCTGGTCTTGATGTCTGCTTCGCAGTGTTTTATGGTTGAATCAAAGACCTGAAAAAGAAACTTGCACATTTAAGTAAGTGTACCCAAAGTCGACTCTGTGGCTAAGGGATGTAGTTTAGGTTAGTTCAGTTTAGTCGACGGATCAACATCACGGCATACGGGCGTAACCCATAAGTTCTACTCCTAACTCAAGCCTGAGTCCGGAGAATCTCAGCTCAGTCCACGAACTCCGTAGCACCGGTGAAATTCTTAAATACTTTGGGTAGATTATTAGCTTGAAATTTTGCCCGGGCAACGCCGTTAGGCTACATTTTTTAAATTTCCAACTGCCAAGGGATTTTTTAAGTGCGCAACAATACACACGGGGGTCTGATCTCACTACCAAGAGACCAGGGGAAATTTTGTTACTAGAAGTCCACGAGAAAAAATTCCGTCCCTCACCGGGGCTTGAACCCGGGACCTTCAGCACTCGAGGCGGACACACTACCTCGAGACCACTCACCCCATGGCCAAGGCGTTACGGGCGTAATTCGTAATGCCACACACTGTGTTCGAAACACAGCTGTGGACGATTTGGCAGCAGACCTCCTGGCGTTGGTTTTAGAAAATGGTATGCGTGCCGGTCGTTCAGAAAGCAATGGTAAACACTGAATGTAAACTTGCTGAAAAATCACAAACAGACCAAAAATTCTGGGGTTGACTTCGACGTCCTGTAAAGGATATGCAACTAATAACCCATGCATTTAAGGATTTAAGCACACGTGCATCAAGATAAGAGATAAATAGAACAATATTAGAATCACAGGATGTATTCATGAGAAGGTTTGAAATAAATTAACAAAGTATGAAATATTGCCTTACATATAATCAACAGTCATGTGAACTACAGAAAAGGCACAAACGTGAACAAAAGTAGGATGCTATAAATATTTAAAGCTAATAAGGGACGAACAACCAAATAGAAAACGATCACAAAGGGATATTGTACCAAAAACATGATGGTGGTTTGCACTCTGAGGGATAGTAGACGCTTGTCGAAGTTAGTCCGCAAGTAGTGTGGCTTATTTTGTCTCTAATAGGTAACAGAATCTTAAAGATTTAAATGTGTAAAGCCGATAGGATCGACTTCACTGCACCAAGTCTTATCCCGTATGGTTCAGTCTCTTTCAGGAGAGCAGTCTACCGACGCCGTCACATAAAGCACGAACTCGGGAGCTCCGAGCTACGACTCCCATGAGTTTCCGAGAAAACTGCACTAGTGAAGCGGATGTGGAGTCCGTGATCGAACCCAAAACTTTTGCCACGGTGACACCCTTGTTTGACTAGGGATTGGCACCCGTGTAACTCGACAGGCAGGCAGGATATTCTCAAGGCCAACTACTTGCTTACGGGAGAGGGTAACTGACTGATTGACTGGCACCTTGCCGTCTTGACAGACAATAGTTTGTAAAATAGAGTTGTACCTTTCCATAACACAGAGCCAGGGCTGAATTTAGAGACCACGTGTTGCCCATACAGCATGGTCTCTCTCTCTCTCCCTCTCTCTCTCTCTCTCTCTCTCTCTCTCAGCTCTCTCTCTCTCTCTCTCTCTCTCTCTCTCTCTCTCTCTCGGCCTGTCTAGTTTATTCCAGAGGAAAGGTAACACCAATACGTCTGGAATAAGATCAGCTGCAGAAGCTGCCAGATCAGCTTCGCATGTCGGAGTTTCCATCCTAGTCCAGTGGCCGACCAAAGCTTATGACCTGGTCAGACCTGACAGAAGGAGAGGGTAATAGAAAAACGTCAACATTTCATTCTTCCATTCCAGATGTGTGACTTGCTCATTTACGCATTCCCGGAACGATATGTGGTGCGGTTTTCTTGGCCTCCACATGCACATGGGGAGGGATGGGGTGTTACATCCGCCTTTAACATCAGTTTCAAGCGTTCAGGAAAAGTGAGTGCCCCGCTTGATTTAGGTGTGGGTATTCCCCTATTTCGGTGGGTGTGTTGGTTTACCTGAATAGCGTTTGTCATTTTCTTATGCGTTGCTAGCTCACGCTCTTGTGCATTGCCCACTACTGTTGGTTGCCTATACTCCAGAGCGTCTCCCACTCTAGTACGTCGCCCACACTCTACAGAGTTGCCAACTCTCTTGTGCGTTGTCCACATTCGTATGCGCTGCTCACACTCTAGTGCACTACCCACACTCTCGTGTGTTGCCGCGCTCTTGAGAGTTGCACATGCTATTCAGTTTGTCCAGAAAATTGTGCATTACTCACACCCGTGTGCCCGGCGCACCTCTTATGCGTGTTCCTCACTCCTGTGCGTAGCTCAGACGCGTGTACAATGTGACATTCTTAAGCGTAAACCACACTTTTGTCCGCTTCCAGCACTCACCATAATGCCTCTCTGAACCGCCGTCTCATATAATTGAAATCGGCAAATCATCTGCTTCCAAATCGCTCGTTGCTTATAAACTGCTGAGACCCGTGGTGCTATTTCATTGCTTAGATACGAATTATGTCCATATTCCATAGTTGTGGGTTCATGTAGATGACAGACCTGGCTAACGAAGACACCTGTTTTAGGGGTGTTTAACTGGTCATGCATCAACGTACTATTGTTCCTGCAGCGAGGCGCTGTCGTCATTTGGAGGTGCCTACAGCTTTCAATTTTTATGTTCTCTAGTGCGTTCTCTAGTCTCTAATTCTTATCCCCACAACTATGAGCGCCAATCAAAACGTGTGTATTTATTTATGAACTATCTTAGTGGCCTCAAAGGGTTCACCAGATTGATATATATATATATATATATATATATATAATATATATATATATATATATATATATATATATATATATATATGTGTGTGTGTGTGTGTGCTTGTGTGTGTGTGTGTGTGTGTGTGTGTGTGTGTGTGTGTGTGTGTGTGTGTGTGTGTTGCTCTATTTCCTCAAAAAAGGATCAACATCATTGTACTCCGGGAAACCCAAAAACAAAACTAAAAATACTCGAAAGTTGTAAATTACTCAAGTCGATACTTCATTGTACAGAGTTTTCCGACATCTGGGTTGGCCTCGCTTTGCAAAACTGTAATCCTTTCACCGATACCATCAGACGAAAGCACGACCTCCGTCGCTACAAGGATGACCACTCTCCGAGTATCCGGAAAAACTAAACTGTTGGTCTGAAACACGCAGTTCAGGTAACGAACCCGTGATCTTAAGAGTGCGAAGCAGACGACTTAATCACTTCACGACGAATTCCGCTGGCATAAACTCATCTCTCCCATTATATGTTGGAAGCTGAAAGAAGTTGCTCGTTTCAGTATCAAACTGGTTACCATCACTTCGGCTTCCTCCCGTCATGTTCCCTCCTGAAGCCTCACTTAAATATCTAAATGCAAGCATCCTTAAATAGGCTAATTTGCTACTGTATATTCACTTGCGGGTCGTTCATAGATTATCTTACAATTATCTCATGTGATCATCGTGACTTTTCCAACTAGTGCAGTGTTTCCCAACGTGGGGCCCACGCCCCACAGGGGGGCAATTCGATTGTTGAGGGGGGGGGGGGGCAATTCGAAAATGGAAGAAATCGGCTGGATATAACAAAACGGGGAAGCTTGAGACTGAAGTTAACTAAATTGGAACCTGACATAAGATCTCTTTGCAGCAAGTATCAAGCGCAAGGATCTCACTAAATTTAAATAATAAATAATTACTAATAATTAAAATAATATAGAAAAATCATTCATTAACATTATTTTGTACTTGAATATCAGTTCTCCATTGTATGTTTTGAAAATTTACTTACTTTCTGTTTGCTCAATAATTTCCTAGTGATTTCTTCCTAAAACCTATCATTCAAGTTTCTTTAGTGAACATTTCAATTTTTAAATATTAAAAATAATGTATATGTTGGGGGGCGGGGTGTGTGAGGGGGGAATAAGAATGTTAGAAAGGCTTAGGTGGGGCATAGCACAAAAAAGGTTGGGAAACACTGAACTAGTGGATCTAATAGACAACATATTAACACAACATGTACAGCATATGCAGTAGTAAGAGGTTTTATGAATATTAATATTCACTCGCTGAATCCTTGCTCCACATCTGTGTCAATATTTCCACTCTCACGTAAATATATTCCACAGTCAGGGAATTGTTGAAGCATCCTACCATATAAGGCAAGCTAGCAAAAAGTAAACAAGGATACACGTGGGAAGATACTATCAAGAGATGAAAGAACAGCAATCTGACAGAATGTGAAATCAAGGCGAGAGATAGACAGTGTTGGAGACTCATGGCAGCCAACCTTCATTGTGGAGACGGCACATGCTTGCTTGATTGACTACGATATACTTTTCCACATGCTAGTATATCATTTATAAAGTCGATACAATCATATAAGTGATAGTAAATCAAACGGATGCAAATCTGGAGAACCCATTGAGTAATCCAGTCTAGACTCATAAATAATAACGTAGCCGGTGGGTGAACTCATAATATCCAAAACTAAAGACAGTCTAAGATTAACGGCATAGGAAAACCCTGCACAATATTAGAAACAAGAGGAACCTGTAGTACTCTATTAGCAATAGAAACTGTGCGATGGACTACGATGGTGGCGTGGAGAAATCCTAGCAATAGAAACAATTCAGAACACCCGGGAGAGAGATCTGTGGAGATACATGAACGCCGACGCCAGTTGGCCGAGCACATGCTGATAATGATGGACGATGTATGCAATATGACTCAAGGAGTGGAAATTACTACAGTAGAATCGGATGTGTGGATGTGAAGTGTAAGACTGCCATTTTGTTTAGGTATGAGTGCACGGAGGAATAGG
Source organism: Cepaea nemoralis (assembly GCA_014155875.1). Lineage (NCBI taxonomy): Eukaryota > Metazoa > Mollusca > Gastropoda > Stylommatophora > Helicidae > Cepaea > Cepaea nemoralis. Next base: position 4,377 of record JACEFZ010009770.1, on the reverse strand, counting down.
TGGCCAGTCTCCTTTCCACTCCCCTACCTCCACGTAGCGCAAGGTAATCAAACATCGAGCCCTCCAAGCAACATGTTAACCGTTACGCCAACGTTTCAGCTTTTTATCTACTTACCGATTAGTTATCAATTATTTGATTTTAATGCAGTTGAAAATACAATGTGTTGAATGAATGAAATTAGGATAATTTATGGGTCGGAGAGATGGAGTTTTCTTTATGTTAACACGACAAATCTTGTCACCAGGCTTGACATTTAATTGGGATATCAAAGTAAAGTAACTCACGTAAAGGACACTTTGAAAAGCCTTGGGACTATTGGGATGTATAGTGCTAGCCTCGCTTGCTTATAGACCAGGCGGCACTCGATTATTGATGTGGTCAATAACACTCCGGTGGCTTTTGCATCCCAATTAATTGTGCTCATTTTTAGACTTTGTCGACCTGACAGTCCAATTCAATTGAAACAAAAAATAAATCTGTCTCGATGGCGAATCAAACATACACCACAGGGCCGGCAATCAAACATATAAGCCACAAACAGCCGCGGCTGCCACTTGGAAGTATTGACCCAACATACTAACCTTCGCAAACTGGTAATAAAAATAGACGGTCAATGAGGAATTATACGATGGGTAGACACCATCAAAGATACACTACACAAGCATGGAAACGACGCAACAAAGATACACTACACAAGCATGGAAACGACGCAACAAAGATACACTACTCAAGCAAGGAAACGACGCAACAAAGATACACTACACAACAAGCATGGAAACGACGCAACAAAGATACACTACACAAGCATGGAAACGACGCAACAAAGATACACTACACAACAAGCATGGAAACGACGCAACAAAGATACACTTCACAAGCATAGAAACGACGCAACAAAGATACACTACACAAGCATGGAAACGACGCAACAAAGATACACTACACAAGCATGGAAACGACGCAACAAAGATACACTACACAAGCATGGAAACGACGCAACAAAGACAACCCATGTGGCTGTGAAGCCTTTGCTGGGGTACCCCCTCTCCCACCTCCAAGCACAACGACAAATGTGGAGTAGTTAAATAGACATCACCCATCTTGGACTAGACAATGGATGTTGACGTTGTCAGCAAAGGGTCATCACATAGCAGATCCTCTGCAGAACGTCGCTCCCATCATTGTCCCCCAAAATCGTGTACCAGGGCACCTGACTCACGCATCCGCTTGTTCAAGGTCTCTTCAAGTCGTGTATATACTCGTGCTTATTTTCCGGAAACCATGCCTTCAAAATCTCTTTCTAAACAGCCGTGATGTTTAATATAGACAATAATACAGTTTAATATAGTTTCAGTTTCTGAGACTTGATGCCGTTTATGAGCAATTGTTCTTCGTTTTTCAGATCTTTTATAATCTCTGTATTATCTATTTCTTTTTATGGTCTACATTAATCTCAGAACGTTTCTCTGCCTGTTTTATTTTTGCGAAATGTCTTCTTTCTCGGACATTCACACACACACAACTTATTGAGAATAATACGAGTTAAAGCAGCTACCAAGCCGACTACGTCCCCTAAACGATACACTCAGTTGGTCAAATAAAAACATCCGGTCTTCTTCTTTAGATATTGTGAGATGGTCCATAACAGCGAAGTACTATCAGAAACGTGCCACAAGCTGTCTTGTTTCTAAAACTGATTCCAAAAATTGGCATGTAACAGCATGAATTCCGACCAAATATGCACGGAGGTAAACATATCGTTTGAAAGCTTGTATGTTATTTTGAAAACCAAATGAGGCTATTTTATCCCTTGCAACAAAATGCCCATGGCTTCAGCTATATCTGTCGAGGCATTTACAACTTCCCTCTGTGACCGCGCGTTATTGCGGGGTTAATCGATTATTGCTCGTACTGTCCTACACACTGTGGAAAGTATTAGCATAATGTTCAAATAATTACAACACGTATTCCTCGCCGAGTGCGTTCGTCGCTAGTTTGGTAGTTTCCTTTCAAATAAGATCTGGGGTAATTAATAGCATGAAAAATACATTCACATATATCGATCGGCACTGATAGAAGTGGATAAAAGAAGCGGAGATTAGAGGACACACTAGACAATATAACAGTTGAAAGGTATAATGACGACATGAGGATTAGAACCTGCTTACTCAAAGAGACGACAGCACCTCGCAGAAGAAGCAAATGTACTTTGAAGCTCGGCCAACTAGTCAGCTAACCTCGTATTGAGGCGAGGTGGTTATATAGTGCTAGTCCCATGATTTTATTGACCAATCGACACTATTCTCCGTAACCCCGAATACTCTCGAGGTTGACGTGAGAGCACCAGAATTGGAAGCGGTTCGAGTCGAGCCAGTGAATTATGAGAGTATGGAGACGGTCGCTCAGAAAGCAATGGCAAACTACTGAGCGTAATCAAGAAATCAACAATCACCTGAAAGATGATGATGTTGACAGCGATGTACTGTAAAGGATATGCAAAAAAAAAAAAAAAAAAATTACACTCGGTAAGTAATGAGGTCAACGACTCCTTTACTTTCCAGGACATTTTCGGCACTCATTGTAGGCTGAGGCGATCTGGGAGACCATATGTCATTTTTATTGCAGAATCCTCGCCTCTAGTCATATTTGAACACGTGGCCACCGGGGCGGCATATTTATGGAGGAAGAAGAAAAAGGAGGAAGAGAAGGTTGAAGAGGAGTAGGAGGAGGAAAAGGAAGAAAACGAGGAAGGGGAATAGAAAGAAGAGAATGAGTATTAAAAGAAGAATAAAGTTACACTAGAAAGAAAGAAAGTAAGAAGAGGAAGTAAACAGGAAGAAAGAAATAGAAAGAGAGAGAAAAGAAAAGAAAGAAAGAAAGAAAGAAAGAAAGAAAGAAAAAAAGAAAGAAAGAAAGAAAGAAAGAAAAGGAAAGGAAGGAAGGAAGGAAGGAAGGAAAAAGAAAGAAAGAAAGAAAGTAAGAAACAAGAAAGAAAGAAAGAAAGAGAAAGGAAAGAAAGAAAGAAAGAAAGAAAGAAAGAAAGAAAGAAAGAAAGAAAGAAAGAAAGACAATCTGAATCAGGAACAGACAGGTTGTGGATAAAAAGGAGAGAATAAATTGACCGCCTGCAATGCATGATGATTCTATTACCGATTTCACTCATCTCATACATATTAATGAGTTGCAGCATTTGGCTACCAAGCAGCTTCATGTCACAATTGCCGATTGTGTAATTAAGTTTTCTTCACTCACGTACGCCTGAAATGAGAATATTTTATTAGTATAGTAAATATTTGGGGAGAAGGAGGGGTTGGTGGGTGGGTGGGTGGGTGGTGGGTGGGTGGCGTTATGGACGCTAGCCTGCCGGCTCGGAGCTAATGAGTTCAAATTCAGAACGGATAAAAAAATGAATGGCTTCCGGGGCAATAAAGAGTAAAAGGGTACGAGGAGATGTCTTGGGAAGTAAAAGCAGCCGGCGTGATACTGAACACCTCTTCCATCTAGTGCCGATAGGTCTAGATACATGTTAGTCTAGCACTGTATGTCCCTATGCGCCTTGTAGCGTGTTCCCGGACTCTTTACTTTACTCACAGTAAACTGTTAGAAAGTAAACGTAGATGTTCTTACTATTACACTGTTTTATCTATCGTCACTTAACCGTATCATAGACTTGGCAATTAACATAGTTTAACCTGGCCTATGGTAAGTAAGATTCTCCATGGATTTCTCGGGTACAAAAGATTTTCTATAAGTATAATGAGTGCCACTTGTAAGGACTACACAATCGCATAAGTCTTTTTTTTCGGATATACTTTACAGGACATTGCTGTCAACACAAGTATTTTACCGCTGTCGTTGATTTCTTGTCTCAGTGGTTTGCCATTACTTTCTGAGCGGCCGGTTCACTTATCCCGTAAGTTACCAACGCGGCGAGAACCGCTTCCAATTCTCGCGCGGTGCGTTACCCCACGTGGATAAACGGTATTACGGTGAAAGTCGTTTAACTCCTAGGCCAGGGAGACTGGCTGCATAAAGTTTACCAAACTTTATTTAGTTATTTCAGTAGTTGAGATTCTGTAAGCCATTATGTAGTAAAATGGGTGATACCCTTGCATTAAATTATCTATTTATGCCACTCTTTGTAATCTGTAATCTGGCATGTGGTGGATATTTGTTACAAATCTATACGACTCAGTGAGCTTCATACTACTATCGCCAATCATCACCAGATTCCCATAAGTGAGTTTGTGAAAAGGCGCGCACGCCTACGAAGCTCGCTCGTGCTTTGTTGATTGCTTTCGAAAGGCTGATCTGCGGAAATAAGAGTGAGCCAAAGGGGCTGAACCCGGTGCCATACAGTTTATGTTTTGACACCC
>JACEFZ010009769.1:0-115789 GCA_014155875.1 Cepaea nemoralis | reverse complement strand
TGCCCAAAAACCATTCTATCTGGCTATGGGTTGACTTGAGTTACACGTTGTCCTAATTTTGCCCCATCCCGAACGGGGGCGACAGGTACCAATTCCCAATAGGGGTAGCCCCTCATCGCCCCTGGATGTGCTTGTTTATGTCACGTGTTTGCTGTTGACAAAAGATGATCACAACGCGTGGAGAGCAGACACATCCTGGAGACACATCGAGAAGACAGGATATCCGCTTGTCGCCGGGCTAGACAAGGGCTGTATGTGTCATTGCCAGGAACTCACGGGAAGACAACACATAAAGAACACAAAGGGAATCGTTGTTGTATTGACTACCATTTATATCCTGCTCAAACCCTTTGTGCTATAATTGGGATATGCGGTGTCTGTTGTTATTGTAGATAATAGTTAATTGTTTTTCTATCTTACTCTGTTGCTGTTACTACATAATGTGTAGATTATGTGGATGAAATAATATAAAAAAGCAAAGCGGAAGAAAATGCAAAATGCATGTAGCTCTATTTGACATTACATATTAATTAAGGAACTATTTGAAGTCAATAATACAGCCCATAAATAAACACACATGTATTGTTTAGTCGCTCGCAGAAGTAGAATAAAGAAGTAAAGGCTTGAGGATTCACTAGACAACATAAACAATTTAAAGCTATAGTTACCGACCGGATTCGAACCTGTCACCTCCAAATGGCGACGACGCCTCGCTGCAAGAACAAGTGTACTTGGACGCATGACCAACTTTTTTTTCTTCGCATATCCTTTACAGAACATTGCAGTCAACACCTGCATTTTTCGACTGCTGTTGATGTCTTGGCAAGATTACGCTCAGTCGTTTGCCATTGCTTCCTGAGCGACCGGCTCACGTACCCCTGTAAGTAACCAACGCGACGCGATCCGGTACCGAATCTCGGGCAGCTGCGTTACTCACGTGAATATACGGGATTACGGAGAAAGTCGTTAACCCCTAGGTCAGGGAGGCCATGACCAACTAAACACCCCTAAAACAGGTGTCTTCATTAGCCAGGTCTATCATTCACATGAACCACCAACTATGGAATATGGACAGAATTCGTATCAAACCATTGAAATAGCATAATAGGTCTCGGAATTTTACTATGAAACCAGCATAGGTCAAATAACAAACACAAAACCCCACTCTGAGGAATACTTACAGTGCCTACTGTCCGGACGATACAATGTCTGTTGTGAATTTGGCTTAACGATTAACACACACAAAAAGACCCAAATTATGACTCCAAGTGCAAATGGGATACCATCAATCTTTATTGACCACGCAGAGTTGGAGTTAATTGACCATTTCACATATCTAGGATCAGATGTCAACAATAAATTAAATCAGAAAATCAATATCAAGGATTGGTAAGGTAGTAGCAACAATAAACAGGTTAACAAAAAGAGTCTGGGAGAACAGAAAGCTTACTGCTAAAACAAAAGCCCTGATTCTTAGCTATCTTCTTTAAGGCAGTGAAACCTAGTCAACTTACACCAAGATAAATGTTTAAACAGTTTTCATAAGCAATGTCTGCGAAGAATACTTGATGTTAAGTGGCAAGATCAGATCATCAATACTGAGTATTGGAAAATCTGGGGGGTTTATGCTTTGTTCCCTGTTCCGTCTTCACAGACTTAGATGGATAGGACACATACGGAGGATGGATGATGGTAGAATACGAAAGGAAATCTGCTTTGGCAATTACAGATGGGTAAAAGATCTCGGGGTCTGCCTCTATTAAGGCACAACGTTGTATGTAAGCGGGACACGATTGATGCTGATCGCGTTACATGGAGGGCAAAGATCAGAACAGGAATAAAGACCAAGGAGAAAATGCCTGAAGATAAGTCACACACCGAGCGCGTGAGGTGTCAGATGGGACGTGATGGTGGAAATGACCATGTGTTCACATGCACCCACTGTGGACGAAACATATGCAGCGCGAATAGGTCTGATCAGTAACATTCGCTATCGCAATGGGTTGTAGTTATCATGTCTTTTTTAAACACATTGTAAAAATGCCGCGGCGAAGAGTTACGGACGAGATTCGTAATCCCGTATACGCGGGTTCGAAATACAGAGTGCTGTTTTTTTTTTTTTCGAAAAACGTATAGGTGCCGGTCGTTCAGAAGGCAATGGCAAACTACTGAACATAAAAGATGACCAAGATTAACGAACAGTCAAAATGCTGAGGTTGACTACTACGTCATGTGAAGGACATGCAACTAAATTAATTAAAAAACAAACGATCGTCTGTCAAGACATTCAGGTGTCAGCACAATGTAACAAACTATTGTATGTCAAGACATTCAGGTGTCAGCAAAATGTAACAAACTATTGTCTGTCAAGACATCCAGGTGCCAGCACAGTGTTACAAACTATCGCCTGCCAAGACATCCAGGTGCCAGCACAGTGTCACAAACTATCATCTGTCAAGAAATCCAGGTGCCAGCACAGTGTCACAAACTATCGCCTGCCAAGACATCCAGGTGCCAGCACAGTGTCACAAACTATCATCTGTCAAGACATCCAGGTGCCAGCACAGTGTAACAAACTATTGTCTGTCGAGACATCCAGGTGCCAGCACAGTGTAATAAACTATTGTCTGTCGAGACATCCAGGTGCCAGCACAGTGTCACAAACTATTGTCTGTCGAGACATTCAGGTGCCAGCACAGTGTCACAAACTATTGTCTGTCGAGACATCCATGTGCAAGCACAGTGTCACAAACTATTGTCTGTCGAGACATCCATGTGTCAGCACAGTGTCACAAACTATTGTCTGTCGAGACATCCAGGTGTCAGCACAGTGTCACAAACTATTGTCTGTCGAGACATCCATGTGCCAGCACAGTGTCACAAACTATTGTCTGTCGAGACATCCAGGTGCCAGCACAGTGTCACAAACTGTCTGTCGAGACATCCAGGTGTCAGCACAGTGTCACAAACTATTGTCATGTCGAGACATTCAAGGTGTCAGCACAGTGTCACAAAACTATTGTCTTCCGAGACATCCAGGTGTCAGCACAGTGTCACAAAACTATTGTCTGTCGAGACATCCATGTGCAAGCACAGTGTCACAAACTATTGTCTGTCGTGACATCCATGTGTCAGCACAGTGTCACAAACTATCATCTGTCAAGACATCCATGTGCCAGCACAGTGTAACAAACTATTGTCTGTCGAGACATCCAGGCGCCAGCACAGTGTAATAAACTATTGTCTGTCGAGACATCCAGGTGCCAGCACAGTGTCACAAACTATTGTATGTCGAGCATCCAGTGTGCCAGCACAGTGTCACAAACTATTGTCTGTCGAGACATCCAGGTGTCAGCACAGTGTCACATACTATTGTCTGTCGAGACATCCATGTGCCAGCACAGTGTCACAAACTATTGTCTGTCGAGACATCCAGGTGCCAGGACAGTGTCACAAACTATTGTCTGTCGAGACATCCAGGTGTCAGCACAGTGTCACAAATTATTGTCTGTCGAGACATCCATGTGCCAGCACAGTGTCACAAACTATTATCTGTCGAGACATCCAGGTGCCAGCACAGTGTCACAAACTATTGTCTGTCGAGACATCCAGGTGTCAGCTCAGTGTCACAAACTATTGTCTGTCGAGACATCCAGGTGTCAGCACAGTGTCACAAACTATTGTTTGTCGAGACATCCAGGTGTCAGCACAGTGTCACAAACTATTGTCTGTCGAGACATCCAGGTGTCAGCACAGTGTCACAAACTATTGTCTGTCGAGACATCCAGGTGCCAGCACAGTGTAATAAACTATTGTCTGTCGAGACATCCAGGTGCCAGCACAGTGTCACAAACTATTGTCTGTCGAGACATCCATGTGCCAGCACAGTGTCACAAACTATTGTCTGTCGAGACATCCATGTGCCAGCACAGAGTAATAAACTATTATCTGTCAAGACATCCAGGTGCCAGCACAGTGTCACAAACTATTGTCTGTCGAGACATCCAGGTGCCAACACCATGTGACAAACTATTGTCTGTCGAGACATCCATGTGCAAGCACAGTGTCACAAAATATTGTCTGTCGAGACATCCATGTGCCAGCACAGTGTCACAAACTATTGTCTGTCGAGACATCCAGGTGCCAGCACAGTGTCACAAACTATTGTCTGTCAAGACATCCAGGTGCCAACACAATGTAACAAACTATTGTCTGTCGAGACATCCATGTGCCAGCACAGTGTCACAAACTATTGTCTGTCGAGACATCCAGGTGTCAGCACAGTGTCACAAACTATTGTCTGTCAAGACATCCAGGTGTCAGCACAGTGTCACAAACTATTGTCTGTCAAGACATCCAGGTGCCAGCACAGTGTCACACACTATTGTCTGTCAAGACATCCATGCGCCAGCACAGTGTCACAAACTATTGTCTGTCAAGACATCCAGGTGCCAGCACAGTGTCACAAACTATTGTCTGTCGAGACATCCAGGTGCCAGCACAGTGTCACAAACTATTGTCTGTCAAGACATCCAGGTGTCAGCACAGTGTAACAAACTATTGTCTGTCAAGACATCCATGTGCCAGCACAGTGTCACAAACTATTGTCTGTCAAGACATCCAGGTGTCAGCACAATGTAACAAACTGTTGTCTGTCAAGACATCCAGGTGCCAGCACAGTGTCACAAACTATTGTCTGTCGAGACATCCATGTGCCAGCACAGTGTCACAAACTATTGTCTATCGAGACATCCAGGTGCCAGCACAGTGTATTAAACTATTGTCTGTCGAGACATCCAGGTGCCAGCACAGTGTAATAAACTATTGTCTGTCGAGACATCCAGGTGCCAGCACAGTGTCACAAACTATCATCTGTCAAGACATCCAGGTGCCAGCACAGGGTCACAAACTATTGTCTGTCGAGACATCCATGTGCCAGCACAGTGTCACAAACTATTGTCTGTCGAGACATCCATGTGCCAGCACAGTGTAATAACTATTATCTGTCAAGACATCCAGGTGCCAGCGCAGTGTACAAACTATTGTCTGTCGAGACATCCAGGTGCCAACACCATGTGACAAACTATTGTCTGTCGAGACATCCAGGTGCCAGCACAGTGTCACAAACTATTGTCTGTCAAGACATCCAGGTGCCAACACAATGTAACAAACTATTGTCTGTCGAGACATCCATGTGCCAGCACAGTGTCACAAACTATTGTCTGTCGAGACATCCAGGTGCCAGGACAGTGTCACAAACTATTGTCTGTCGAGACATCCAGGTGCCAGCACAGTGTATTAAACTATTGTCTGTCGAGACATCCAGGTGCCAGCACAGTGTAATAAACTATTGTCTGTCGAGACATCCAGGTGCCAGCACAGTGTCACAAACTATCATCTGTCAAGACATCCAGGTGCCAGCACACGGTCACAAACTATTGTCTGTCGAGACATCCATGTGCCAGCACAGTGTCACAAACTATTGTCTGTCGAGACATCCATGTGCCAGCACAGTGTAATAAACTATTATCTGTCAAGACATCCAGGTGCCAGCACAGTGTCACAAACTATTGTCTGTCGAGACATCCAGGTGCCAACACCATGTGACAAACTATTGTCTGTCGAGACATCCAGGTGCCAGCACAGTGTCACAAACTATTGTCTGTCAAGACATCCAGGTGCCAACACAATGTAACAAACTATTGTCTGTCGAGACATCCATGTGCCAGCACAGTGTCACAAACTATTGTCTGTCGAGACATCCAGGTGCCAGGACAGTGTCACAAACTATTGTCTGTCGAGACATCCAGGTGTCAGCACAGTTCTTCTTCTTCTTCTTTCGTTCGCTTGAAATATGTCTATAACTGCAGTGCTGCCTCTTGTATGAATTGAACTGTCTTTTTCAGTTCACACAGCGGTCCATAGAGTTTATCTTCCACTGTCGTCTCTCTAGGCCAGAAGGTTCGCCTGGGTATGTTGCAGTTTGGGCAATCAGCACGATGTAACAAACTATCGCCTGTCAAGAGCAGTTCTCTAGGGCTATTTATCTGTAACATGTTTCCAGCCATGAGCTCTTTGCCGTCATCTTCTTATATATAAATAAGGATCGTCTGTATGTATCTATGTATGTCCTTTATGTGTTCGCGAACGGCCCATCCGATTGAGATGAAATTTTCTACACGCCTTCCTTTCATTCTAGAGCTGCCAACTGTGATATTTTGTTAGTGTGAAATCGCCTGCTTACTCAGTATTATTTCATTTTTCATTTTTCATTATAATTTCATATATTTCAGGGGACCTAACTCCGTAAAAGTTATTTCAAGGGGCATAACTTTTCTGTATAACTTATAGTCATATTGTGGCATCGTTTTCAAAGATTTATAAACTCTGTGTCCATAGTTATGTACCGGCATATGAGTTATAATAAATAATGATACAATCTGTAAGGCATTTTCAAAGTTTTCATAAAAATAATGCACAATGCATAACATTGTAACTCATCTTTATTTGCTTAAGAAGTTACTGTAGTCATGCAGGTGATTAGAAAGAGTTTTCATTAAAAATAATGGATGGTGTGTGGAAGGACATTCTTTTAAGTTACTTTTTTTGTTGTATGAATTTAATGAGAACTTATATGACTACTTATATGAATTAAATGAGATGCTCCCCACCAGGGACTGGGCGAAGCCGGACAGGGTCAGGCAGACAGATAGACAGACAGACAGACAGACAGACAGACAGACAGACAGACAGACAGATAGTCGGGAACGGGAACTTATATGACTACTTATATGAATTAAATGAGATGCTCCACACCAGGAGCTGGGCAATGCCGGGCCGGGTCAGACAGACAGACAGACAGACAGACAGACAGACAGACAGACAGACAGACAGACAGACAGTCGGTAACGGGAACGAGAACTTATATGACTACTTATATGAATTAAATGAGATGCTCCCCACCAGTGACTGGGCGAAGCCGGGCAGGGTCAGCTAGTCTTATATATAAATTAGGATCGTCTGTCTGTCTGTATGTATGTATCTATGTATGTCCTTTATGCGCTCGCGAACGGCCCATCCGATTGAGATGAAATTTTCTACACGCCTTCCTTTCATTCCAGAGCTGCCAACTGTCATAGTTTTTTTTTCTTCTTCCTCCTCCTCCCTCCTCCCCCTCCCAAAATACGTACGTAAATATATGATGATGATGATGAAAGAATCCCCGAACCAAAACGCTAGGGAAAGGGAAGAAAATGACGTGACTACACAGAATCGTCACACGGCAATCATCATCATCAAGTGCCGTGCCGGCTGGCGTAGGCGATCATGGCTCTCCGTAGATCTTAGTCTTTGGTTTTTTGGATCAACTCTGCTGCTGATATTCCTCCATGCCACGGCAATATCAATAACAATTCATCTTTTTATGTGTAAGGAAGTTATCTACAGTCGTGTAGAAGGGAAGAACTAGACGAGTATGAATTCGGAATGGCGAACTCTCTCCTCCTCTCTTCTCCTCCCTCTACCTCCTCCCTCCACCCTCCTCCTCTTCCTCCTCCCTCTCATCCCTCTCCCTCCTCCCTCCTCCTTCTCCCTCTTCCTTCTCCCTCTTCCTCTCCCCTCCTCCTCCATCCTCCTCCCTCCTACTCCCTCCGCCTCCTCCCTCATCTTCCCTCCTCCTCCCTCTCCCTCCTCATCCCTCCTCCTCCTCCTGCCTCCCTCCTCCTCCTCCTGCCTCCTTCTCCCTCATCATCCTCCCTCCTCCTTCTCCCTCTTCCCTCTTCCTCCTCCTCCTACCTCCTCCTCCCTCTACCTCCTCCTCCTCCCTCCACCCTCCTCCTCCTCTTCCCTTTCCTTCCTCCTCCTCCTCCCTCTACCTCCTCCTCCCCCTACCTCTTTCCTCCTCCCTCCTCCTCCTCTTCCACCTCCCTTTCCTTCCTCCCCTCCTCATTCTCCCTCCTTCCTCTCCCTCCTTCCTCCTCCTCCTTCCTTCTTCTCCCTCTGCCTCCTCCCTCCTCCTCTCCCTCCTCCTCCTCCTCCTCCTTCTCCTCCTCCCTCCTTCTCCCTTCTTCTCCTCCTCTCCCCTCCTCCTCCTACCCTCTTCCTCTCCCTCCTCCCTCTCCCTCCTCCATCCTCCTCCTCCCTCTTCCTCCTCCTCCCTCTTCCTCCTCCTCCTCTTCCTCCTCCTTCCTCCTCCTCCCTCTTCCTCCTCCTTCCTCCTCCTTCCTCTCCTCCCTCCTCCTCCCTCTTCCTCCTCCTCCTACCTCCTCCTCCTCCTCCTCCTCCTCCCTCCTCCCTTTTCCTCCCTCCTCCTCCTCCCTCTACCTCCTCCCTCCTCCTCTCCACTCTTCCTCCTACCCTCTTCCTCTTCCCCTCCCCCTCCTCCCTATCCCTCCTCCTCCCTTCACATTCCTCCTCCTCCCTCTTCCTCCTCCTCCTCCTCCTCCTCTCATCCCTCCTCCTCCTTCTTCCTCCCTCCTCCTCCTCCTCCTCCCTCCTCCCTCCTCCTCCTCCTCCTCCTCCTCCTCCTCCTCCTCCTCCCTCTACCTCCTCCCTCCTCCTCCCTTCACATTCCTCCTCCTCCCTCTTCCTCCTCCTCCCTCCTCCTCCTCTCTCCTCCTCCTACTCCTCCTCCTCCTCCTCCCTCTACCTCCTCCTCCCTTCACATTCCTCCTCCTCCCTCTTCCTCCTCCTCCCTCCTCCTCCTCATCCCTCCTCCCCCTCCTCCTTCCTCCTCCTCCTCTCCTCCTCCTCACTCCTCCTCCTCCTCCTCCTCCCTCTACCTCCTCCCTCCTCCTCCCTTCACATTCCTCCTCCTCCCTCTCCTCCTCCTCCTCATCCCTCCTCCTCCCTCCTCCTCCTCTCCTCGCCTCCTCCCTCCTCCTCCCTCCTCCTCATCACTCCTCCTCCCTCCTCCTCCTTCTTCCTCCCTCCTCCTCCTCCCTCCTCCCCTCCTCCTTCCTCCTCCTCCCTCTCCGCCTCCTCCCTCCTCCTCCTCCTCCTCCTCCCTCTACCTCCTCCTCCTCCCTCTACCTCCTCCCTCCTCCTCCCTTCACATTCCTCCTCCTCCCTCCTCCTCTCTCCGCCTCCCTCCTCCTCCCTCTACCTCCTCCCTCATCCCTCCTCCTCCCTTCACATTCCTCCTCCTCCCTCCTCCTCCTCCCCTCCTCCTCTTCCTCCTCCTCCCCTCCTTCTCCTCCTTCTCCTCCTTCTCCCTCCTCCTTCACATTCTACCTCCTCCCTCTTCCCCCTCCTCCCTCCTCCTCCTCCCTCCTCCTCCCTTCTCCTCCTCCCTCCTCCCTCCTCCTCCCTTCACATTCCTCCTCCTCCCTCTTCCTCCTCCTCCTCATTCCTCCTCCCCCTCCTCCTTCCTCCTCCTCCTCTCCTCCTCCTCCCTCCTCATCCCTACACATTCCTCCTCCTCCCTCTTCCTCCTCCTCATCCCTCCTCCTCCCTCCTCCTCCTCTCTCCTCCTCCCTCCTCATCCTCCCTCCTCCTCATCACTCCTACCTCCCTCCTCCTTCCTCCTTCCTCCCTCCTCCTCCCCTCCTCCTCCCTCCTCCTCCCATCCTCCTCCCTCTCACGCCTCCTCCCTCCTCCTCCTCCCTCCTCCATCCCTCTACCTCCTCCTCCTCCTCCTCCCTCTACCTCCTCCCTCCTCCTCCCTCTACCTCCTCCCTCCTCCTCCCTTCACATTCCTCCTCCTCCCTCTTCCTCCTCCTCCCTCTACCTCCTCCCTCCTCCCTCCTCCTCCCTTCACATTCCTCCTCCTCCCTCCTCCTCCCTCCTCCTCTTCCCTCCTTCTCCTCCTCTCCTCCTCCTTCTCCCTCTTCCTCCTCCCTCTTCCTTCTCCCTCCGCCTCCTCCCTCCTCCTACTCTCTCCTCCTCCTCCCTCCTCCTCCCTCTCCCTCCTCCTCCCTCTCCTCCTCCTGCGTTCTCCTCCTCCCTCCTTCTCCTCCTCCCTCTTCCTCCTCCCTCCTCCTCGCCTCCTCCTCCACCCTACTCCTCCCTCCTCCTCCTCCTAATCCCTCCTCCTCCCTCCTATTCCTCCCTACTCCTCCTGTCTCCTTCCTCCTCCTCACTCCTCTTCCCTCCTCCACCTCCCTCTTCCTCCTCCCTCCTCCATTTACCCAAGACAGACAGACAGTCAGACAGATAGTCGGGAACGGGATCTTATATGACTACTTATATAATTTAAATGAAATGCTCTCCACCATGGGCTGGGCCGGGTCAGACAGACAGACAGACAGATAGATAGATAGATAGATAGACAGACAGACAGACAGACAGACAGACAGACAGACAGACAGACAGACAGACAGACAGACAGACAGACAGTCGGGAACGGGAACTTATATGACTACTTATATGAATTAAATGAGATGCTCCCCACCAGGAGTTAGGCGATGCCAGGCCGGGTCAGACAGACAGACAGATAGATAGTCGGAACGAGAACTTATATGACTACTTATATGAATTAAATGAGATGCTCCCCATCAGGTTCTTGGCGAAGACGGGCCGGGTCAGACAGACAGACAGATAGACAGACAGACAGACAGACAGATAGTCGGTAACGGGAACGAGAACTTATATGACTACTTATATGAATTAAATGAGATGCTCCCCACCAGGGTCTGGGCGAAGCCGGGCCGAGTCAGCTAGTATATTATATTCAAGTAATGCTGGCCTTTGGATTCTGTTTATTGGCCTCCAGTTAATTATGTTCTATATTACGACGCCCCTGACTTTCAGCACAACAGCCCTCTGTGAAAGTAAAATAAGTCAGTCCAAGTTGTAACCTCATCAAGCGTTGTTGGCAAGGAGTGTTCGGTTCACCTGCTGCTGATCTTGCTGGCACATTGAACAATTTGTACGCATGTCTTCGTTCTTCTGGTTTAATTGCTGATCTTGATGGGGCATTGAACAATTTGTATGCACGGCTTCCTGTCTGGCCTAGACTCCACATTTGTGTCCGTGCATCCATTCTTCTGGTTTAGTTGCTGATTTAATGTCAGCTTTGTTCTTCTTCTTCTTCGTTCATCCGGAGTTTTTTTTCGGATGTGATTGCGTTGTGCCTGTTTACAGCAGAGCTGCATTCTTGCGCCGTTAGGCCGACACATCCGACTTCTGCGGGCATTTGTTGACCGGGTTAACAGCTTTGTTCAGAGCTTCATGTAATTTGTAATTGTATGCGATATCTTTCTTTTCTTCTTTGTTTTAATTGCCGTCAACTCCTAGACGAGCTAGTATCAACAAGATGGGGACGGAACATCCTCATGTACTCACACGTGTAGTGGCCGGGGGCCTTTCTCTGGAGTAAACTAGGCAAGCGCTGAGAGAGAGAGAGAGAGAGAGAGAGAGAGAGAGAGAGAGAGAGAGAGAGAGAGAGAGAGAGAGAGAGAGAGAGAGAGAGAGAGAGGCTGATATGTCTGTTGTATCCCTAAACAAACTCATTTGTCTGTTGTCTCCCTAGACACTCAGGTATGTCTGTTGTCTCCCTAGATAGGCTGACATGTCTGTTGTCTCCCTAAACAGGCTGATATGTTCGTTGTCTCCCTAAACAGGCTGATATGTCTATTGTATCCCTAGACACTCAAGTATGTCTGTTTTCTCCCAAGACCGGCTGATATGTCTATAGTCTCCCTAGACACTCAAGTATGTCTGTTGTCTCCCTAGACAGGCTGATATGCCTGTTGTCTCCCTAAACACTCAGGTTTGTCTGTTGTCTCCCTAGACAGGCCTATGTGTAAGTTGTCTCCATAGACACTCATGTATGTCTGCTGTCTCCCTAGACAGACTGATCTGACAGGTATGGTGTATCCCTACACAAGCTGATGTGTCTATTGTCTCCCTAGACACTCAAGTATGTCTGTTGCCTCCCTAAACAGGCTGATCTGACATGTCTGTTGTCTCCCTACACAGGCTGATGTGTCTATTGTCTCCCTAGACAGGCTGATATGTCTGTCGTCTCCTTAGACAGGCAGATGTGTCTGTTGTCTCCCTAGACAGGCTGATGTGTCTGTTGTATCTCTAGACAGGCAGATGTGTCTGTTGTATCTCTAGACAGGCTGATGTGTCTGTTGTATCTCTAGACAGGCTGATGTGTCTGTTGTATCTCTAGACAGGCAGATGTGTCTGTTGTCTCCCTAGACAGGCTGATGTGTCTGTTGTATCTCTAGACAGGCTGATGTGTCTGTTGTATCTCTAGACAGGCTGATGTGTCTGTTGTCTCCCTAGACAGGCTGATGTGTCTGTTGTCTCTCTAGACAGGCTGATGTGTCTGTTGTCTCTCTAGACAGGCTGATGTGTCTGTTGTCTCCCTAGACAGGCTGATGTGTCTGTTGTCTCTCTAGACAGGCTGATGTGTCTGTTGTATCTCTAGACAGGCTGATGTGTCTGTTGTATCTCTAGACAGGCAAATGTGTCTGTTGTATCTCTAGACAGGCAAATGTGTCTGTTGTATCTCTAGACAGGCAGATGTGTCTGTTGTATCTCTAGACAGGCTGATGTGTCTGTTGTATCTCTAGACAGGCTGATGTGTCTGTTGTTTCCCTGGAGGTAGTGAATTCAACATCTGCTTCATGTATTAGAGATCCGGCGTCATCTTGTCCTTATGATCTAGTTGTTGGTGTGTTTGTGATCAAAGGGTAAGGTTAATGTTTGTGAAGGTCGTATTCCCAGATAGCGCCGGACTGTTGCCATTTAATCCAAGTAAACAACTTGATATTGTAACTTAATTTGTTTACCGATTAAAACTTTGATGTCGGCCTAACCCTATAACAAACTGAGCGGCGTTGAAGCGGGCATGTTTATGTTGGAGTTAACACTCACAGATCAATGTGCCAGCTGGTAGATCTGTGTATCATCCAGGATACATTCGCAAGCAGTTCCGGTTATAATTCACACCAGGTCAGTTCATTCCTTTTTATACAAATGTTAAATTGGCTTTGAAGTTCAGCCCACACACATAAATTTGAATTAGTGCGCCCCTACACTGCTTACACAAACATACACTTATTATTTCTGTGCAAAACAGCTGAAAGGAGTAGGCTCGCCTAGCACACTGGTTCAGAGGTGTGTTTATTGTGTTGCTTGCTACACGTGACGTGACATGTTTGAAAACTGCGCACTGTGAAAACGGCGTGTTGGGACAGTACACTTCACGGCGTAGAAGTGTCCAGACATTACTGGACCTTGTTGCAACAATGTGCACCCCAAGTGTGCAGTGAGCTGTCTGTAGGTGTCCCCATTGTCAATATTCATAAAGTTAACAGTCTGCAGTGTCCCCATTGTCAATATTCATAAAGTTAACAGCCTGTAAGTGTCCCCTGCCATAAAGCGAGTGCAAACGAAATGACGTAATATAAATTATGTAGAAATCCTATACGCCTAAACTGCCATACAAATCTAAGAGACGAGTTGACAACAACAAAAACGTCACGCAGAGATGACAATAGCAACGGCAGACTTGCGGGGACGTTTGAACAAGAAGACGGTACAATTTTGATATTGGAGAGTTGGCGTGGCTAGGGATTGGATTGGCATAAGATCAGTGGCTGGAAGTATAAGGATAGATTGCCGAAATCCTACAGAATATCGCCACAGAGTAACGGACTTGCGGGCAGAGAAAATTAGACATACTTTATAGAGCAGCGAGACAACACTTGGTGGATGGACAGAATGAACGAATGGCTGACATGTATGAAACAAGGTTCGTAGTTTAGAAATACATATTCATGTTTCCTTCACTTAATGCCAGCCTGGTATAACAGACCCTTTAAGTTATGAATTATCGTATTTGTTGAACTGGAATGTGTACGCTGTGAGAATTAAACAGCATTATTACAATTGAAGCCAGGAGTCAGCATCGTCCTTCAGTTACAAGTTGAAACTACATTTTCGCTCTTGCTGTTGTATTGTTATGAGACGAAGGATTATCCACCTGTTGCATCGTTGCAGTTGTTTTAACGTGAACCACAGTATGGCATTCCCCATTGTCAATATTCATAAAGTCAACAGCCTGTAGCTGTCCCCATTGTCAATATTCATAAAGTTAACAGTCTGTAGGTGTCCCTCATTGTCAATATTTCTATAGTGAGTTGCATGTCCTATGAAAGCCGTGGCATGTCCTATGAAAGCCGTGGCATGTCCTATGAAAGCCGTGGCATGTCCTATGAAAGCCGTGGCATGTCCTATGAAGGCCGTGGCATGTCCTATGAAAGCCGTGGCATGTCCTATGAAGGCCGTGGCATGTCCTATGAAGGCCGTGGCATGTCCTATGAAAGCCGTGGCATTGACCCCAACATAGTTTGTCTTGTTGTGTTTCTGGACAGTTTCACCTTCACTAGTTGATGTAGTAGCAGAGGCGGGTGCAAGAGAGAGGATGCTGGACAGTATGGCACCATGGCATGGAGGGGAGGTCAAGAGAGAGAATGCTGGACAGTATGACATCATGGCATGGAGGGGAGGTCAAGAGAGAGGATGCTGGACAGTATGACATCATGCATGGAGGGGAGGCCAAGAGAGGATGCTGGACAGTATGACATCATGCGTGGAGGGGAGGCCAAGAGAGGATGCTGGACAGTATGACATCATGGCGTGGAGGGGAGGTCAAGAAATGAGATGCTGGACAGTATGACATCATGGCGTGGAGGGGAGGCCAAGAAAGAGGATGCTGGACAGTATGACATCATGGCGTGGAGCGGAGGCCAAGAGAGAGGATGTTGGACAGTATGGCATCATGGCGTGGAGGGGAGGCCAAGAGAGAGGATGCTGGACAGTATGGCATCATGGCGTGGAGGGGAGGTCAAGAGAGAGATGCTGGACAGTATGACATCATGGCGTGGAGGGGAGGCCAAGAGAGGATGCTGGACAGTATGACATCATGCGTGGAGGGGAGGCAAAGAGAGGATGCTGGACAGTATGACATCATGGCGTGGAGGGGAGGCCAAGAGAGAGGATGCTGGACAGTATGACATCATGGCTTGGAGGGGAGGCCAAGAGAGAGGGTGCTGGACAGTATGACATCATGGAGGGGAGGCCAAGAGAGAGGGTGCTGGACAGTATGACATCATGGAGGGGAGGCCAAGAGAGAGGGTGCTGGAAGGTATGACATCATGCGTGGAGGGGAGGCTAAGAGAGGATGCTGGACAGTATGACATCATGCGTGGAGGGGAGGCCAAGAGAGAGGATGCTGGACAGTATGACATCATGGAGGGGAGGCCAAGAGAGAGGGTGCTGGACAGTATGACATCATGGCTTGGAGGGGAGGCTAAGAGAGAGGGTGCTGGACAGTATGACATCATGGCTTGGAGGGGAGGCTAAGAGAGAGGGTGCTGGACAGTATGACATCATGGAGGGGAGGCCAAGAGAGAGGGTGCTGGACAGTATGACATCATGGAGGTGAGGCCAAGAGAGAGGGTGCTGGACAGTATGACATCATGGAGGGGAGGCCAAGAGAGAGGGTGCTGGACAGTATGACATCATGGAGGGGAGGCCAAGAGAGAGGGTGCTGGACAGTATGACATCATGGAGGTGAGGCCAAGAGAGAGGGTGCTGGACAGTATGACATCATGGAGGGGAGGCCAAGAGAGAGGGTGCTGGACAGTATGACATCATGGAGGGGAGGCCAAGAGAGAGGGTGCTGGACAGTATGGCATCATGGAGGGGAGGCCAAGAGAGAGGGTGCTGGACAGTATGACATCATGGAGGGGAGGCCAAGAGAGAGGGTGCTGGACAGTATGACATCATGGAGGGGAGGCCAAGAGAGAGAATGCTGGACAGTATGACATCATGGAGGGGAGGCCAAGAGAGAGGGTGCTGGACAGTATGACATCATGGAGGGGAGGCCAAGAGAGAGGGTGCTGGACAGTATGGCATCATGGAGGGGAGGCCAAGAGAGAGGGTGCTGGACAGTATGACATCATGGAGGGGAGGCCAAGAGAGAGGGTGCTGGACAGTATGACATCATGGAGGGGAGGCCAAGAGAGAGGGTGCTGGACAGTATGACATCATGGAGGGGAGGCCAAGAGAGAGGGTGCTGGACAGTATGACATCATGGAGAGAGAGGGTGCTGGACAGTATGACATCATGGAGGGGAGGCCAAGAGAGAGGGTGCTGGGCAGTATGACATCATGGAGGGGAGGCTGGACAGTATGACATCATGGAGGGGAGGCTGGACAGTATGACATCATGAGGGGAGGCTGGACAGTATGACATCATGGAGGGGAGGCCAAGAGAGAGGGTGCTGGACAGTATGACATCATGGAGGGGAGGCTGGACAGTATGACATCATGGAGGGGAGGCTGGACAGTATGACATCATGGAGGGGAGGCTGGACAGTATGAGTAGTGTAAGTTGTGTTTACTATGTTCCCTTTGTTGATCTTATATGTTATCACTAAATATCGACCCTGATCCACAAAGGAAGATAACTCCTGATGATCATTATCGATATTTATTTGTGAACAAGGGCCGTGGTCAAGTTTACGTGGAGAACAAAACTTACACTACTCATACCTGTCCAGCACCCTCTCTCTCGCCTTCGTTCGTAACCCGAAGGGGGCTGCGTGGTCTCGAGGTATGGTGTCCGCCTCGAGTGTTGGAGGTCACGGGTTCAAGCCCCGGCGACGACCAGGATTTTTACACGTGGATTTCTGGTATTGTTGCGCACGTAAAAAAAAGTATTTCGGGATCATCGCCGGTGCTACGGAGTTCGTGCACTTAGCTGAGTTTCACCAGACTCAGGTTTGAGTTGGGAGGAGAACGGAGCACTTATGGGTTACACCCGTGTGCCGTGATTTTGATCCATCGACTAAACTAAAAGAACGAAGGCGAGTGGGAGAGTGAGAGAGCAAGGTGTAACATTGGAGACAAACGGTCGCGTACAGTACGAACAGTACTACAGATGAACTTGTGGATCTTCAGAATGAACATCTAAAGACATTAAAGGAGGAGCAGTCGTCCGATGATGAGTAGTCAGTGACCGTTTCAACTGCCAGGATTAAAGAAATTTGCAGCAAATGGGCAGATGTCGAAGACTTCATTGTGAACCATCATTCAAACAAACTTGTTGCTAACAAACCCTATGCCCCTATGTGTGATGAATGATAACACGATGGCCCACTTCAGAAAGATTCTCCGGCAAAGGAAGCGACAAATTTCTCTTGAAAGTTTCTTGGTGCAGAAAGATTCCCAGTCCGCTGCCAAGAAACAGCGACAAGATATTCCTGAAACTAATGATTCAGAACAACAGAGAAAGTGACACATTTCCCATGATCGTTTTCTTGGTAATAATCGATAGACTAAATCTCTTTTTATTTTACATTTAATTCATTTGGTTGTTTTCTTTATCTTTATTTAAAACATGAAGTACACGTATTCTCTACGTTTTGTCAGGTAAACGACAGGATGTTAATAAAAAAAGAACGATTCTTTCATTCTTTCATCTTGAAACGGATTATCTTTATTTCATTGATTTCAGTGTTTTGGGTTACGAACATTTCAGGTTACGAACCGAGTTCTGGATCGAATTAAGTTCGTAACCCGAGGTGCCAATCTCTCTCTCTCTCTCTCTCTCTCTCTCTCTCTCTCTCTCTCTCTCTCTCTCTCTCTCTCTCTCTCTCTCTCTCTCTGTGTCTGTGTGTGTGTGTGTGTGCGCGCGCGCAACCCATCATAAGTAACACTTATGACACTAAACCATACCCTCACCCTATTAAGTCATTGAGGCCACACCTTTATTGTGGTTGTGTGTTTTGTGTGTGTGTGCGCGCACACACACACACACACACACACACACAACCACAATAAAGGCGTGGCCTCAATGACTTAATAGGGAGAGGGTATGGTTTAGTGTCATAAGTGTTATAGAAACATTATCATCATACGCATGTTCAGGGGTCCGGATTAGGATTATGGGGTGGCGCAGATAGGGCCCGTGGTGTTGAGGTGCTATAGTTGTTAGGTCCAGAGGTTGGGGTGTCTCAGTAGTGGGGTATCGAGTTGTCTGCTCTGGGTAGGATGTCACTGGGTGAGGCGGATTTCTTATAGCACATTTTATTTGACTATATCTTCTTTTGGGCAGGAAAATTAAAAGCCCTGTGTTAGAGAGCGAGTCAAAATTCGACTCCCCCACGTGTCGTTTCCAAAGGTGTTGTAGGTATAATTACAGCATCATAATTATACTGACCGCCTTGTGTGCGAGACGCGATTCGTTGGTTGTCGGTTTCCTTGCTAGTATTTGTGTAGTAAATATATTTCTTGAATTGTGTATCTGCGAAATTGGCAGTGGCCAGTAGTGTGGGGAGTGAGGCGTAGATAAGGTAGACAATGGAGGGTTCAGATGTTGGTGACGGCAGAGATAAGGTGGGGAATGGAGGGCTCAGCATGTGATGACGGCAGAGATAAGGTGGGGAATGGAGGGCTCAACATATGATGACGGCAGAGATGAGGTGGGGAATGGAGGGCTCAACATGTGATGACGGCAGAGATAAGGTGGGGAATGGAGGACTCAACATATGATGATGGTAGAGATAAGGTGGGGAATGGAGGGCTCAACATATGATTACGGCAGAGATAAGGTGGGGAATGGAGGACTCAACATATGATGACGGCAGAGATAAGGTGGGGAATGGAGGGCTCAACAAGTGATGACGGCAGAGATAAGGTGGGGAATGGAGGACTCAACATATGATGATGGTAGAGATAAGGTGGGGAATGGAGGGCTCAACATATGATTACGGCAGAGATAAGATGGGGAATGGAGGGCTCAACATATGATGACGGCAGAGATAAGGTGGGGAATGGAGGGCTCAACAAGTGATGACGGCAGAGATAAGGTGGGGAATGGAGGGCTCGTCATGTGATGACAGCAGAGATATGGTGGGGAATGGAGGGCTCAGCATGTGATGACGGCAGAGATAAGGTGGGGAATGGAGGGCACAACAAGTGATGACGGCAGAGATAAGGATGGGGAATGGAGGGCTCTACATATGATGACAGCAGAGATATGGTGGGGAATGAAGGGCTCAGCATGTGATGACGGCAGAGATAACGTGGGGAATGGAGGGCTCTACATATGATGACAGCAGAGATATGGTGGGGAATGAAGGGCTCAACAATTGATGACGGCAGAGATAAGGTGGGGAATGGAGGGCACAACAAGTGATGACGGCAGAGATAAGATGGGGAATGGAGGGCTCTACATATGATGACAGCAGAGATATGGTGGGGAATGGAGGGCTCAGCATGTGATGACGGCAGAGATAACGTGGGGAATGGAGGGCTCTACATATGATGACAGCAGAGATATGGTGGGGAATGGAGGGCTCAGCATGTGATGACGGCAGAGATAAGGTGGGGAATGGAGGGCTCAGCAAATGATGACGGCAGAGATAAGGTGGGGAATGGAGGGCTCAGCATGTGATGACTGCAGAGATAAGGTGGAGAATGGAGGGCTCAGCAAATGATGGCGGCAGAGATAAGGTGGGGAATGGAGGGCTCAGCAAATGATGACGGCAGAGATAAGGTGGGGAATGGTGGGCTCAGCAAATGGTGACGGCAGAGATAAGGTGGGGAATGGAGGGCTCATTAAATGATGACGGCAGAGATAAGGTGGGGAATGGAGGGCTCAACAAGTGATGACGGCAGAGATAAGGTGGGGAGTGAAGGGCTCAACAAGTGATGACGACAGAGATAAGGTGTTGAATGGAGGGCTCAGCAAGTGATGACGGCATAGATAAGGTGGAGAATGGAGGGCTCAGCAAGTGATGACGGCAGAGATAAGGTGGGGAATGGAGGGCTCAGCAAGTGATGACGACAGAGATAAGGTGGGGAATGGAGGGCTCAGCAAATGATGACGGCATAGATAAGGTGGGGAATGGAGGGCTCAGCATGTGATGACGGCAGAGATAAGGTGGGGAATGGAGGGCTCTAGCATATGATGACGGCAGAGATAATGGTGGGGAATGGAGGGCTCAGCATGATGATGACGGCAGAGATAAGTGGGGAATGGAGGGCTACAACAAGTGATGACGGCAGAGATAAGATGGGGAATGGAGGGCTCTACATATGATGACAGCAGAGATAATGGTGGGGAATGAAGGGCTCAGCATGTGATGACGGCAGAGATAAGGTGGGGAATGGATGGGCTCTACATATGATGACAGCAGAGATAATGGTGGGGAATGAGGGCTCAGCAATGTGATGACGGCAGAGATAACGGTGGGGAATGGAGGGCACAACAAGTGATGACGGCAGAGATAAGATGGGGAATGGAGGGCTCCTACATATGATGACAGGCAGAGATATGGTGGGGAATGGAAGGGCTCAGCATGTGATGACGGCAGAGATAAGGTGGGGAATGGAGGGCTCTACATATGATGACGGCAGAGATAAGGTGGGGAATGGAGGGCTCAGCATGTGATGACTGCAGAGATAAGGTGGAGAATGGAGGGCTCAGCAAATGATGGCGGCAGAGATAAGGTGGGGAATGGAGGGCTCAGCAAATGATGACGGCAGAGATAAGGTGGGGAATGGTGGGCTCAGCAAATGGTGACGGCAGAGATAAGGTGGGGAATGGAGGGCTCAGCAAATGATGACGGCAGAGATAAGGTGGGGAATGGAGGGCTCAACAAGTGATGACGGCAGAGATAAGGTGGGGAGTGAAGGGCTCAACAAGTGATGACGACATAGATAAAGTGGGGAATGGAGGGCTCAGCAAATGATGGCGGCAGAGATAAGGTGGAGAATGGAGGGCTCAGCAAGTGATGACGGCAGAGATAAGGTGGGGAATGGAGGGCTCAGCAAATGATGACGGCAGAGATAAGGTGGGGAATGGAGGGCTCAACAAGTGATGACGGCAGAGATAAGGTGGGGAATGGAGGGCTCAACAAGTGATGACGGCAGAGATAAGGTGGGGAATGGAGGGCTCAGCAAGTGATGACGGCAGAGATAAGGTGGGGAATGGAGGGCTCAACATATGATGACGGCAGAGATAAGGTGGGGAATGGAGGGCTCTACATATGATGACAGCAGAGATAAGGTGGGGAATGGAGGGCTCTACATATGATGACGGCAGAGATAAGGTGGGGAATGGAGGGCTCTACATATGATGACAGCAGAGATAAGGTGGGGAATGGAGGGCTCAACAATATGATGACGGCAGAGATAAGGTGGGGAATGGAGGGCTCAGCAAATGATGACGGCAGAGATAAGGTGGGGAATGGAGGGCTCACCATGTGATGACTGCAGAGATAAGGTGGAGGAATGGAGGGCTCAAGCAATGATGGCGTCAGAGATAAGGTGGGGAATGGAGGGCTCAGCAAATGATGACGGCAGAGATAAGGTGGGGAATGGTAGGGCTCAGCAAAGTGATGACGGCAGAGATAATGGTGGGGAATGAAGGGCTCAGCATGTGATGACGGCAGAGATAACGTGGGGAATGGAGGGCTCAACATGTGATGACAGCAGAGATAAGGTGGGGAATGGAAGGCTCAACATTTGATGACGGCAGAGATAAGGTGGGGAATGGAGGGCACAACAAGTGATGACGGCAGAGATAAGATGGGGAATGGAGGGCTCTACATATGATGACAGCAGAGATAATGGTGGGGAATGAGGGCTCAGCATGTGATGACGGCAGAGATAACGTGGGGAATGGAGGGCTCTACATATGATGACAGCAGAGATATGGTGGGGAATGAAGGGCTCAGCATGTGATGACGGCAGAGATAACGTGGGGAATGGAGGGCTCAGCATGTGATGACGGCAGAGATAAGATGGGGAATGGAGGGCTCTACATATGATGACAGGCAGAGATATGGTGGGGAATGAAGGGCTCAGCAATGTGATGACGGCAGAGATAACGTGGGGAATGGAGGGCTCTACATATGATGACAGCAGAGATATGGTGGGGAATGGAGGGCTCAGCATGTGATGACGGCAGAGATAACGTGGGGAATGGAGGGCTCAACATGTGATGACGGCAGAGATAAGGATGGGGAATGGAGGGCTCTAGCATGTGATGACAGGCAGAGATAATGGTGGGGAATGAAGGGCTCAGCAATGTGATGACGGCAGAGATAACGTGGGGAATGGAGGGCTCTACATATGATGACAGCAGAGATATGGTGGGGAATGAAGGGCTCAGCAATGTGATGACGGCAGAGATAACGTGGGGAATGGAGGGCATCAACAAGTGATGACGGCAGAGATAAGGATGGGGAATGGAGGGCTCTACATATGATGACAGCAGAGATAAGGTGGGGAATGGAGGGCTCAAGCAATGTGATGACGGCAGAGATAACGTGGGGAATGGAGGGCTCTACATATGATGACAGCAGAGATATGGTGGGGAATGAAGGGCTCAGCAATGTGATGACGGCAGAGATAACGTGGGGAATGGAGGGCTCAACAAGTGATGACGGCAGAGATAAGGGTGGGGAATAGAGGGCTCACAGTGATGACTTCAGAGATAAGGTTGGGAGTGAAGGGCTCAACAAGTGATGACGGCAGAGATAAGATGGGGAATGGAGGGCTCTACATATGACGACAGCAGAGATATGGTGGGGAATGGAGGGCTCAGCATTTGATGACTGTAGAGAGTAAGGTGGGGAATGGAGGGCTCACAGCAATGATGGCGGCAGAGATAAGGTGGGGAATGAGGGCTCAGGCAAATGATGACGATAGAGATAAGGTGGGAAATGGTGGGCTCAGCAAAATGGTGACGGCAGAGATAAGGTGGGGAATGGAGGGCTCAGCAAATGATGACAGGCGAGAGTAAGGTGGGGAATGAGGGCTCAGCAAATGGATGACGGCAGAGATAAGGTGGGGAATGGAGGGCTCACAAGTGATGGACGGCAGAGATATGGTGGGGAGTTGAAGGGCTCAACAAGTGATGACGACATAGATAAGATGGGGAATGGAGGGCTCAACAAGTGATGACTTCAGAGATATGGTGGGGAATGGAGGGCTCAACAAGTGATGACTTCAGAGATATGGTGGGGAATGGAGGGCTCAACAAGTGATGACGGCAGAGATAAGATGGGGAGTGAAGGGCTCTACATATGACGACAGCAGAGATAAGGTGGGGAGTGAAGGGCTCAACAAGTGATGACGGCAGAGATAAGGTGGGGAGTGAAGGGCTCTACATATGACGACAGCAGAGATATGGTGGGGAATGGAGGGCTCAACAAGTGATGACTTCAGAGATATGGTGGGGAATGGAGGGCTCAACAAGTGATGACGGCAGAGATAAGATGGGGAGTGAAGGGCTCTACATATGACGACAGCAGAGATAAGGTGGGGAGTGAAGGGCTCTACATATGACGACAGCAGAGATATGGTGGGGAATGGAGGGCTCAACAAGTGATGACTTCAGAGATATGGTGGGAATGGAGGGCTCAACATATGATGACGCAGAGATAATGGTGGGGAATGAAGGGCTCAGCATGTGATGACGGCAGAGATAACGTGGGGAATGGAGGGGCACAACAAGTGTGAGACGGCAGAGATAAGATGGGGAATGGAGGGCTCTACATATGATGACAGCAGAGATATGGTGGGGAATGAAGGGCCTCAGCATGTGAATGACGGCAGAGATAACGTGGGGAATGGAGGGCTCGACATATGATGACAGCAGAGATATGGTGGGGAATGAAGGGCTCAGCATGTGATGACGGCAGAGATAACGTGGGGAATGGAGGGCGACAACAAGTGATGACGGCAGAGATAAGATGGGGATGGAGGGCTCTACATATGATGACAGCAGAGATATGGTGGGGAATGAAGGGCTCAGCATGTGATGACGGCAGAGATAACGTGGGGAATGGAGGGCTCTACATATGATGACAGCAGAGATATGGTGGGGAGATGAAGGGCTCAGCATGTGATGACGGCAGAGATAAGGTGGGGAATGGAGGGCTCAACAAGTGATGACGGCAGAGATAAGGTGGGGAGTGAAGGGCTCAACAAGTGATGACGACATAGATAAGGTGGGAAATGGAGGGCTCAGCATGTGATGACGGCAGAGATACGGTGGGGAATGGAGGGCTTAGCATGTGATGACGGCAGAGATAACGTGGGGAATGGAGGGCTCAGCATGTGATGACTGCAGAGATAAGGTGGGGAATGGAGGGCTCAGCAAGTGATGACGGCAGAGATAAGGTGGGGAATGGAGGGCTCAGCATGTGATGACTGCAGAGATAAGGTGGGGAATGGAGGGCTCAACAAGTGATGACGGCAGAGATACGGTGGGGAATGGAGGGCTCAGCAAGTGATGACGGCAGAGATACGGTGGGGAATTGAGGGCTCAACAAGTGATGACGGCAGGGTCTAGCCCAGGTCGGCACAACGGACTCGATGAGCTCACCATGGAATCTCTAACTTGTCTGCCAAAATGGAGGTCAGTTGCTGCAGTCCCCAGCTCTATCAGTTCCACATGAACGGATACTTACAGGATCGGATTCTCAACCAGCGAATGAAATAACCAACCAAAACAGCAACAAGTCAATCAAACAACCAACCAACCAATCCACAAACCGGCCCACTCACCAACCAGCCAACCCATCAACTAATCAACCTATCACCCAGCAACCCATCACCAATCCAAGTAGCTCACACACCAAGTAACTCACCCACCAAGTAATCCACACACTAAGTAACCCATCTACCAAGTAACCTATCCACCAAATAACCCACCGACTAAGTAACCCATCCATCATGTAGCCCATCCACCAAGTAACCCACACACAAAGTAACCCACACACAAAGTAACCCATCCACAAAGTAACCCACACAACAAGTAACCCACCCATTAAGTAACTCACCCACCAAGTAACCCATCCACCCACCAAGTAACCCATCCACCATGTAGCCCATCAACCAAGTAACCCACCCACCAAGTAACCCACACAAAAAGTAACCCAGCCAACAAGTAACCAACCCACCAAGTAACCCACACAAAAAGTAACCCAGCCAACAAGTAACCCACCCACCAAGTAACCCACACAAAAAGTAACCCAGCCAACAAGTAACCCACCCACCAAGTAACCCACATAAAAAGTAACCCAGCCAACAAGAAACCCACCCCCCAAGAAAACCACACAAAAATTTAACCCAGCCAACAAGTAACCCACCCACCAAGTAACCCACACAAAAGTAACCCAGCCAACAAGTAACCCACCCACAAGTAACCCACAAAATAGTAACCCAGCCAACAAGTAACCAACCCACCAAGTAACCCACACAAAAAGTAACCCAGCCAACAAGTAACCAACCCACCAAGTAACCCACACAAAAAGTAACCCAGCCAACAAGTAACCAACCCACCAATAACCCACACAAAAAGTAACCCAGCCAACAAGTAACCCACCCACCAAGTAACCCACACAAAAAGTAACCCAGCCAACAAGTAACCCACCCACCAAGTAACCCACACAAAAAGTAACCCAGCCAACAAGTAACCCACCCACCAAGTAACCCCACACAAAAAGTAACCCAGCCAACAAGTAATCCACCCACCAAGTAACCCACATAAATAGTAACCCAGCCAACAAGTCACCCACCCACCAACTAACCCACACAAAAAGTAACCCAGCCAACAAGTAACCAACCCACCAAGTAACCCACACAAAAAGTAACCCAGCCAACAAGTAACCAACCCACCAAGTAACCCACATAAAAAGTAACCCAGCCAACAAGTAACCCACCCACCAAGTAACCCACACAAAAAGTAACCCAGCCAACAAGTAACCAACCCACCAAGTAACCCACACAAAAAGTAACCCAGCCAACAAGTAACCAACCCACCAAGTACCCACCCACCGAGTAACCCACCCACCAATAAATTGCTCGCCTCAGACCCGAAAGTCCCAAATTGAATTAAAACAAAAATTCGTGCCGGATATGTTCGCATACGCCCACACATGACACCAGTCGGAACCTGTCGACATTGATCTGTGAGCTCCCTCAACTGTAATCTTATAAGTGCTAGTCAATATATGCCCACTTACTCCTTATACTGCAACAACAGATGCTAGAGCTTAAGGCTAATGATACGCTTGAGCCGGCACTTATTCTATGATCGTCCTTTCATCCCGGATTATCCGGGGACCGGTATTGTTCCGGCGGGCGAGCACACATGTCACACCACCGTCAACGACTCAGTTCACACACGTCGTCCTCGTTTGATCACGTGGCGTGTCATTTGACACATCTGGAAAACAATTTTAAATCTGAAGATCGTCATCAGCACTTCTCAACACTAAATCACGAGTTGTTTGTTGTTCATAACCAACATATGGTGCAGATCTCGGGCGGCAGGTCGTCGCACTCACGTACTCACCCACACACGGACATACATAGCCTACTAGCATAAACTTCCACACGTATAAACACCCACACATGAGCATTTATACATGAGCATATATACACTAGCCGGTCTCCCTGGTCTAGGTGTTACACGACTTTCTCCGTAATCCCGTATACTCTCGTGAGTAACGTGACGTGCGCGAGAATCGGTAGCGGTTCTCTTCGTGTCGGTAACTTAGGGGTATTGAGCCGGTCGCTCAGAAAGCAATGGCAAACTACTGAGCGTAATCTTGCCAAGAAATCAACCATCAGCTGAAAGATGCTGATGTTGACAGCGATGTTCTGTAAAGGATATGCGAACACACACACACACACACACACATAAACACCCATACATGAACATATATACACCCACGCATAAACCCATATACACCCATTCGTGAACATATATACACGAACATATAAACACCCCTATACGAACATATATAAATGAACATTTAAACACCCACCAAAACCATATGTGTGCGCCATCGATCTTTCAGCTTTCAGATCCGTGATAGAGATGACGTTAATGGTTGTATAGTTACTAACTACGCAGTGAGCAAGACACGCAGAGCACCCTGGTCATCCACTGCACCTGTATTCGTCTCCAGTCGTCTTGACTTGTCTTGCCACTGGATTCAGATGGAATCAGGCGAGAGATTGTGTGCGCAACTCTTCCTCAATTTAATCCACTTCATCGCGCACGTCATTCATCATCCAACTTAATTTATCCTTCCACACAGTCTGCCGTAGGAAGCTACTGAAGATTAAATGGCAAGACAAGATCCCAGACACTGAAGTCCTAGAAAGAGCGCCCATGCCCAGTATCCACACTCTACTGATGAAGCATCAGATTCACTGGGCTGGTCACTTAACTCGCATGCCAGATCACAGACTCACTAAACGAATTATTTTACGGTGAGCTGCGCATTAAAGACACTCTGAAAAAATCAGAAATAAATATCATAATGGGTGATTTCAACGCAAAAATAGGAAAGCAAAGCGATGGATGCAGTGTAGGCAACCATGGTTTGGGAGAGAGAAATGAAAGAGGTTACAGACTTGTAGAATGGGCAAAAGAACAAGAAATGGTTGTAGGAAACACCTGGTTTAAACAACATCCTAGAAGATTATGGACATGGAAGGAGTCCAGACAGCAGGATTAAAAACCAGATAGATTACATCCTGATAAGCAAAAGGTTTCGAAATGCATTAACAGTTGTAAAAACAGTTCCAAATGCAGACTGTTACAGTGATCACAGATTAATTACTGGCACATTGAGGGTAAAGTTAAAGAAAGTCAAGTATACAGCAGGAAACCCTAAATATGACTTGTGCAAATTGAAAACTGACAAAGAAATACAAGATAATTTTAACATAGAAGTAAAGAACAAATTTGATTTATTGTCTGATCTAGAGATCCTATTTCAAGATGTAGATGATCAATGGGAAATGCTGAAGAATTCAATCAGTTGTGCAGCAGAAAAAACTATTCCAAAAGTAAAGAAAGTGGGCCGTAAGACATGGATGACTGAAGAAATTTTACAACTAATGGAAACAAGAAGACAGAACAAAAATAATCCTGCCAAATATGAAGAAATTCACAGAAAAGTCAGAACCTTATGTAAGGAGGCTAAAGAAACATGGCTTGAGAAAAATTGCAGAGAAATTGAAAAACAACACAACAGTGAAAATGCGAAACTAATGCACAAAAGAATTCAGGAGATTACTAATCAAAGAACACATACATCAGCAGGCTGCCTAAAGACAAAAGATGGAAGAGTCATAATAGAAAAAGATCAGATTTTACATGTATGGTCTGATTACGTGAAAAACCTTTATGACGATAACAGAGACGAACAATATATTGTTCAAAATAACAATGAAGGGCCAAGATGAAGATGGAGGTTCAGAATGCTCTTTATCATATGAAATCTGGCAAAACCCCCGGTCCAGACAACGTCACAACAGAAATGATTAATGCTTTAGAAGAATATGGAATAGATAAAGTTACCAGTCTGCTTAATACAATATATGATACTGGAAATATACCTCATGAGTTATGTAATTCTGTATTTATTGCAATCCCAAAGAAATCAGGAGCCTTGGAATGTGATCAACATCGAACAATTAGTATAATGAGTCACATCACGAAGATTTTGCTAAGAATTATCATGCAAAGAGTTAGGAGGAAAATACAACCTGAAATAGGAGAAGAACAATGTGGGTTTGTAGTAGGCAAGGGTACAGTAAATGCTGTGTATATACTGAGAACCGTAATCGAACGTTCTATAGAAGTAAACAAAGATCTATACCTTTGCTTTATTGACTACACAAAGGCTTTTGATAAAGTGAGACATGTCAACATGATAAGGATGCTTGAAGATCTACAAATTGATGGGAAAGACCTTAGACTTGTAAAAAACATATATTGGAAACAACAAGCTGCCATAAGAGTTGATAATGAAGTAAGCCAATATCAGCCTATTAAGAGAGGTGTGAGACAGGGATGTGTAATGTCTCCAGATCTGTTTTCCCTGTACAGTGAAAATATTTTCAGAAATATTGAAAATATGGAAGGAATCAACATTGGGGGACGATGCATCAATAACATTAGATATGCAGATGACACAGTCTTGATTGCAGACAATGAACAGGACCTGCAAAATTTAGTAGATGCGGTTGTTACACACAGTGAACAACAAGGGTTAGAATTAAATTGTAAAAAGACACAGATTATGGTCGTCACTAGGAAGAACGAAATACCACAATGTAATATACAAGTAAATGGGAATATTCTTCAACAAGTGAATAGGTACAATTATCTCGGAACAGTAATAACATCTGATGGGAGATGCCGTGAAGAGATTAGAACAAGAATCGCCATGGCAAAAGTAGCCTTTAGCAAGATGAAAAACATACTGACCAATAAAAAGATGTCAATTGAAACGAGAAAAAGAGTGTTGAGATGCTACATAGAACCTGTACTTTTATATGGATGTGAAGCTTGGACAATGAGCAGCCAGGCTGAAAAACATCTGATGGCTGTAGAAATGTGGTTTCTGAGGAAAATGCAAAGAATACCATGGACAGCCAGAAAGACCAATGAACAAGTCCTTCAAGAAACAAATGAAGATCGTAAACTGATCAGAGACATTAGACGTAGACAGTCACAATTTTTTGGGCATGTTATGAGAAGAAATGATTTGGAGAACTTGGTGACAACTGGTAAGATCGAGGGGAACAGACCAAGGGGAAGACCTAGAAACAAGTATCTGGATGGCTTGGCCTTGTGGCATGGTCGAGACAGAAACACGGAACTGATCCACGACTCTGTTGATCGAGTGAGATGGCAGAACATGACCGCCCACGCTTACCGGCATGGCACATGATGGATGGATGGAAGATCTGACTAGGAGCTTTTGGAATTCATTACGACACTTGAGAGACTGCTGCCAAAGACCGAAATTCGTTCGTATATTATTACGCAAGGGTGTAGTCACTTGTGAAGCAGACAGGACAGCAAGAGCTGCGAAAAAAAGGCTGGAAAAAAAGAAAAAAACAACAAACAGCCATCTTAGAACTCACGGCTCCAAACTTTCAACCGCACTAGATGAAATAATGATCATCATCAGTCTTGATGGAAAAACACAATCAGTTACTAACTGCTGGTTCTGGCAATTATCCACGCCATTGGAGCCCCAACTACGACCCCCTTCTGTATATTCAATGGTCCTTTTATACTCTAAGTATGGAATATTGTTTACGCTTCTTGACTAATCTAAATTATTCCTGATTAGCAATGCGCTCTGGAACCTGTTATTTTCATGACAAGGTTGACGGGATGATGGCCGCGAATTCTCGTTTCTCTGTGTTCCCCATACTTGCTGACCTAGGTACGTCAACCATTTGCACACGGTCCCACTGTCACAGTCTAGGAAGGGCGAATATAGTCAGTTGTTGTAACTCACCTTTGCCTGGGGGAGTGTCAGTGTGTCATGCAGGATACATTATGCATACAGTGTCATCAGATAGGACAAGAGCAATCCCCACATGTTGTGTGTCTCGCATAAATGCGGATTAGCTGAGAGATTGTACGTTCAGATTGTGGGGATAACTTGAGAGACTTCATGTTCACATGGTCCTAATACATTCCATCATCAAGGACTTTTCAGTAAAAACCATATAACAAATCGGGACTTAAAGGGTTGCGAGGAGGGGGGGGGGGGGGGGGGGAGGGGGAAGTCCGTAAATTTAGAAAGGGAGGGCATATAAATGTCCGCGTATACACATGTTTGATAAAACCGTTTCTTTGTCGCCGCCCTGAGTTTTGGTGTATTGCTGTTGTTATTGACCATGATTCTGGTCCACCATGATTGTCCCCACCCTTGTCCTATCACTGGTCCACCATGATTGTCCCCACCCCTGTCCTATCACTGGTCCACCATGATTGTCCCCACCCTTGTCCTATCACTGGTCCACCATGATTGTCCCCACCCCTGTCCTATCACTGGTCCACCATGATTGTCCCCACCCCTGTCCTATCACTGGTCCACTATGACTGTCCCCACCCCTGTCCTATCACTGGTCCACCATGAGTGTTCCTATTCAATGCCCTATCCTTAGTGGACCATGACTGTCCCCACCTCCTGTCCTATCCTTAGTGGACCATGATTGTCCCTCTCCCATCTCCTATCCTTAGTGGACCATGACTGTCCCTATCCCATGTTCTATCCATAGTTGACCGTGACTGTCCTATCCCATCTCCTATCCTTAGTTGACCATGACTGTTCTTTTCCCATGTCCTATCCTTAGTGAGCCATGACTGTCCCTATCCCATGTCCTATCCTTAATGGACCATGACTGTCCCCATCTCTGCTCTATCCTATCCTTAGTTCAGAAACCACATGAGAAAACTACACACTGTAGAAATCACACGAGAGAACCACACACTGTAGAAATCATATGGGAAAATCACACAATGTAGAAATCACATGAGAAAACCACACACTGAAGAAATCACTAAGAAAACCACACACTGTAGAAACTATAAAATAAAGCCAATCAAAATAGAAATCACAATAGAAATCAGCCATGGTAGAAATCACATGAAAAATCACACACTGTAGAAACCATAAAATAAAGCCATACAGTATAGAAATCACATGGCAAACCAGATACGGTAGAAATCACACATAAAATCAATAATTGTAGAAATCACTAGAAAGCCAGTGATTGTAGAAATTACATAGAAAACCAGTCATTGTAGAAATCACATATAAAATCAATCATTGCAGAAATCACATATAAATCCAGTGATTGTAGAAATCACATAGAAAGCGAAAGCTTGTAGAAACTACGGTCAGCTATAGACTACTTCTCTAACCGAGAGGGCCCTTGTGTTCGACCCCAGGCTTCTGGGCTGGGTTCTGACAAGACCCCACATGTTGATAGTTCAGTTGCCACTCCATGTCAGTGTGGTCAATATCACACGGACGCCTAGACTTCCCACACATCGTCCTGGTACTCATTTGACGTGTAGCCGACATGGGAGCTCAAATCGCTGTGAAACAAAAGTCCCGGCCATGAAGGCGATGTGAGCACGCGTCCACTAGGCCGATAGGCGGCCCAGCTGAACACTGCACCACGCAGCTGTCACTTGACCGCGCAGCTGTTACTTGACCACGCAGCTGTCACTTGATCACGCAGCTGTCACTTGACCGCGCAGCTGTCACAGGACCACGCAGCTGTCACTGGACCCTACAGCTGTCACTGGACCACGCAGCTGTCACTGGACCACGCAGCTGTCACTGGACCACGCAGCTGTCACTGGACCACGCAACTGTCACTGGACCACGCAGCTGTCACGTGACCATCATGCCCATAGTCAAGGTGTAGACAACGGTCTGTGACTTGTTGACCTGTGTGCTTGCCCACAGGAACATCTCTGCCCACAGGAACATCTCTGCCCACAGGAACATCTCTGCCCACATGAACATGCCTGTCCACAGGAACATCTCTGCCCACAGGAACATCTCTGCCCACAGGAACATCTCTGCCCACAGGAACATCTCTGCCCACAGGAACATCTCTGCCCTGAACATCTCTGCCCACAGGAACATCTCTGCCACAGGAACATCTCTGCCCACAGGAACATCTCTGCGCACAGGAACATCTCTGCCCACATGAACATGCCTGTCCACAGGAACATATCTCCCCACAGGAACATCTCTGCCCTGAACATCTCTGCCCACATGAACATGCCTGTCCACAGGAACATATCTCCCCACAGGAACATCTCTGCCTGAACATCTCTGCCCACAGGAACATCTCTGCCCACAGGAACATCTCTGCCCACAGGAACATCTCTGCGCACAGGAACATCTCTGCCCACATGAACATGCCTGTCCACAGGAACATATCTCCCCACAGGAACATCTCTGCCCTGAACATCTCTGCCCACATGAACATGCTGCCACATGAACATATCTGTCCACAGGAACATATCTCCCCACAGGAACATCTCTGTCCACAGGAACATATCTGCCCCACAGGAACATCTCTGCCCACAGGAACACATCACACTTTGACCTGAGTTGGGTCCTCTACTCCATTGTGCCTCTCCAGACAGCGGACTTATGTTTGCATGCAAAATCTCTTAGTCTCGTGTCCGTATTTAAATGAAGCATATTGTAAGTCAGTATTATGCGATGACCTCGACAGCGGCTGACAACTGCCTGGGGTGGACAGTGTTGTCTGATGTGACCCCGATGTTGACGGCTATCTGATACTGATCTCCTTTCCATTCTGATATCTTCAGACTGCTCACACAGTTCCTGACGCCTGTTGCTTTACACCACAGCTTCGGCTTACATGACGGCGCCGTCTTGCCGTTAAACTAACAATTGTCTTTAATCTTAAGTCTACAGCTACCTCTAACCTTACATTACAGTGTCACCTCTAACCTTACATTACATGTATAGCTGTCTCTAACCTTACATTACATGTATATCTGTCTCTAACCTTACATTACATCTATAGCTGTCTCTAATCTTACATTACATCTATAGCTGTCTCTAACCTTACATTACATGTATAGCTGTCTCTAACCTTATATGACATCTATAGCTGTCTCTAACCTTACATTACATCTATAGCTGTCTCTAACCTTATATGACATGTATAGCTGTCTCTAACCTTATATACATCTATAGCTGTCTCTAACCTTATGACATCTTATAGCTGTCTCTAATCCTTATATGACATCTATGCTGTCTCTAACCTTATATTACATCTATAGCTGTCTCTAACCTTACATTACATCTATAGCTGTCTCTAACCTTATATTACATGTATAGCTGTCTCTAACCTTATATGACATGTATAGCTGTCTCTAACCTTATATGACATCTATAGCTGTCTCTAACCTTATATGACATCTATAGCTGTCTCTAACCTTATATGACATCTATAGCTGTCTCTAACCTTATATGACATCTATATCTGTCTCTAACCTTACATTACATCTATAGCTGTCTCTAACCTTACATTAACATCTATAGCTGTCTCTAACCTTACATTACATATATAGCTGTCTCTAACCTACATTACATCTATATCTGTCTCTAACCTTACATTACATTCTATAGCTGTCTCTAACTTACATTACATCTATAGCTGTCTCTAACCTTACATTACATGCTATAGCTGTCTCTAACCTTACTATACATCATAGCTGTCTCTAACCTTAACATTACATCTATAGCTGTCTCTAACCTTACATTACATCTATAGCTGCTCTTAACCTTACATTACATGTATAGCTGTCTCTAACCTTACATTACATCTATTAGCTGTCTCTAACCTTACATTACATCTTATAGCTGTCTCTAACTTACATTACATGTATAGCTGTCCTCTAACCTTACATAGTACATGTATAGCTGTCTCTAACCTTACTATTACCTCTATAGCTGTCTCTAACCTTATATGACATCTATAGCTGTCTCTAACCTTACATTACATGTATAGCTGTCTCTAACCTTACATTACATGTATAGCTGTCTCTAACCTTATTACATCTATAGCTGTCTCTAACCTTATATGACATGTATAGCTGTCTCTAACCTACATACATCTATAGCTGTCTCTAACCTTATATGACATGTATAGCTGTCTCTAACCTTACATTACATCTATAGCTGTCTCTAACCTTACATTACATGTATAGCTGTCTCTAACCTTACATTACATCTATAGCTGTCTCTAACCTTACATTACATCTATAGCTGTCTCTAACCTTACATTACATCTATAGCTGTCTCTAACCTTACATTACATCTATAGCTGTCTCTAACCTTATATGACATGTATAGCTGTCTCTAACCTTATATGACATGTATAGCTGTCTCTAACCTTACATTACATCTATAGCTGTCTCTAACCTTACATTACATCTATAGCTGTCTCTAACCTTACATTACATCTATAGCTGTCTCTAACCTTACATTACATCTATAGCTGTCTCTAACCTTACATTACATCTATAGCTGTCTCTAACCTTACATTACATCTATAGCTGTCTCTAACCTTATATGACATCTATAGCTGTCTCTAACCTTACATGACATCTATAGCTGTCTCTAACCTTATATGACATCTATAGCTGTCTCTAACCTTATATTACATCTATAGCTGTCTCTAACCTTATATGACATCTATAGCTGTCTCTAACCTTACATTACATCTATAGCTGTCTCTAACCTTACATTACATCTATAGCTGTCTCTAACCTTACATTACATCTATAGCTGTCTCTAACCTTACATTACATCTATAGCTGTCTCTAACCTTACATTACATCTATAGCTGTCTCTAACCTTACATTACATCTATAGCTGTCTCTAACCTTACATTACATCTATAGCTGTCTCTAACCTTACATTACATCTATAGCTGTCTCTAACCTTACATTACATCTATAGCTGTCTCTAACCTTATATGACATGTATAGCTGTCTCTAACCTTATATGACATTATAGCTGTCTCTAACCTTACATTACATCTATAGCTGTCTCTAACCTTACTATGACATCTATAGCTGTCTCTAACCTTACATTACATCTATAGCTGTCTCTAACCTTAATTACATCTATAGCTGTCTCTAACCTTACATTACATCTATAGCTGTCTCTAACCTTATATTACATGTATAGCTGTCTCTAACCTTATATGACATGTATAGCTGTCTCTAACCTTACATTACATCTATAGCTGTCTCTAACCTTATATGACATGTATAGCTGTCTCTAACCTTATATGACATGTATAGCTGTCTCTAACCTTACATGACATCTATAGCTGTCTCTAACCTTACATTACATCTATAGCTGTCTCTAACCTTACATTACATCTATAGCTGTCTCTAACCTACATTACATCTATAGCTGTCTCTAACCTTACATGACATCTATAGCTGTCTCTAATCCTTACATTACATTATAGCTGTCTCTAACCTTACATTACATCTTATAGCTGTCTCTAATCTTACATTACATCTATAGCTGTCTCTAACCTTACATTACATCTATAGCTGTCTCTAACCTTGACATTACATCCTATAGCTGTCTCTAACCTTATATGAATTCTATAGCTGTCTCAACCTTACATTACATCTATAGCTGTCTCTAACCTTACTATGACATCTATAGCTGTCTCTAACCTTTACATTACATGTTATAGCTGTTCTCTAACCTTACATTACAGTCATAGCTGTCTCTAATCCCTTACATTCATCTATAAGCTGTCTCTAATCCTTATTGATGTACATCTATAGCTGTCTCTATATCCTTACATTACATCTATAGCTGTCTCTCAACCTTATCCTTACATCTACTAGCTGTCTCTAACCTTACAATTACATCTATAGCTGATCCTCTAACTTCTACAGTTAATCTTATAGCGTCTCTAACCTTACATTTACATCTATAGCTGTCCTCTAATCCTTATCTGACATGCTATAGCTGTCTCTAACCTTACATGACATCTATAGCTGTCTCTAACCTTACATGACATCTATAGCTGTCTCTAACCTTACATTACATCTATAGCTGTCTCTAACCTTACATTACATCTATAACTGTCTCTAAGCTGTCTCTAACCTTATATGACATCATCTATAGCTGTCTCTAACCTTACATTACATCTATAGCTGTCTCTAATACCTTACATTACATCTATAGCTGTCTCTAACCTTACATTACATCTATAGCTGTCTCTAACCTTACATTACATCTATAGCTGTCTCTCTAACCTTATATTACATCTATAGCTGTCTCTAACCTTCATTACATCTATATCTGTCTCTAACCTTATATTACATCTATAGCTGTCTCTAACCTTACATTACATCT
This sequence comes from Cepaea nemoralis, assembly GCA_014155875.1. Lineage (NCBI taxonomy): Eukaryota > Metazoa > Mollusca > Gastropoda > Stylommatophora > Helicidae > Cepaea > Cepaea nemoralis. The sequence continues at coordinate 79,032 of JACEFZ010009769.1, read as the reverse complement.
ATATCTGTCTCTAACCTTATATGACATCTATAGCTGTCTCTAACCTTATATGACATCTATAGCTGTCTCTAACCTTATATGACATCTATAGCTGTCTCTAACCTTACATTACATCTATAGCTGTCTCTAACCTTACATTACATCTATAGCTGTCTCTAACCTTACATACATGTATAGCTGTCTCTAACCTTACATTACATGTATAGCTGTCTCTAACCTTACATTACATCTATAGCTGTCTCTACCCTTACATTACATCTAGCTGTCTCTAACCTTACATTACATCTATAGCTGTCCTCTAACCTTACATTACATCTATAGCTGTCTCTAACCTTACATTACATCTATAGCTGTCTCTAACCTTACATTACATCTATAGCTGTCTCTAACCTTACATTACATCGTATAGCTGTCTCTAACCTTATATTACATGTATAGCTGTCTCTAACCTACATTACATCTATAGCTGTCTCTAACCTTACATTACATGTATAGCTGTCTCTAACCTTATATTACATCTATAGCTGTCTCTAACCTTACATTACATGCTATAGCTGTCTCTAACCTTACATTACATGTATAGCTGTCTCTAACCTTACATTACATCTATAGCTGTCCTCTAACCTTACATTACATCTATAGCTGTCTCTAATCTTACATTACATGTATAGCTGTCTCTAACTTTACATTACATCATTAGCTGTCTCTAACTTAACATAACATCATTAGCTGTCTCTAATCTTACATTACATCTATATCTATACTGTCTCTACTACTTAAAACATAACTCATAGCTGTCTCTAACTTATACATTACATCTATAGCTGTCTCTAACCTTACATTACATCTATATCTATAGCTGTCTCTAACTTACATTACATCATAGCTGTCTCTACTCTAACTTAACATTACATCTATAGCTGTCTCTAACCTTACATTACATCTATAGCTGTCTCTAACCTTACATTACATCTATAGCTGTCTCTAACCTTACATACATCTATAGCTGTCTCTAACTTACATACATCATTAGCTGTCTCTAACCTTACATTACATCTATAGCTGTCTCTAACCTTACATTACATCTATAGCTGTCTCTACTCTAACCTTACATACATCTATAGCTAGTGTCTCTAACCTTACATTACATCTATAGCTGTCTCTAACCTTACATTACATCTATAGCTGTCTCTAACCTTACATTACATGTATAGCTGTCTCTAACCTTACATTACATCTATAGCTGTCTCTAATCTTATACATTACATGTATAGCTGTCTCTAACTTACATTACATCATAGCTGTCTCTAACTTAACATTACATCTATAGCTGTCTCTAACCTTACATTACATCTATAGCTGTCTCTAACTTAACATGACATCTATAGCTGTCTCTAACCTAACCTTAACATAATAACATCATTAGCTTCTCTAATCTTACATTACTCTATACTATAAGCTGTCTCTAACTTACATTACATCTATAGCTGTCTCTAACTATAACATAACATCTATAGCTGTCTCTAACCTTACATTACATCTATAGCTGTCTCTAACCTTACATTACATCTATAGCTGTCTCTAACCTTACATTACATCTATAGCTGTCTCTAATCTCTACCTTACATTACATCTATAGCTGTCTCTAATTACATTACATCTATAGCTGTCTCTAACCTTACATTACATCTATAGCTGTCTCTAACCTTACATTACATCTATAGCTGTCTCTAACCTTACATTACATCTATAGCTGTCTCTAACCTTACATTACATCTATAGCTTAGCTGTCTCTAACCTTACATTACATCTATAGCTGTCTCTAACCTTACATTACATCTATAGCTGTCTCTAACCTTACATTACATCTATAGCTGTCTCTAACCTTACATTACATGTATAGCTGTCTCTAACCTTACATTACATCTATAGCTGTCTCTAACCTTACATTACATCTATAGCTGTCTCTAACCTTACATTACATCTATTAGCTGTCTCTAACCTTACATTACATCTATAGCTGTCTCTAACCTTACATTACACATCATAGCTGCTGTCTCTAACTTAACATTACATCTATAGCTGTCTCTAATCTTACATTACATCTATAGCTGTCTCTAACCTTACATTACATCTATAGCTGTCTCTAACCTTACATTACATCATAGCTGTCTCTAATCTTACATTACATCTATAGCTGTCTCTAACCTTACATTACATCTATAGCTGTCTCTAATCTTACATTACATCTATAGCTGTCTCTAACTTACATAACATCTATAGCTGCTCTCTAACCTTACATTACATCTATAGCTGTCTCTAATCTTACATTACATCTATAGCTGTCTCTAACCTTACATTACATCTATAGCTGTCTCTAACCTTACATTACATCTATAGCTGTCTCTAACCTTACATTACATACATCTATAGCTGTCTCTAACCTTACATTACATCTATAGCTGTCTCTAACCTTACATTACATCTATAGCTGTCTCTAACCTTACATTACATCTATAGCTGTCTCTAACCTTACATTACATCTATAGCTGTCTCTAACCTTACATTACATCTATAGCTGTCTCTAACCTTACATTACATCTATAGCTGTCTCTAACCTTACATTACATCTATAGCTGTCTCTAACCTTACATTACATCTATAGCTGTCTCTAACCTTACATTACATCTATAGCTGTCTCTAACCTTACATTACATCTATAGCTGTCTCTAACCTTACATTACATCTATAGCTGTCTCTAACCTTACATTACATCTATAGCTGTCTCTAACCTTACATTACATCTATAGCTGTCTCTAACCTTACATTACATCTATAGCTGTCTCTAACCTTACATTACATCTATAGCTGTCTCTAACCTTACATTACATCTATAGCTGTCTCTAACCTTACATTACATCTATAGCTGTCTCTAACCTTACATTACATCTATAGCTGTCTCTAACCTTACATTACATCTATAGCTGTCTCTAACCTTACATTACATCTATAGCTGTCTCTAACCTTACATTACATCTATAGCTGTCTCTAACCTTACATTACATCTATAGCTGTCTCTAACCTTACATTACATCTATAGCTGTCTCTAACTTACATTACATGTATAGCTGTCTCTAACCTTACATTACATCTATAGCTGTCTCTAACCTTACATTACATCTATAGCTGTCTCTAACCTTACATTACATGTATAGCTGTCTCTAACCTTACATACATCTATAGCTGTCTCTAACCTTACATTACATCTATAGCTGTCTCTAACCTTACATTACATCTATAGCTGTCTCTAACCTTACATTACATCTATAGCTGTCTCTAACCTTACATTACATCTATAGCTGTCTCTAACCTTACATTACATCTATAGCTGTCTCTAACCTTACATTACATCTATAGCTGTCTCTAACCTTACATTACATGTATAGCTGTCTCTAACCTTACATTACATCTATAGCTGTCTCTAACCTTACATTACATCTATAGCTGTCTCTAACCTTACATTACATCTATAGCTGTCTCTAACCTTACATTACATCTATAGCTGTCTCTAACTTACAAACATCTATAGCTGTCTCTAACCTTACATTACATCTATAGCTGTCTCTAACCTTAACATTACATCTATAGCTGTCTCTAACTTACATAACATCTATAGCTGTCTCTAACCTTACATTACATCTATAGCTGTCTCTAACCTTACATACATCTATAGCTGTCTCTAACTTACATTACATCTATTAGCTGTCTCTAATCTTACATTACATCTATAGCTGTCTCTAACTTAACATAACATCATTAGCTGTCTCTAACTTAACATAACATCATTAGCTGTCTCTAATCTTACATTACATCTATAGCTGTCTCTAACCTTACATTACATCTATAGCTGTCTCTAACTTACACATCTATAGCTGTCTCTAACCTTACATTACATCTATAGCTGTCTCTAACCTTACATTACATCTATAGCTGTCTCTAATCTTACATTACATCTATAGCTGTCTCTAACCTTATATGACATCTATAGCTGTCTCTAACCTTACATTACATCTATAGCTGTCTCTAACCTTACATTACATCTATAGCTGTCTCTAACCTTACATTACATCTATATCTGTCTCTAACCTTACATTACATCTATAGCTGTCTCTAACTTACATTACATCTATAGCTGTCTCTAACTTACATACATCTATAGCTGTCTCTAACCTTACATTACATCTATAGCTGTCTCTAACCTTACATTACATCTATAGCTGTCTCTAACCTTACATTACATCTATAGCTGTCTCTAACCTTACATTACATCTATAGCTGTCTCTAACCTTACATTACATCTATAGCTGTCTCTAACCTTACATTACATCTATAGCTGTCTCTAACCTTACATTACATCTATAGCTGTCTCTAACCTTACATTACATCTATAGCTGTCTCTAACCTTACATTACATCTATAGCTGTCTCTAACCTTACATTACATCTATAGCTGTCTCTAACTTACATTACATCTATAGCTGTCTCTAACCTTACATTACATCTATAGCTGTCTCTAACCTTACATTACATCTATAGCTGTCTCTAACTTACATTACATCTATAGCTGTCTCTAACTTAGCATTACATCTATAGCTGTCTCTAACTTAGCATTACATCTATAGCTGTCTCTAACTTAGCATTACATCTATAGCTGTCTCTAACCTTACATTACATCTATAGCTGTCTCTAACTTAACATAACATCTATAGCTGTCTCTAACCTAACATAACATCTATAGCTGTCTCTAACCTTACATTACATCTATAGCTGTCTCTAACCTTACATTACATCTATAGCTGTCTCTAACCTTACATTACATCTATAGCTGTCTCTAACCTTACATTACATCTATAGCTGTCTCTAACCTTACATTACATCTATAGCTGTCTCTAACCTTACATTACATCTATAGCTGTCTCTAACCTTACATTACATCTATAGCTGTCTCTAACCTTACATTACATCTATAGCTGTCTCTAACCTTACATTACATCTATAGCTGTCTCTAACCTTACATTACATGTATAGCTGTCTCTAACCTTACATTACATCTATAGCTGTCTCTAACCTTACATTACATCTATAGCTGTCTCTAACCTTACATTACATGTATAGCTGTCTCTAACCTTACATTACATCTATAGCTGTCTCTAACCTTACATTACATCTATAGCTGTCTCTAACCTTACATTACATGTATAGCTGTCTCTAACTTAGCATTACATCTATAGCTGTCTCTAACTTAGCATTACATCTATAGCTGTCTCTAACCTTACATTACATCTATAGCTGTCTCTAACCTTACATTACATCTATAGCTGTCTCTAACCTTACATTACATCTATAGCTGTCTCTAACCTTACATTACATCTATAGCTGTCTCTAACCTTAACATTACATCATAGCTGTCTCTAACCTTACATTACATCATAGCTGTCTCTAACCTTACATTACATCTATAGCTGTCTCTAACCTTACATTACATCTATAGCTGTCTCTAACCTTACATTACATCTATAGCTGTCTCTAACCTTACATTACATCTATAGCTGTCTCTAACCTTACATTACATCTATAGCTGTCTCTAACCTTACATTACATCTATAGCTGTCTCTAACCTTACATTACATCTATAGCTGTCTCTAACCTTACATTACATCTATAGCTGTCTCTAACCTTACATTACATCTATAGCTGTCTCTAACCTTACATTACATCTATAGCTGTCTCTAACCTTACATTACATCTATAGCTGTCTCTAACCTTACATTACATCTATAGCTGTCTCTAACCTTACATTACATCTATAGCTGTCTCTAATCTTACATTACATCTATAGCTGTCTCTAACCTTACATTACATCTATAGCTGTCTCTAACCTTACATTACATCTATAGCTGTCTCTAACCTTACATTACATCTATAGCTGTCTCTAACCTTACATTACATCTATAGCTGTCTCTAACCTTACATTACATCTATAGCTGTCTCTAACCTTACATTACATCTATAGCTGTCTCTAACCTTACATTACATCTATAGCTGTCTCTAACCTTACATTACATCTATAGCTGTCTCTAACCTTACATTACATCATAGCTGTCTCTAACCTTACATTACATCTATAGCTGTCTCTAACCTTAATTAACATCTATAGCTGTCTCTAACCTTACATTACATCTATAGCTGTCTCTAACCTTACATTACATCTATAGCTGTCTCTAACCTTACATAACATCATAGCTGTCTCTAACCTTACATACATCATAGCTGTCTCTAACCTTACATTACATCTATAGCTGTCTCTAACCTTACATTACATCTATAGCTGTCTCTAACTTAGCATTACATCTATAGCTGTCTCTAACCTTACATTACATCTATAGCTGTCTCTAACCTTACATTACATCTATAGCTGTCTCTAACCTTACATTACATCTATAGCTGTCTCTAACCTTACATTACATCTATAGCTGTCTCTAACCTTACATTACATCTATAGCTGTCTCTAACCTTACATTACATCTATAGCTGTCTCTAACCTTACATTACATCTATAGCTGTCTCTAACCTTACATTACATCTATAGCTGTCTCTAACCTTACATTACATCTATAGCTGTCTCTAATCCTTACATTACATGTATAGCTGTCTCTAACCTTACATTACATCTATAGCTGTCTCTAATCTTACATTACATGTATAGCTGTCTCTAACCTTACATTACATCTATAGCTGTCTCTAACCTTACATTACATCTATAGCTGTCTCTAACCTTACATTACATCTATAGCTGTCTCTAACCTTACATTACATCTATAGCTGTCTCTAACCTTACATTACATCTATAGCTGTCTCTAACCTTACATTACATGTATAGCTGTCTCTAACCTTACATTACATCTATAGCTGTCTCTAACCTTACATTACATCTATAGCTGTCTCTAACCTTACATTACATGTATAGCTGTCTCTAACCTTACATTACATGTATAGCTGTCTCTAACCTTACATTACATCTATAGCTGTCTCTAACCTTACATTACATCTATAGCTGTCTCTAACCTTACATTACATCTATAGCTGTCTCTAACCTTACATTACATATAGCTGTCTCTAACCTTACATTACATCTATAGCTGTCTCTAACCTTACATTACATCTATAGCTGTCTCTAACCTTACATTACATGTATATAGCTGTCTCTAACTTACATTACATCTATAGCTGTCTCTAACCTTACATTACATCTATAGCTGTCTCTAACCTTACATTACATCTATAGCTGTCTCTAACCTTACATTACATCTATAGCTGTCTCTAACCTTACATTACATGTATAGCTGTCTCTAACCTTACATTACATCTATAGCTGTCTCTAACCTTACATTACATCTATAGCTGTCTCTAACCTTACATTACATCTATAGCTGTCTCTAACCTTACATTACATCTATAGCTGTCTCTAACCTTACATTACATCTATAGCTGTCTCTAACCTTACATTACATGTATAGCTGTCTCTAACCTTACATTACATCTATAGCTGTCTCTAACCTTACATTACATCTATAGCTGTCTCTAACCTTACATTACATCTATAGCTGTCTCTACCTTACATTACATCTATAGCTCTGTCTCTAACTCTTACATTACATCTATAGCTGTCTCTAACCTTACATTACATCTATAGCTGTCTCTAACCTTACATTACATGTATAGCTGTCTCTAACCTTACATTACATCTATAGCTGTCTCTAACCTTACATTACATCTATAGCTGTCTCTAACCTTACATTACATGTATAGCTGTCTCTAATCTTACATTACATCTATAGCTGTCTCTAACCTTACATTACATCTATAGCTGTCTCTAACCTTACATTACATCTATAGCTGTCTCTAATCTTACATTACATCTATAGCTGTCTCTAACCTTACATTACATCTATAGCTGTCTCTAACCTTACATTACATCTATAGCTGTCTCTAACCTTACATGACATGTATAGCTGTCTCTAACCTTACATTACATGTATAGCTGTCTCTAACCTTACATGACATCTATAGCTGTCTCTAACCTTACATTACATCTATAGCTGTCTCTAACCTTACATTACATGTATAGCTGTCTCTAACCTTACATTACATCTATAGCTGTCTCTAACTTACATTACATCTATAGCTGTCTCTAACCTTAACATAACATCATAGCTGTCTCTAACCTTACATTACATCTATAGCTGTCTCTACCTTACATTACATCTATAGCTGTCTCTAACCTTACATTACATCTATAGCTGTCTCTAACTTAATTGACATCATTAGCTGTCTCTAACCTTACATAACATCATAGCTGTCTCTAATCTTACATTACATCTATAGCTGTCTCTAACTTACATAAAACATCATTAGCTGTCTCTAACCTTACATTACATCTATAGCTGTCTCTAACTTACATAACATCTATAGCTGTCTCTAACCTTACATTACATCTATAGCTGTCTCTAACCTTACATTACATCTATATAGCTGTCTCTAACCTTACATTACATCTATAGCTGTCTCTAACTTACATTACATCTATAGCTGTCTCTAACTCTTACATTACATCTATAGCTGTCCTCTAATCCTTTACATTTACATGTATAGCTGTCTCTAACTCTTACATTACAGTCTATAGCTGTCTCTAAACCTCTTACATTACATCTATAGCTTTCCCTCTAACCTACATTACATGCTATAGCTGTCCTTCTAATCTTACATTCACATCTATAGCTGTCTCTAACCTTTACATTACAATCTATAGCTGTCTCCTAATCTTACATTACATGTCTAGCTGGTCCTCTATATCTTACATACATCTAATAGCTGTCTCTAAATCATTACACTAACATGTATAGCTGTCTCTAAATCCTTACCATGTACATGCTATAGCTGTCTCTAACCTTACATTACATGCTATAGCTGTCTCTAATCCTTACATTACAATTATATAGCTGTCTCTAATCTTACATTACATCTATTAGCCTGTCTCTAACCTTACATTCACCTCTATGAGCTGTCTCTAATCCTTTACATTACATGTATAAGCTGTCTCTAAATCTTTAACATTACATAGTATAGGCTGTCTCTAATCTTACATTACATCTATAGCTGTCTTCTAGACTGTACATAACACATCATTAGCGGTCTCTAACTAAATAACATCATTTAGCTGTCTCTAATCTTACATTACATCTACAGCTGTCTCTAACTTACAATAACATCATAGCTGTCTCTAACTTCAACATAACATCATTAGCTGTCTCTAACCTTACATTACATCTATAGCTGTCCTCTAACTTAACATAACATCATAGCTGTCCATAACTTAACATAAACATCATTAGCTGTCCTATCTAACTCTTACATTACATCTATAGCTGTACTCTAACCTTACATTACATACTATAGATGTCTCTAACATACCATACATCTATAGCTGTCTCTAACCTTTACAGTACATCTATAGCGTCTCGTAACCTTACATTACATCTATATCTGTCTCTAATCATTACATTACATGCTATAGCTGTCTCTAACCTTACATTACATCTATAGCTGTCTCTCATCTTACATTACATCTATGCTGTCTCTAACTTAACATAACATCTATAGCTGTCTCTAACCTTACATTACATCTATAGCTGTCTCTAACCTTACATTACATCTATAGCTGTCTCTAACCTTACATAACATCATTAGCTGTCTCTAACCTTACATTACATCTATAGCTGTCTCTAACCTTACATTACATCTATAGCTGTCTCTAACCTTACATTACATCTATAGCTGTCTCTAACCTTACATTACATCTATAGCTGTCTCTAACCTTACATTACATCTATAGCTGTCTCTAACTTACATAACATCATTAGCTGTCTCTAACCTTACATTACATCTATAGCTGTCTCTAACCTTACATTACATCTATAGCTGTCTCTAACCTTACATTACATCTATAGCTGTCTCTAACCTTACATTACATCTATATCTGTCTCTAACCTTACATTACATCTATAGCTGTCTCTAACCTTACATTACATCAATAGCTGTCTCTAACCTTACATTACATCTATAGCTGTCTCTAACCTTACATTACATCAATAGCTGTCTCTAACCTTACATTACATCTATAGCTGTCTCTAACCTTACATTACATCTATAGCTGTCTCTAACCTTACATTACATCTATAGCTGTCTCTAACCTTACATTACATCTATAGCTGTCTCTAACCTTACATTACATCTATAGCTGTCTCTAACTTAACATAACATCATTAGCTGTCTCTAACCTTACATTACATCTATAGCTGTCTCTAACCTTACATTACATCTATAGCTGTCTCTAACCTTACATTACATCTATAGCTGTCTCTAACCTTACATTACATCTATAGCTGTCTCTAACTTAACATAACATCATTAGCTGTCTCTAACCTTACATTACATCTATAGCTGTCTCTAACCTTACATTACATCTATAGCTGTCTCTAACCTTCTATTACATCTATAGCTGTCTCTAACCTTACATTACATCTATAGCTGTCTCTAACCTTACATTACATCTATAGCTGTCTCTAACCTTACATTACATCTATAGCTGTCTCTAACTTAACATTACATCTATAGCTGTCTCTAACCTTACATTACATCTATAGCTGTCTCTAACTTAACATAACATCATTAGCTGTCTCTAACCTTACATTACATCTATAGCTGTCTCTAACTTAACATAACATCATTAGCTGTCTCTAATCTTACATTACATCTATAGCTGTCTCTAATCTTACATTACATCTATAGCTGTCTCTAACTTAACATAACATCATTAGCTGTCTCTACCTTAACATTACATCTATAGCTGTCTCTAACTTAACATAACATCATTAGCTGTCTCTAATCTTACATTACATCTATAGCTGTCTCTAACTTAACATAACATCATTAGCTGTCTCTAACCTTACATTACATCTATAGCTGTCTCTAACTTAACATAACATCATTAGCTGTCTCTAACCTTACATTACATCTATAGCTGTCTCTAACCTTACATTACATCTATAGCTGTCTCTAACTTAACATAACATCATTAGCTGTCTCTAACCTTACATTACATCTATAGCTGTCTCTAACCTTACATTACATCTATAGCTGTCTCTAACTTAACATAACATCATTAGCTGTCTCTAACCTTACATTACATCTATAGCTGTCTCTAATCTTACATTACATCTATAGCTGTCTCTAACCTTACATTACATCTATAGCTGTCTCTAACCTTACATTACATCTATAGCTGTCTCTAACCTTACATTACATCTATAGCTGTCTCTAACCTTACATTACATCTATAGCTGTCTCTAATCTTACATTACATCTATAGCTGTCTCTAACTTAGCATTACATCTATATCTGTCTCTAACTTAGCATTACATCTATATCTGTCTCTAACCTTATTGCAATCCCAAAGAAATCAGGAACCTTGGAATGTGATCAATATAGAACAATTACTATAATGAGTCACATCACAAAGATTTTGCTAAGAATTATCATGCAAAGAATGAGGAAGAAGATACAACCTGAAATACGGGAAGAATAATGTGGGTTTGTAGAAGGCAAGGGTACAGTAAATGCTGTGTATATGCTGCGAACAGTTATTGAACGTGCTATAGAAGTAAACAAGGATATACATCTTTGCTTTATTGACTATAAAAAGGCTTTTGATAGAGTTAGACATGTCAACATGGTGGATATGCTTGCAGATCTACAAATTGATGGGAAAGACATTAGACTTATAAAAAACATATATTGGAAACAACAAGCTGCAATAAGGATTGATAATGAAGTGGGACAGTATCAGCCAATTAAGAGAGGTGTTAGGCAGGGATGTGTGATGTCTCCAGATCTTTTTTCCCTAAACAGTGAAAATATTTTCAGAAATGTAGAGGATATAAATGGAATCAGCATTGGAGGACGAAACATCAATAACATTAGATATGCAGATGATACAGTATTGACTGCAGACAATGCACAGGACCTGCAACAATTAGTAGATGCGGTTGTTGTACCCAGTGAGCAGCTGGGGTTAGAATTAAATTGTAAAAAGACTCAGGTTATGGTCGTCACTAGGAAGAAAGAAGTGCCACAATGTACTATACAAGTAAATGGAAATATTCTTCAACAAGTGAATCGGTACAATTATCTTGGAACAGTCATAACATCTGATGGGAGATGCCTTGAAGAGATTAGAACAAGAATCGCCATGGCGAAAGTAGCCTTTAGCAAGATGAAAAACATTCTGACCAATAAAAAGATGTCAATTGAAACGAGAAAAAGAGTGTTGAGGGGATACATAGAGCCTGTTCTTTTGTATGGATGTGAAACTTGGACAATGAGCAATCAAGCTGAAAAACATCTGATGGCTGCAGAAATGTGGTTTCTGAGGAGAATACAAAGAATACCATGGACAGATAGAAAAACCAATGACCAAGTACTACAGGAGACAAATGAACATCGTAAACTGATTAGAGAAATTAGACGTAGACAGTCAACATTTTTTGGACATGTTGTGAGAAGAAATGGATTGGAGAACTTGGTGAAAACTTGCAAGATCGAAGGGAATAGACCAAGAGGAAGACCGAGAGGAAAATACCTGGATGACTTGGCCACATGGCATGGACGAGACAGGAACACTGAGCTGATCCACGACACTGGTGATCGAGTGAAATGGCGAGTCATGACCGCCCACGCTTTCCGGCATGGCACATGATTGATTGATTGATTGATAGCTGTCTCTAACCTTACATTACATCTATAGCTGTCTCTATCCTTACAATACATCTATATCTGTCTCTAACCTTACATTACCAGTGTAATGCCCATAACAGTTATATAAACATTGTCTCTAATGTTCTACAATCATCATAACAGTTATATAAACATTATTTCTATTGTTGTACAATCATCATAACAGTTTTATAAACATTGTTTCTAATGTTGTACAATCATCATAACAGTTATATAAACATTGTTTCTAATGTTGTACAATCATCATAACAGTTTTATAAATATTGTTTCTAATGTTGTACAATCATCATAACAGTTATATAAACATTGTTTCTAATGTTGTACAATCATCATAACAGTTATATAAACATTGTTTCTAATGTTGTACAATCATCATAACAGTTTTATAAATATTGTTTCTAATGTTGTGCAATCATCATAACAGTTATATAAACATTGTTTCTAATGTTGTACAATCATCATAACAGTTATATAACCATTGTCTCTAATGTTGTAATAATCATCATAACAGTTATATAAACATTGTTTCTAATGTTGTACAATCATCATAACAGTTATATAAACATTGTTTCTAATGTTGTACAAATATCGTATAGTAGTTTATTACGTTCTACAATCTGTAATCTATAGTATTCTATAGAACCTTGCGGTGTAGGACAAGGGTTTTCAGCTTGAGGACTAAACACTATCCAGGCCTAAACACAATTCAGGACTAAATACTATACACGGCTACACACCATCCAGGACTAAACTCCATACAGGACTAAATACTATACACGGCTACACACCATCAAGGACTAAACTCCATTCACGACTAAACTCCATACAGGACTAAATACTATACAGGGCTACACACTATCCAGGACTAAACTCCATCCACGACTAAATTCCATCCACGACTAAACTCCATCCAGGACTAACTACTATACAGGGCGACACACCATCCAGGAATAAACTCCATCCACGACTAAACTCCATACATGACTAAACTCCATTCAGGACTTAAGACCTTATAGGACTCCATACAAGACTAAACTACATCCACGACTAAACTCCACCCACGACTAAACTATAAATGACTAAACACCACCCAGGACTAAATACTATACAGGACTAAACTCCATTCCCCACGACTAAACTCTATACATGTCTAAACACCATTCAGGACTAAACACCATCCAGGACTAAACACCACCCAGGACTCCATACAGGAATAAACTCCATCCACAACTAAACGCCATCCACGACTAAACTCCATCCACGACGCACTAAAGATGTTTTTTTCTGTGACTTTCTTTGTTCATGCGCGCAATAACACGCATGGAGGGGTTTATGTGTCAAAGAAACAACAAAGATACGTGGTATTTGTTGACTGATGGTCGGGATAGTTTGTTGACCTTGTTGCCGAACCAAAACACCAGGCGGAAAATCCTGTTGCACGCATTGCCGAGCCACAGACAGCTGCGTCCTGATTGGTCCTGTACAAAGCTATCACTGGTGCATCTATCCAGCCGCCACTATATATAGAATGTTCCATGTGAAGGAGAACCTACCTAATTTAGAGACATTTCACCGACCTAATTTAGAGACGTATTTCACCGACCTAATCTAGAGACATATTTCACCGACCTGTACACTCCTGGATACCAGATCAACTGTTGTCGGTGAGTACCCGCGGTGTAAACAGCTGACTGTGTCACTCACTGACTGTAGGCAGGGCAGGGAGGCTGTTGCTCCAGCTTGATACATTTAGATATCGAGGGGAAGTCACAACATCAGATTAAAGATACATGAGAAATTAAAGAGCGGAATAGGGCGAGCAAAAGCTGCGTTTCAGAACATGAAAAGTACCTTATGAGCTTTTACTATCATCGCATGTTAGAAAGAGTGCTGAATGCGTGTATACTCCATAGTTTTTATGTATGGCTGCGAATCATGGAACCTGGAGGAACAATTAGACAGAGCTTGGGAACAACGGAGATGTGTTTACTGAGATGAATGTTACGAATTTCTTGGACTGCCAGAGCAACAAAGAACGATTGCCTGGAAGAGGCTAGTGGGACTAGAACATTATAAACAGCTATAGAAAAAAAAGAAACATACATTATTATTTGGCTTTGTAATGAGAAGAGAACATTGTGACAACTGGAAAGATCAGTAGGAAAAGAAGCAGATGCCGACCAAGAGAAATGATACTGGATAGACTAAGCCGGTGGCATGGAGGAATATCATCAGCAGAGTTAATCCAGAACGCCAAATACCGAGATCTGTGGAGAGACATGAACGCCTACGCCAGCTGGTCCCCCTGTGGTATAGCCACACAATGCCAGCTGTTGGAGACGTCGTGTGGTTAGGTTGTTCTTTGTGGTTGAGAACAAGTTGTGAGATACATGCTTGATACACAGGAAGTCGGAGCGTTTTCCAGCCTAGTTAAAAACCTTGAGTGTCAAGGCCACTAGTCAGTGGGTTAATGGGGTCTAGCGAACCATGTACAGGAGGTGCCCTCGAAAGTCCGGCCTTTGTTGACCAGAACCACCGTGGCCGAATGGATAAGAACGTTCCCCTTTGAGATTCCGGTGCGTTGATGCCAAGATAGCGGGCTCATCCCACACACTGAGCAGATGGACTAGATTGTTGACTTCTCGTCCTTGACTTGGGGACTAAATTACAAATACCTCAGAAGTTGGAGTGGGTTCACGTAAGGTTGAGTGACACTAGGAATCCACACGCAAAAGTAGTCCAATCCATTAGAAGTAGTAGCATTATGGACTATGCTTGAGTCAAAGTGAGCGACAAAATGAAAACAAAATAGCTGAAAATCCTTTACAGGACGTAGCAGTCAACCCCGGCAATGTTTGGCTGTTTGTGATTTCTGGGCAAGTTTACTTTCAGTAGTGTGCGAACAAACAACAATAACAAAGTGACCAACTATGGTCAGACTCAGAGTGGCCGAGCACTCACCAACAGCCTACATGTAACATGGGAGTGAGTGCAGGCCGGCCAGAGAGGTAGATATCCGGCACTACAGACTGAAGTATGCCGTTTTAAGGCACGTGTCCATCAGTACTAATGTTGTTTTAAGGCACGTGTCCATCTGTGCTAATGTTGTTTTAAGGCACGTGTCCATCAGTGCTAATGTTGTTTTAAGGCACGTGTCCATCTGTGCTAATGTGTTTTAAGGCTCTTGCCAATCAGTGCTAATGTTGTTTTAAGGCTCTTGTCCATCAGTGCTAATGTTGTTTTAAGGCTCGTGTCCATCAGTGCTAATGTTGTTTTAAGGCTCGTGTCCATCAGTGCTAATGCCGTGTTGGATGCCCCGGTTGAAGAATGCTTACCTTGTTTCCTGTTAGTGTATTTCCGGCGACTGTCTTTCCTCTTGTTCTGTTAAATCCATTAAAAAAACAAATCATATTTAGCTCTAATGTTCGCGGCCTGACAGAGTCCATATTTAATTATCCCTGTCCCAATTTGGAAACATTGCATAGATAGGAGAAGGCATGACAGCAGCAGGATATCCGCTGTAGCATATACAATACAACACGCACACAGGTACTGGCAACTCCGGCGAACAAGTCGCAGGTAATAAACACAAACAGCAGGGTACATACCTTACAAGCAACTCACATCCAGCAAACGTAAATCACAGAGTTCAGAAATCAATGATAATAGCAAACAAACAAAATAGATAAAAATAAGTTAATCCACGACAAAAGGGAACGAATTTTCGATCACCTGAACAACACAAAAGAACAGGAAATGATTGTAGGAAACACCTGGTTCAAGCAACACCCTAGAAGATTATGGACCTGGAGGAGTCCTGATAGCAAGATTAGAAACCAGATTGACTACATTCTCATTAGCAGAAGATTTAGAAACGCGCTAACAGTAGCAAAAAACAGTTCCCAGTGCTGATTGTTATAGTGACCACAGATTACTCACAGGAACATTGAGGATAAAGTTGAAGAAAGTCAAGTATATAACAGGAAACACTAAATATGACTTGTGTACATTGAGTAATGACAAGGAAATACAAAACAAATTCAACATAGAAGTACAGAACAGATTTGAAATATTGTCTGATCTAGAGATCCTATTCCAGGATGTGGATGATCAATGGGAAATGTTAAAGAATTCAATCAATGTGGCTGCAGAAACAACTATTCCAAAATTAAAGAAGGTGGGTCGTAAGAAATGGATGACTGAGGAAATTTTACACTTAATGGAAACAAGAAAACGCAACAAAAATAATCCTGCCAAATATGAAGAAATTCACAGACAAGTCAGAATATTATGTAGGAAGGCAAAAGAATCATGGCTTGAGGAAAAGTGCTTAGAAATTGAAAAAACAACACAACAGTCAAAATACCAAATTAGTGCACAAAAGAATTCAGGAACTTACTAATAAAAGAACAAGTACATCAACAGGCTGTCTAAAAACTAAAGATGGCAAAATCATAATAGAAAAAGATCAGATTCTACATGTATGGACAGATTATGTGAAAGACCTGTATAATAATAACAGAGAGGAACAGTATGATATTAGATTTAATAATGAAGGACCAGCAATTTTAAAGATGGAGGTTCAAAATGTTCTTAAGCATATGAAAGCTGGCAAGGCCCCCGGTGCAGATAACATCACAACAGAAATGATTAAAGCTCTAGAAGAATTTGGACTAGAGCAAGTCACTAGACTGCTGAACACATTATATGATACTGGAGATATACCTTCTGAATTATGTAATTCTGTATTTATTGCAATCCCAAAAAATCAGGAACCTTAGAATGTGATCAACATAGAACAATTAGTATAATGAGTCACATCACAAAGATTTTGTTACGAATTATCATGCAAAGAGTGAGGAAGAAAATACAACCTGAAATAGGGGAAGAACAATGTGGGTTTGTAGAAGGAAAGGGTACAGTAAATGCTGTGTATATGCTGCGAACAGTTATTGAACGTGCTTTAGAAGTAAACAAGGATATACATCTTTGCTTTATTGACTACACAAAGGCTTTTGATAGAGTTAGACATGTCAACATTGTGGATATGCTTGCAGATCTACAAATTGATGGGAAAGACATTAGACTTATAAAAAACATATATTGGAAACAACAAGCTGCCATAAGGATTGATAATGAAGTAGGACAATATCAACCAATTAAGAGAGGTGTTAGGCAGGGATGTGTAATGTCTCCAGATCTTTTTTCCCTATACAGTGAAAATATTTTCAGAAATGTAGAAGACCTAAATGGAATCAGCATTGGAGGACGAAACATAAATAACATTAGATATGCAGATGATACAGTATTGATTGCAGACAATGCACAGGATCTGCAACAATTAGTAGCCGCTGTTGTTGTACACAGTGAGCAGCTGGGGTTGGAATTAAATTGTAGGAAGACACAGGTTATGGTCGTTACTAGGAAGAACGAAGTACCACAATGTAATATACAAGTAAATGGGATATTCTTCAACAAGTGAATCGGTTCAATTATCTCGGAACAGTCATAACATCTGATGGGCAGATGCCTTGAAGAGATTAGAACAAGAATCGCCATTGCGAAAGTAGCCTTTAGCAAGATGAAAAACATTCTGACCAATAAAATGATGTCAATTGAAACGAGAAAAAGAGTGTTGAGGGGATACATAGAGCCTGTTCTTTTGTATGGATGTGAAACTTGGACAATGTGCAGTCAAGCTGAAAAACATCTGATGGCTGCAGAAATGTGGTTTCTGAGGAAAATGCAAAGAATACCATGGACAGATAGAAAAACCAATGACCAAGTACTACAAGAGACAAATGAAAATCGTAGATTGATTAGAGAAATTAGACGTAGACAGTCAAAATTTTTTGGACATGTTATGAGAAGAAATGGACTGGAGAACTTAGTGACAGCTGGCAAGATCGAAGGGAACAGACCAAGAGGAAGACCGAGAGGAAAATACCTGGATGGCTTGGCCACATGGCATGGACGAGACAGGAACACTGAGCTGATCCACGACTCTGGTGATCGAGTGAAATGGCGAATCATGACCGCCCACGCTTTCCGGCATGGCACATGATTGATTGATTGAACAACACAAACAAATCTGTTATTGTTCGTTTCCTGTTTGTTATAATTTCTGACACGTTCCTGTCCGACATGTTTGTATTATAAATTTATAACACGTTCCTGTCAGACATGTTTGTGTTGTTATAATTTATAACAGGGTCCTGTCAGATACGTCTGTGTTGGTGTTGGCGAGGTTAACTAGTGCGACTCTCATGCCGTATTGTGACGTATTTGTTATCGCTGATCTTAATCGTTATATTGGTTGTATTTTGTTGATTCGTTTCTCTCATTACCATTTCTGTGATTGTCTGTAGTAAGGTATGTAAATGTGACAGTGCTTGTTGTTTCTCCACACTCTTAACATTCTTTATTGTTTCTCCACACAATATTAACATTCTTTATTGTTTCTCCACACTCTTAACATTCTTTATTGTTTCTCCACACAATATTAACATTCTTTGTTGTTTCTCCACACACTATTAACATTCTTTATTGTTTCTCCACACAATATTAACATTCTTTCTTGTTTCTCCACACAATACTAACATTCTTTATTGTTTCTCCACACAATATTAACATTCTTTATTGTTTCTCCACACAATATTAACATTCTTTATTGTTTCTCCACACAATATTAACGTTCTTTATTGTTTCTACACACAATCTTAACATCCTTTGTTGTTTCTCCACACAATCTTAACATTCTTCGTTGTTTCTCCACACAATCTTAACATTCTTTGTTGTTTCTCCACACAATCTTAACATTCTTTGTTGTTTCTCAATTCCATCTTAACATTCTTTGTTGTTTCTCCATTTCATCTTAACATTCGTTGTTGTTTCTCCACACCATCTTAACATTCTTTGTTGTTTCTCCACACAATCTTAACATTCTTTGTTGTTCCTCTACACGATCTTAATATTCTTTTATGTTCCTCTACACCATCTTAACATTCTGTGTTGTTTCTCCATTTCATCTTAACATTCTTTGTTGTTTCTCCACACCATCTTAACATTCTTTGTTGTTTCTCCATTTCATCTTAACATTCTTTGTTGTTTCTCCACACAATCTTAACATTCTTTGTTGTTCCTCTACACGATCTTAATATTTTTTTATGTTCCTCTACATCATCTTAACATTCTGTGTTGTTTCTCCACACAATCTTAACATTCTTTGTTGTTTCTCCACACAATCTTAACATTCTTTGTTGTTTCTCAATTCCTCCTATAACATTCTTTGTTGTTTCTCCTATTTCATCTTTAACATTCTTTGTTGTTTCTCCACACAATCTTAACATTCTTTGTTGTTTCTCCACACCATCTTAACATTCTTTGTTGTTTCTCCATTTCATCTTAACATTCTTTGTTGTTTCTCCACACCATCTTAACATTCTTTGTTGTTTCTCCATTTCATCTTAACATTCTTTGTTGTTTCTCCACACAATCTTAACATTCTTTGTTGTTCCTCTACACGATCTTAATATTTTTTTATGTTCCTCTACATCATCTTAACATTGTGTGTTGTTTGCTCACACGATATCTTATGTTATCGTTTCGTATTATCAACCTTTAAACAACTCGGTCACACAGAGGACAGAGATGGAGGGAGGGGGATAGACAAACAGGCAGAGATAGACAGAGATGGAGGGAGGGGGATAGACAAACAGGCAGAGAAAGACAGAGATGGAGGGAGGGGGATAGACAAACAGGCATTTGTCTTCGTTCGTTTGAGAGAGATAGATAGAGAGAGATAGAGAGAGAGGTTGAGAGAGAAAGAGAGAGAGGTTGAAAGAGAGGCTGACAGAAAAAAGGGTTGAGAGAGATTGAGAGAGATTGACATAGAGGTTGAGATAGAGAGGTTGACAGATAGGGGAGGAGAGTGATAGAGAGAGAAAGGGAGGGAGGGAGAGATAGATGGTAACCCCTGACTCCATGTGACAGCCTCACTCCCTGTGTGTGGATAAATCGGGCCGTGATCACGTGACACACAGGCTGTTTATTCTAGCAACAAACCACCTCCATTAACCACTCACGTTCTCTCTCTCTCTCTCTCTCTCTCCTCTCTCATCTCTCTCTCTTCTCTCTCTCTCTCTCCATCCCCCCCCCCCCCCCACCCCACACACACACATGATATGTATGTCACAAAACACCGAATGTCCTTGAACGTCAGCATATGTGAGGAGTTTCCACGTTTGATTGAACTACACCCGGAGACACACACCCGGATGTACTCCAACCTGTTCCCATTGACCTGGTCTAGGTATTTGCACACACCCTGACGCCCACAGGTGCAGGCATGTGTGTCCAGGAGCCGGATATCAAAGTACATTTTGAGTTTTCCTTCTTGTCAGTGTTTACCTGTCGGAGGTCATTTGTTACTGTGCCAGATTTGTGTCAGTGTTTACCTGGCCTAGATCATTTGTTACTGTGCCAGATTTGTGTCAGTGTTTACCTGGCCTAGATCATTTGTTACTGTGCCAGATTTGTGTCAGTGTTTACCTGGCCTAGACCATTTGTTACTGTGCCAGATTTCACTTCGGTGACAGACCAAACAAACGGGGGTCTTATTTGACCTAACTTGCTGCTTGGTTGAATCTTTAAGACTCTCATAACACACCTACATACACAGAAACACACACACACACCCACACACACACTCTCTCTCTCTCTCCTCTCTCTCTCTCTCTCTCTCTCTCCATTAACGCTCCTTTCCCGAGCTCTCCCTCACACGCATATTTTCCCGTGCGTTGCGTAGACCAAGCAGTTTCATTTTAGTTTAATCCAAACTTGAAAAGACCAGACCGTGACTGCCACGATGGGAGATCCATGCTCTAGTAAACTTCACAACTTAGGAAGTACACTGTTAGATTGTTACATTTATTGGGTCCCCATTTGAAAGTGACACATCCTTATACGATACAGCCCGTGATAGGGTCTATGATATATATACTGCCCGTGTCATCAACTGTCACTTGTAGGTCTATGATATATACAGCCCGTGTCATCAACTGTCTCTTGTAGGTCTATGATATATACAGCTCGCGTCATCAACTGTCTCTTGTATGTCAATGATATATACAGCCCGTGTCATCAACTTTCTCTTGTATGTCTATGATGTATACAGCCTGTGTCAGCAACTTTCTCTTGTAGGTCTATGATATATACAGCTCGCGTCATCAACTGTCTCTTGTATGTCAATGATATATACAGCCCGTGTCATCAACTTTCTCTTGTATGTCTATGATATATACAGCCCGTGTCATCAACTTTCTCTTGTATGTCTCATGATATATACAGCCCGTGTCATCAACTATCTCTTGTATGTCTATGATATATACAGCCCGTGTCATCAACTTTCTCTTGTATGTCAATGATGTATACAGCCTGTGTCATCAACTATCTCTTGTATGTCTATGATATATACAGCCCGTGTCATCAACTATCTCTTGTATGTCTATGATGTATACAGCCCGTGTCATCACTATCTCTTGTATGTCTATGATATATACAGCCCGTGTCATCAACTATCTCTTGTATGTCAATGATATATACAGCCCGTGTCACCAACGGTCTCTTGACGTACCGGAGACAGGACAGCAACAGAGACAGGACACAACAGAGGCAGGACAGCTGGCGTACGATGTGGGACTTAATTGACGTATGACAGCAACAGAGACATGACAGCAACAGAGACATGACAGCAACAGAGGCAGGACAGCTGTCCAACGATGTGGGACATAAGTGGCCAATAACAGCAAGTCAAATGTTTTGAACCATGTAACTAGGTTACCAACTAGCAATATACCACAACAAGCAATGATGTACAGACCAGATGGAAGCAGAGGAAGAGGCCGACCACGTGAACGATGGACAGAGGGAATTACAGAGATCTCGAGAATCACGATACATGAAGCCAATAAGCGAGCACTCTTTCGCTGTTTATACTTCACCTCGACACCGCAGGGTACAAGACGAACATGATGAAATGGGATGAGTCCAGCAACACTGGCAGTACAGTTAGCGAGACATTTCGAAAGACTGTCAAGGAGGCGGTGATCTGTACAGGGACAGGCCATTGGATGAGTGAGTGAGTGAGAGTGAGTGGGAGTGAGTGAGTGAGTGAGTGGGAGTGAGTGAGTGAGAGTGAGTGGGAGTGAGTGAGTGAGAGTGAGTGAGTGGGAGTGAGTGAGTGACAGTGAGTGACAGTGAGTGACAGTGAGTGAGTGAGCGAGTGAGTGACAGTGAGTGAGTGAGTGAGTGAGTTAGAGAGTGAGTGAGAGTGAGTGAGTGACAGTGAGTGAGTGAGTGAGTGAGTTAGAGAGTGAGTGAGTGAGTGAGAGTGAGTGGGAGTGAGTGAGTGAGTGAGAGTGAGTGGGAGTGAGTGAGTGAGAGTGAGTGAGTGAGTGGGAGTGAGTGAGTGAGTGAGTGAGAGTGAGTGGGAGTGAGTGAGTGGAGTGAGGGAGTGAGTGAGTGAGTGAGTGAGTGGAGTGAGTGAGTGGGAGGGAGTGAGTGAAGTGAGTGAGTGAGTGAGTGAGGAGTGAGTGAGTGAGAGTGAGTGGGAGTGAGTGATAGTGAGTGAAGTGAGTGAATGAGTGAGTGGGAGTGAGTGAGTGAGAGTGAGTGAGTGACAGTGAGTGAGTGAGTTAGAGAGTGAGTGAGTGAAGTGAGTGAGTGACGTGAGTGAGTGAGTGAGTGAGTGAGCTGGGTGAGTGAGAGTGAGTGAGTGAGTGAGTGACAGTGAGTGAGTGAGCGAGTGAGTGAGTGAGTGAGTGAGTGAGTGAGTGAGTGAGTGAGAGAGTGAGTGAGAGTGAGTGAGTGAGTGTGTGAGTGAGTGAGTGAGTTAGAGGAGTGAGTGAGTGAGTGAGTGAGGAGTGAGTGAGTGAGTTAGTGAGTGAGTGAGTGAGTGAGGTGATTAGAGTGAGTGAGTGATAGTGAGTGAGTGAGTGGTGAGTGAAGTGAGTGAGTGATGAGTGGTGAGTGAGTGAGTGAGTGAGTGAGTGAGTGTGAGTGAGTGAGTGAAGTGAGTGAGTGAGTGAGTGAGTGAGTGAGTGAGTGAGTGACGTGAGTGAGTGAGTGAGGATGAGTGAGTGAGTGACGTGAGTGAGTGAGTAAGTGAGTGAGTGAGATGAGTGAGTGGAGTGAGTGAGTGAGTGATGAGTGAGTGAGTGAGTGAGTGAGTGAGTGAGGAGAAGTGAGTGAGTGGAGTGAGTGAGTGAGTGAGTGAGTGAGTGATGAGAGTGAGTGAGTGAGTGAGTGAGTGAGTGAGTGAGTGAGTGAGTGAGTGAGTGAGTGAGTGAGTGAGTGAGTGAGTGAGTGAGTGAGTGAGTGAGTGAGTGAGAGTGAGTGAGTGAGTGAGTGAGTGAGTGACAGTGAGTGAGTGAGTGAGTGAGTGAGTGAGTGAGTGAGTGAGAGTGAGTGACGTGAGTGAGTGAGTGAGTGAGTGAGTGAGTGAGTGAGTGAGTGAGTGAGGAGTGAGTGAGTGAGTGAGTGAGTGAGTGAGTGAGTGAGTGAGTGAGTGAGTGAGTGAGTGAGTGAGGAGTGAGTGAGTGAGTGAGTGAGTGAGTGAGTGAGTGAGTAGAGTGAGTGAGTGAGTGAGTGAGTGAGTGAGTGAGTGAGTGAGTGAGTGAGTGAGTGAGTGAGTGAGTGCAGTGAGTGAGTGAGTGAGTGAGTGAGTGAGTGAGTGAGTGAGTGAGTGAGTGAGTGAGTGAGTGAGTGAGTGATGTGAGTGAGTGAGTGAGTGAGTGAGTGACGTGAGTGAGTGAGTGATTGAGTGAGTGAGTGAGTGAGTGAGTGAGTGAGTGAGTGAGTGAGTGAGTGAGTGAGTGAGTGAGTGAGTGAGTGACGTGAGTGAGTGAGTGAGTGAGTGAGTGAGTGAGTGAGTGAGTGAGGAGTGATGAGTGACAGTGAGTGAGTGACAGTGAGTGAGTGACAGTGAGTGAGTGACAGTGCGCGAGTGACAGTGAGTGAGTGACGTGAGTGAGTGACAGTGAGTGAGTGACAGTGAGTGAGTGACAGTGAGTGAGTGACAGTGAGTGAGTTGACAGTGAGTGAGTGACAGTGAGATAGTGAGTGACAGTGAGTGAGTGAGAGTGGGTAGTGGTGGTGAGTTAGTGAGTGAGAGTGAGTGAGTGAGGAGTGAGTGAGTGAGTGAGTTTGAGTGAGTGTGTGAGTGAGTGAGGGGTGAAAAATGAGTGAGTGAATGGGTGAGTGAGAGTGATGAGTGAGTGAGTGAGGGGCTAGCGAGTGAGTGAGTGGGTGAGTGAGTGAGTGAGAGGGAGTGGTGAATGAGTTAGAGTGAGTGAGTGAGTCAGTCAGTCAGTCGTCAGTCAGGCGTGAGTGGGACAAGATCTACCTGAGTGTCTGCTTGTGCGGCCATTACACTAAACATAAACCCAAACACTGGCACTCATTTCTGCAAAATCACACAAGTGCAAGCGTCTAGACTTTGTGTGCTAAAACATACGTATTGCACATGTGAATCTACCACGTGAGCAAGCTAACGTGTCGTGTTTCTCTCTTCCACATATGAATCTACCACGTGAGCATGCTAACTTGTCGTGTCTCTCTCTTCCACATGTGAATTTACCACGTGAGCAAGCTAAGTTGTCGTGTTTCTCTCTTCCACATATGAATCTACCACGTGAGCATGCTAACTTGTCGTGTTTCTCTCTTCCACATGTGAATTTACCACGTGAGCAAGCTAATTTTTTCGTGTTTCTCTCTTCCACATATGAATCTACCACGTGAGCAAGCTAACTTGTCGTGTTTCTCTCTTCCACATGTGAATTTAACACGTGAGCATGCTAACTTGTCGTGTTTCTGTCTTCCACATGTGATTCTACCACGTGAGCATGCTAACGTGTCGTGTTTCTCTCTTCCACATGTGAATTTACCACGTGAGCAAGCTAACTTGTCGTGTTTCTGTCTTCCACATGTGAATTTACCACGTGAGCATGCTAACTTGTCGTGTTTCTCTCTTCCACATGTGAATCTACCACGTGAGCAAGCTAACTTGTCGTGTTTCTCTCTTTCACATGTGAATTTACCACGTGAGCATGCTAACTTGTCGTGTTTCTCTCTTCCACATGTGAATCTACCACGTGAGCATGCTAACTTGTCGTGTTTCTCTCTTCCACATGTGAATCTACCACGTGAGCATGCTAACGTGTCGTGTTTCTCTCTTCCACATGTGCAGTATGAATATGCTGAGGAGCGGCCATATTGTGTTCGCTGCTGATAGCTGGTGCAAAGCGCGTAAGTATCGCAATCTGACCCAGGTTTCATGTTCTGTCTTGTCTGGGACCAATCCCTGGAACCTGACCCAGGTTTCATGTTGTATGGTTTGGGGACCCCAGTCCCTGGATCTGACCCAGGTTTCATGTGTATGGTGGGGACCCAGTCCCTTGGATCGACCCAGGTTTCATGTTGTATTGTCGGGGACCCAGTCCCTGGATCTGACCCAGGTTTCATGTTGTATTGTTGGGGACCCAGTCCCTGGATCTGACCCAGGTTTCATGTTGTATTGTCTGACACCCAGTCCCTGGATCTGACCCAGGTTTCATGTTGTATTGTATGGCACCCAGTCCCTGGATCTACCCAGGTTTCATGATGTATTGTAAGGCACCCAGTCCTTGGACCTGACCCAGGGTTCATGTTGTATTGTCGGGTACCCAGTCCGTGGATCTGACCCAGGTTTCATGTTGTATTGTTGGGGACCCAGTCCCTGGACCTGACCCAGGTTTCATGCTGTATTGTCGGGGACCCAGTCCCTGGATCTGACCCAGGTTTCATGTTGTATTGTCTGACACCCAGTCCCTGGAACTGACCCAGGTTTCATGTTGTACTTGTCGGGGACCAGTTCCCTGGATCTGACCCAGGTTTCATGTTGTATTGTCGGGGACCTAGTCACTGGATCTGACCCAGGTTTCATGTTGTATTGTTGGGGACCCAGTCCCCGGATCTGACCCAGGTTTCATGTTGTATTGTCGGGGACCCAGTCCCTGGATCTGACCCAGGTTTCATGTTGTATTGTTGGGGACCCAGTCCCTGGACCTGACCCAGGTTTCATGCTGTATTGTCGGGGACCCAGTCCCTGGATCTGACCCAGGTTTCATGTTGTATTGTCTGACACCCAGTCCCTGGAACTGACCCAGGTTTCATGTTGTATTGTCGGGGACCCTAGTCACTGGATCTGACCCAGGTTTCATGTTGTATTGTTGGGGACCCAGTCCCCGGATCTGACCCAGGTATCATGTTGTATTGTTGGGGACCCAGTCCCCGGATCTGACCCAGGTTTCATGTTGTATTGTCGGGGACCCAGTCCCTGGATCTGACCCAGGTTTCATGTTGTATTGTTGGGGACCAGTCCCTGGATCTGACCCAGGTTTCATGTTGTATTGTCGGGGACCCAGTCCTTGGATCTGACCCAGGTTTCATGTTGTATTGTATGGCACCCAGTCCCTGGACCTGACCCAGGTTTCATGTTGTATTGTCTGACACCCACTCCCTGGACCTGACCCAGGTTTCATGTTGTATTGTCTGACACCCAGTCCCTGGACCTGACCCAGGTTTCATGTTGTATTGTCGGGGACCCAGTCCCTGGATCTGACCCAGGTTTCATGTTGTATTGTCGGGGACCCAGTCCCTGGATCTGACCCAGGCTTCATGTTGTATTGTCGGGGACCCAGTCCCTGGATCTGACCCAGTTTCATGTTGTATTGTCTGACACCTAGTCCCTGGATCTGACCCAGGTTTCATGTTCTGTCTTGTCTGGGACCAATCCCTGGACCTGCCCCCAGGTTTCATGTTGTATTGTTGGGGACCCAGTCCCCGGATCTGACCCAGGTTTCATGTTGTATTGTATGACACCCAGTCCCTGGATCTGACCAAGGTTTCATGTTGTATTGTATGACACCCAGTCCGTGGACCTAACCCAGGTTTCATGTTGTATTGTCGGGACCCAGTCCCTGGACCTGACCCAGGTTTCATGTTGTATTGTCGGGGACCCAGTCCCTGGATCTGACCCAGGTTTCATGTTGTATTGTCGGGGATCCAGTCCCTGATCTGATCCAGGTTTCATGTTGTATTGTCGGGGACCCAGTCCCTGGATCTGACCCAGGTTTCATGTTGTATTGTCGGGACCCAGTCCCTCGACCTGACCCAGGTTTCATGTTGTATTGTCGGGGATCCAGTCCCTGGACCTGACCCAGGTTTCATGTTGTATTGTTGGGGACCCAGTCCCTGGATCTGACCCAGGTTTCATGTTGTATTGTCTGACACCCAGTCCCTGGATCTAACCCAGGTTTCATGTTGTATTGTCTAAACCCCAGTCACTGGACCTGACCCAGGTGTCATGTTGTATTGTCTGAACCAGTCATGGACCTGACACGGGTTTTCCCATGTTGAATTGTTGGGGACCCAGTCCCTGGATCTGACCCAGGTTTCATGTTGTATTGTTGGGGACCCAGTCCCTGGACCTGACCCAGGTTTCATGTTGTATTGTCGGGGACCCAGTCCCTGGATCTGACCCAGGTTTCATGTTATATTGTATTGCACCCAGTCCGTGGATCTGACCCAGGTTTCATGTTGTATTGTCTGACCCAGTCCCTGGATCTCCCCAAAGGTTTCATGTTGTATTGTCTGACACCCAGTCCCTGGATCTGACCCAGGTTTCATGTTGTATTGTATGGCACCCAGTCCCTGGATCTGACCCAGGTTTCATGTTGTATTGTCGGGGACCCAGTCCCTGGATCTGACCCAGGTTTCATGTTGTATTGTATGGAACCCAGTCCCTGGATCTGACCAGGTGTCATGTTGTATTGTCGGGGACCCAGTCCCTGGATCTGACACAGGTTTCATGTTGTATTGTCGGGGACCCAGTCCCTGGATCTGACCCAGGTTTCATGTTGTATTGTCGGGGACCCAGTCCCTGGATCTGACCCAGGTTTCATGTTGTATTGTCGGGGACCCAGTCCGTGGATCTGACCCAAGGTTCATATTGTATTGTCGGGGACCCAGTCCCTGGACCTGACCCAGTTTTCATGTTGTATTTTCGGGGACCCAGTCCCTGGATCTGACCCAGGTTTCATGTTGTATTGTCTGGCACCCAGTCCCTGGATCTGACCCAGGTTTCATGTTGTATTGTCGGGGACCCAGTCCCTGGATCTGACCCAGGTTTCATGTTGTATTGTCTGACACCTAGTCCCTGGATCTGACCCAGGTTTTATGTTCTGTCTTGTCTGGGACCAATCCCTGGACCTGACCCAGGTTTCATGTTGTATTGTTGGGGACCCAGTCCCTGGATCTGACCCAGGTTTCATGTTGTATTGTATGACACCCAGTCCCTGGATCTGACCAAGGTTTCATGTTGTATTGTATGACACCCAGTCCGTGGACCTGACCCAGGTTTCATGTTGTATTGTCGGGGACCCAGTCCTGGACCTGACCCAGGTTTCATGTTGTATTGTCGGGGACCCTCCCTGGATCTGACCCAGGTTTCATGTTGTGTTGTCGGGACCCAGCCCCCTGGATCTGATCCGGTTTCATGTTGTATTGTCGGGGACCCAGTCCCTGGATCTGACCCAGGTTTCATGTTGTATTGTCGGGGACCCAGTCCCTCGACCTGACCCAGGTTTCATGTTGTATTGTCGGGGATCCAGTCCCTGGACCTGACCCAGATTTCAGTGTTGTATTGTTGGGGACCCCAGTCCCTGGATCTGACCCAGGTTTCATGTTGTATTGTCTGACACCCAGTCCCTGGATCTAACCCAGGTTTCATGTTGTATTGTCTGAACCCAGTCACTGGACCTGACCCAGGTTTCATGTTGTATTGTTGGGGACCCAGTCCCTGGATCTGACCCAGGTTTCATGTTGTATTGTTGTGGGACCCAGTCGGTGGACCTGACCCAGGTTTCATGTTGTATTGTTGGGGACCCAGTCCCTGGATCTGACCCAGGTTTCATGTTGTATTGTATTGCATCCAGTCCGTGGATCTGACCCAGGTTTCATGTTGTATTGTCTGACACCCAGTCCCTGGATCTACCCAGGTTTCATGTTGTATTGTCTGACACCCAGTCCCTGGATCTGACCCAGGTTTCATGTTGTATTGTATGGCACCTAGTCCCTGGATCTGATCCAGGTTTCATGTTGTATTGTCGGGGACCCAGTCCCTGGATCTGACCCAGGTTTCATGTTGTATTGTATGGCACCCAGTCCCTGGATCTGACCAGGTTTCATGTTGTATTGTCGGGGACCCAGTCCCTGGATCTGACCCAGGTTTCATGTTGTATTGTCGGGGACCCAAGTCCCTGATCTGACACAGGTTTCATGTTGTATTGTCGGGGACCCAGTCCCTGTATCTGACCCAGGTTTTCATGTTGTATTGTCGGGGACCCAGTCCGTGGATCTGACCCAAGGT
Organism: Cepaea nemoralis; assembly: GCA_014155875.1. Lineage (NCBI taxonomy): Eukaryota > Metazoa > Mollusca > Gastropoda > Stylommatophora > Helicidae > Cepaea > Cepaea nemoralis. The sequence continues at coordinate 48,654 of JACEFZ010009769.1, read as the reverse complement.
TCATATTGTATTGTCGGGGACCCAGTCCCTGGACCTGACCCAGTTTTCATGTTGTATTTTCGGGGACCCAGTCCCTGGATCTGACCCAGGTTTCATGTTGTATTGTCTGGTACCCAGTCCCTGGATCTGACCCAGGTTTCATGTTGTATTGTCGGGGACCCAGTCCCTGGATCTGACCCAGGTTTCATGTTATATTGTCTGACACCTAGTCCCTGGATCTGACCCAGGTTTCATGTTGTATTGTCTGACACCCAGTCCCTTGATCTGACCCAGGTTTCATGTTGTATTGTCTGACACCCAGTCTCTGGATCTGACCCAGGTTTCATGTTCTGTCTTGTCTGGCACCCAGTCCCCGGATCTGACCCAGGTTTCATGTTGTATTGTATGGCACCCAGTCCCTGGATCTGACCCAGGTTTCATGTTGTATTGTCTGACACCTAGTCCCTGGACCTGACCCAGTTTTCATGTTGTATTTTCGGGGACCCAGTCCCTGGATCTGACCCAGGTTTCATGTTGTATTGTCTGACACCCAGTCCCTGGACCTGACCCAGGTTTCATGTTGTATTGTCGGGGACCCAGTCCCTGGACCTGACCCAGGATTCATGCTGTATTGTATGGCACCCAGTCCCTGGATCTGACCCAGGTTTCATGTTGTATTGTCGGGGACCCAGTCCCTGGATCTGACCCAGGTTTCATGTTGTATTGTCGGGGACCCAGTCCGTGGATCTGACCCAAGGTTCATATTGTATTGTCGGGGACCCAGTCCCTGGACCTGACCCAGTTTTCATGTTGTATTTTCGGGGACCCAGTCCCCGGATCTGACCCAGGTTTCATGTTGTATTGTCTGGCACCCAGTCCCTGGATCTGACCCAGGTTTCATGTTGTATTGTCGGGGACCCAGTCCCTGGATCTGACCCAGGTTTCATGTTGTATTGTCTGACACCTAGTCCCTGGATCTGACCCAGGTTTCATGTTGTATTGTCTGACACCCAGTCCCTTGATCTGACCCAGGTTTCATGTTGTATTGTCCTGACACCCCAGTCCCTGGACCTGACCCAGGTTTCATGTTCTGTCTTGTCTGGCACCCAGTCCCTGGATCTGACCCAGGTTTCATGTTGTATTGTATGGCACCCAGTCCCTGGATCTGACCCAGGTTTCATGTTGTATTGTCTGACACCTAGTCCCTGGACCTGACCCAGTTTTCATGTTGTATTTTCGGGGACCCAGTCCCTGGATCTGACCCAGGTTTCATGTTGTATTGTCTGACACCCAGTCCCTGGACCTGACCCAGGTTTCATGTTGTATTGTCGGGGACCCAGTCCCTGGACCTGACCCAGGATTCATGTTGTATTGTATGGCACCCAGTCCCTGGATCTGACCAGGTTTCATGTTGTATTGTCGGGACCCAGTCCCTGGATCTGACCCAGGTTTCATGTTGTATTGTCGGGGACCCAGTCCCTGGACCTGACCCAGTTTTCATGTTGTATTTTCGGGGACCCAGTCCCTGGACCTGACCCAGGTTTCATGTTGTATTGTATGGCACCCAGACCCTGGACCTGACCCAGGTTTCACTTTCTGACCCAATCCCTGAAACACGACATTCGGTTAACCAGATTCAGTATATTGCAGATTGCGACTATGTTCACGACATTCGTGTAACTAGATACAGCAGGGAGCAGATTGTGGCTGTGTTCACGATAGTCCTCAAACACCTACGTGCCACGGAGACTGGTTTCCTGCAATGCCCAAAAGAAACCAGGACACCTTGTTTGTGCCGACATAGACAGATGGTAAAAACAAGGACATTGACGTAAAGACAAGAAGTCGATGGGAACGAACGAACGACCGAACAGACTTTATTTTCAAAGGGTAACAAATTGGGCACGCAGGCCCGTCTTACATTCGGCCCTTCCAGTCACTCATCTTTCTTTCATCAACAGTGCATAGGAAAAAAACATTGTCACATGAATTTTGTAAACATAAACAATGCATATTACTATGTTATGAGGACACATCAACCACCCACCGACACATCTACCATTCACTCCAACTCCACCACCCAACCCACACAATAACCCACACACACATACATGCCCTACCCATCCACTACATCCCTACATCTACACATCTCCCCGCCCACACACCCCATCCACCACACCCAAGCACACATACATTCCCCAACCCACACATCCCCCACCCACACACATCCACCCACCTACACACATCCACCCACCTACACACATACCCTCTACCCGTCACATTACCACCAACAATCACTCACCACATATCCTCCTCCACCCACCCACCTCCAATCATCCCAGCCACACATTTCCTCAGCCACACATTTCCCCACACACACACACACATCTCCCCGTCAACTCACATATTCCGCACCTACCCACACACAAATTCCGCACCCAGCCAACTAATCTCCCATCTCCCCCAGCCCACTCACAGATCCCGAAGCCCACCCCTACAAACATCCCCCACCATCTCCTCACCTACACACACTCACCCACCCACATATCCTCTACCACCCACACATCCTCTACCCACCCATCCCCCAAAGAAACATCCCTTAACCACGCACCCTTACTCATATACAATCACCCACCCACACATCCTCTACCCAACCACACATCCTCCACCCACCCATCCCCCAGCCACACATCCCTTAACCACACACCCCTTCCCATATACACAAACATCCCAACCCACGCACAATCTCCCCGCCCATACACACATCCCTCACACACATCCCCACCCACTAACACATCCCCCATTCACAAACACACACCTCCCATCCACGCACACACAACTCACACATACATCCCCAACCCATACCTTCATCCCCTCACACATCCCTAGACACACGTACAAATGGGTGGAGGATATGTGTATGGGACGGATGCAGGGGATGTGTGTTTATGTGGGTGGAGATGTGTGGATGGTTTGAGGAAGTATGTGTGGGAGGCGGGGTTGTGTGGGTAGGGGATTGTGTTGGGTGGATTTGGGATGGAAGGGCGGGTGGGGAGAAGTGTATGGTGTGTGGGTTGAGATATGTGTGCGGTGTGTTGGTTGGGGATGTGTGAATGATGTGTGGGTGGAGGGTATGTTTGTGGTGGTATGGGTGGAGGATAATGTGTGGTGCGGGGAATGTGCGTATGGGTGGGGTATATGTGTGGGTGAGCAGGGGATTGTGGTGGATGGGGGAAGTATGTGGGGGAGTGTGGGTGGGAGATGTGTGTGTGTAGGTGGGGAATGTGTGGGTGGGGGTGTGTGAGTGGCTTAGGGATGTGTAGGTGGGTGAGGGAGTTGTATGTGTCGGGGTGGGATGTGTGAGTGGGTGGAGGATGTGTGTGGGAGTAGGGGTATTGTGATCGAGAGATGTTTGGTTGGGGTGGGTGGGGGTGTGTGGGTGCGTAGTGGAGGATGTATGCGTGAGTGTGTGTTGGTGGACGGGTAGGGAATGCGTGTGTGGGTGGGGAGAGGTGTGTGGTGTGTTGGTTGGTGATATTGTGTGGGTGAGGTATGTGTGTGTGGGTGGGGGATTTTTGTGGTGTGTGAGTGGGGGTATGTGGGGTGGATGGGCAAGGGTATCTGTGTGGGTGGGAATATTGTGTGGTATCTGGGTGGGGGATATGTGTGTGGTGTGTAAGTGGGGATGTGATGGTGAGGGATATGTGTGTGTGTGGTGCGTGGGTTGGGAATAGTGCGTGGTAGGGGGTGTATATGATGTGTGGGTGGGGGATTGTGTGGTGAGGGATTAGGTTAAGGCATGTGTGGGTGGGTGGAAGTTGTATGTGTGGGTGGTGGGGTGTGTGTGAGTGGATTGGGGATGTATGGGTGGTTAGGGAGATGTGTGTGTGTGTGGGGGTGGGGTAGGGACATGTCAGTTGGTGGGGATGTGTGTGTATGGTTTGGGGATGTGTGAGTGGATGTGCGATGTGTGGGTTGGTGGGGGATTGTGTGTGTGTGGGTGGGGAATATGTTGTCGATGGAGATGTGGCTGGGGGATGGGTGGTTTGAGGTGTGGGTGGGGAGATGATGTGTGGGGTAGGATGTGGATGGGCGTGGGATGTGGGGGAATGTTTGTGGGTGGCGAGTGTGTTTTGGTTGGGGGATCAGGTGAGGGCAGTGTGTGTTGGTGGGGGATGTGCGGGAGGGGGATGGGTCGGTTGGTGGGGTATGTATGTGTCCCTTGGTGTGCGTGTGTGTCGGTAGGTGGGGGTGTGTATGTGTCCCTTGGTGCGCGTGTGTGTGGGTAGGTGGGGGTGTTGTGTGGGTGGGTGGGGTGATGTATGGGGGTGTGTGGGTGGGTGGAGTGATGTATGGGTAGGTGGGAGATGGGCTTCATAACATTGTAATTAGCCTTGTTTATGTTTACAACATTCATTTCACAATGTTTATTTTTTCCTATGTAAATGTATAATGCTCTTGATGAACGAAAGACGAGTGATTGGAAGGGCCGAATGTAAGACGGGCCTGCGCGCCCAATTTGTGACCCTAATAAAGTTGATTTGATTTGATTTGATTTACTTATCCCTGAACCACTAACATCCACACATCCCTCACTCACTCATCAAAACATATATCTCCTATCTACCCACCCACACTCACACACCCCAACCACCCATCTAAACATACATCCCCCACCCTCAAACACATCCTTCACCCACCCGCACACCCAATCACACCCCACCCACCCACACATACATCCTTTATCCACACCCAGATCCACTCCCACGCAACACCACACCCACACACATCCCAAAGACACATCCCTCACCCACACACAAATCTCCCCACACATCTCCTACCCATCCACACATCCCCTAACTACAATCACCCTAACTACCCACACATACATCCTCCATCCAGCCACACACACCCCCACCCAGCCAGACATATCCCCTACCCACACACACATCCCCAAATCCATCACCCACACCCATCACGCACCCCTCCACCAACCCACACACATCTCCCACACACATTCACCCACACTTCTCTCACCCACATACACACTCCCCACCCATCCACCCAAACATTCCACACCCATACACATCCCTCACCCACACACACATCCCCACACCCACAACCACCCCACCTGCACACATCTCCCACCCACCACATATCCTCACACCCACATATATCCCCCACCCATCCCATAACCCACTATCAATCATCCATCAACATATCCTCCTCCACCCACTCACCCACAACCACCTAGCCAAACACGCATCCCCACCCACACACACATCTCCCCGCCAACCCATACATCCAGCACGTACCTACAAACAAATCCCCCACCCACCCACACAATCCCACCCCGCCAACCCACACATCCTGAGCCCACCCACACACACACATCCTGCCATCCCCCAATCTACTATTATGATCAAACTCCCACACTTTACACACACATACAGTGACGATTGTCGTGAGCATTGTCGCAAAATTGTAAAGAAAATGGAGAAAAATTGTACATATACATTTTGTAACTTCAAATTTAGTGATGCAATTCAACTCTCTCTCTCTCTCTCTCTCTCTCTCTCTCTCTCTCTCTCTCTCTCTCTTCTCTCTCCTCTCTCTCTCTCTCTCTCTCACATAAACGCTCTCACCTTCCCCTCCTCTTCCGTCCTCCCTCCCCCTCCTTCTCACCTCCTCCTCCTCACCTCTACTCCTCCTCCTCTCTCCTCCCTCCTTTTCCTTCCTCATCACTCTTCCTCCTCCTCTCTTCCTCCTCCTTCTCGTCTTTCCCCCTCCTCCTAATCCCTCCTCCTCCCTCCTCCTCCCTCCTCCTCCTCTCTCCGCCTATCTTTTCCTCCCTCCTCCTCCTCCCTCCTCCACCCTCTTCCTCCTCCTTTCTCCTACTTCCCCTTTTTCTTCTTCTTCTTCTGCTGCTGCTGCCGCTGCTCCATTTACCCAAGTTAATTGTTGGGGGAATATGTAAAGATCTTTCAAGTGCTCTTTCTAATGCTTTTTGTAAGTTGGTCTTCGTTTATCTAAGGTTGTTCTAACCGCAACCAATAAATGGTTAGACAGACAGACAGACAGACAGACAGACAGATAGTCGGGAACGGGAACTATATGAATTAAATGAGATGCTCCCCATCAGGTGCTGGGCGAAGCCGGGCCGGGTCAGACAGACAGACAGACAGACAGATAGTCGGGAACGGGAACGGGAGCTTATATGACTACTTATATGAATTAAATGAGATGCTCCACACCAGGAGCCAGGCGATGCCGGGCAGGGTGAGACAGACAGACAGACAGACAGACAGACAGACAGACAGACAGACAGACAGATAGACAGACAGACAGACAGACAGACAGACATGTATGAGACAGACAGTATGTATACATATAGAGGAAACCATAGACAGCTATTAGATGACAGTGTCAGACTGACTAGAAAACACAAAACATAAAAACACCATGGTGGGAGGTGAGCAATAGACAGTACCCTCCAGGTGGTTGTCATTGTAAGTGTCACCCAGAGATTAGATCTTCTAAACATCTCTCTCTCTCTCTCTCTCTCTCTCTCTCTCTCTCCCTCTCTCCTCTCTCTCCTCTCTCTCTCTCTCCCATTTTGTCTCTTCTCTCCCCCTTTCTTCTGCCACTTCACGTCTCTCTCTCTCTCTCCTTCCTCTCTCTTTTCCCATCTCCCCTAAAACCTTTCACTCTCTCGCTCTCTCCATTCTCTCAATCACTCTTAATCTCCCTATCCTCCTCTTCGATCTCTGTTCCCCCTCTCCGTCTCGCTCTCACCGTCTCAAAATGCACTGCTTGATTCCCCCCACCACCGCCCCCTCGTCTCGTCTCTCCGTATCACTCTCTTCCGTCTATCACAATGTCCCCTCTCTGTGTACTCTCTCCGTCATCACAATGTCCCCTCTCCTGTTCACTCTCTCCATCATCACAATGTCCCTCTCTCCTGTTCACTCTCTCCATCATCACAATGTCCCCTCTCCTGTTCACTCTCTCCGTCATCACAATACTCCCTCTCTGTGTCACTCTCTCCATCATCACAATGTCCCCTCTCTGTGTCACTCTCTCCATCCATCAACAATGTCCCCTCTCCTGTTCACTCTCTCCGTCATCACAATGTCCCCTCTCGTGTCACTCTCTCCTCATCAAAATGTCCCTCTCCTGTTCACTCTCTCCTCATCACAATGCCCCTTTTCCCCTGTTCACTCTCTCCATCATCACAATGTCCCCTCTCTGTTCACTCTCCCCTCCCCAAAACCCCCCCCCTTTTCCTCTCTCCATCATCACAATGCCCCCTCTCTGTGTCACCTCTCCATCATCACAATGTCCTCTCTCCTGTTCACTCTCTCCGTCATCACAATGCCCCTCTCTGTGTCACTCTCTCCTCATCACAATGTCCCTCTCTGTGTCATCTCTCCGTCATCACAATGTCCCCTCTCTGTGTCACTCTCTCCATCATCACAATGTCCTCTCTCCTGTTCACTCTCTCCGTCATCACAATGTCCCCTCTCTGTGTCACTCTCTCCATCATCACATGTCCCTCCTTCCTCTTCCTTCACTTCCTCATTCCACTTCCCTCTCCTGTCCTCTCTCCGTTCATCACCAATGTCCTCTCCTGTGTCACTCTCTCCGTCATCACAATGTCCCCCTCTCTGTGTTCACTCTCTCCGTCATCACAATGTCCCCTCTCTGTGTCACTCTCTCCGTCATCACAATGCTCCCTCTCTGTGTCACTCTCTCCGTCATCACAATGCTCCCTCTGTGTGTCACTCTCTCCATCATCACAATGTCCCCTCTCTCTGTTCACCTCTCTCCAGTCATCACAATGTCCCCTCTCTGTGTCACTCTCTCCATCATCACAATGCTCCCCTCTCGTGTCACTCTCTCCGTCATCACAATGCTCCCTCCTCTGTGTCACTCTCTCCATCATCACAATGTCTCCCTCTCTGTATCACTCTCTCCTTCATCACTAATGTCCCCTCTCTGTGTCACTCTCTCCGTCATCACAATGTCCCTCTCTGTGTCACTCTCTCCGTCATCACAATGTCCCCTCTCTGTGGTCACTCTCTCCGTCATCACAATGTCCCCCCTCTCTGTGTCACTCTCTCCGTCATCACAATGTCCCCTCTCTGTGTCACTCTCTCCGTCATCACAATGCTCCCTCTCTGTGTCACTCTCTCCGTCATCACAATGCTCCCTCTCTGTGTCACTCTCTCCGTCATCACAATGTCCCCTCTCTGTGTCACTCTCTCCATCATCACAATGTCCCCTCTCTGTGTCACTCTCTCCGTCATCACAATGTCCCCTCTCCTGTGTCACTCTCTCCGTCATCACAATGCTCCCTCTCCTGTATCACTCTCTCCGTCATCACAATGTCCCCTCTCTGTGTCACTCTCTCCAGTCATCACAATGTCCTCTCCTCCTGTGTCACTCTCTCCGTCATCACAATGTCCCCTCTCTGTGTCACTCTCTCCAGTCATCACAATGTCACCTCTCTGTGTCACTCTCTCCAGTCATCACAATGTCCCCTCTCTGTGTCACTCTCTCCATCATCACAATGTCCCTCTCTCCTGTTCACTCTCTCCGTCATCACAATGTCCCCTCTCTGTGTCACTCTCTCCATCATCACAATGTCCCCTCTCTGTTCACTCTCTCCATCATCACAATGTCCCTCTCTGTGTCACTCTCTCCATCATCACAATGTCCCTCTCTGTGTCACTCTCTCCTTCCTCACAATGTCCCTCTCTGTGTCACTCGTCTCCATCATCACAATGTCCCTCTCTGTGGCACTCTCCCAGTCATAACAATGTCCCCCTCTCTGTGTCACTCTCTCCATCTCACAATGTCCCCTCTCTGTGTCACTCTCTCCATTCATCACAATGTCCCTCTCTGTGTCACTTCTCTCCCTCATCACAATGTCCCCTCTCTGTGTCACGTCTCTCCCATCATCACAATGACCCTCTCTGTGTCACTCTCTCTCCATCATCACAATGTCCCCTCTCTGTGTCACTCTCTCCGTCATCACAATGTCCCTCTCCCTGTTCACTCTCTCCGTCATCACAATGTCCTCTCTCTGTGTCACTTCTCTCCATCATACCACAATGTCCCCTCTCTGTGTCACTCTCCTCCGTCTCAAACAATGTCCCCTCTCTGTGTCACTCTCAGTCCATCATCACAATGTCCCTCTGCTGTTCCTCTCTCCGTCTCACAATTCCCCTCTCTGTGTCCTCTCTCCGTCATCAAAATGTCCCCTCTCTGTGTCACTCTCTCCTCATCAAAATGTCCCTCCCCTTTTCCCTCTCTCCGTCATCACAATGTCCCCCTCTGTGTCACTCTCTCCGTCATCAAATGCCCCTCCCCTGTTCACTCTCTCCGTCATCAAAATGTCCCTCCCCCTTTCACTCTCTCCGTCTCAAAATGCCCCTCTCTGTGTCACTCTCTCCGTCATCAAATGCCTCCTCCTGTTCACTCTCTCCGTCATCACAATGTCCCCTCTCTGTGTCACTCTCTCCGTCATCACAATGTCCCTTCCTCTGTTCACTCTCTCCATCATCACAATGTCCCCTCTCTGTGTAACTCTCTCCATCATCACAATTCCTCTCTCCTGTTCACTCTCTCCGTCATCACAATGTCCCTCTCTGTGTCACTCTCTCCGTCATCACAATGTCCCCTCTCTGTGCCCACTCTCTCCATCATCACAATGTCCTCCTCTCCTGTTCACTCTCTCCGTCATCACAATGTCCCCCTCTCTGTGTCACTCTCTCCAGTCATCACAATGTCCTCTCTCTGTTCACTCTCTCCAGTCATCACAATGTCCCCCTCTCTGTGTCACTCTCTCCGTCATCACAATGTCCTCCTCTCCTGTGTCACTCTCTCCGTCCATCACAATGTCCTCTCTCCTGTGTCACTCTCTCCATCATCACAATGTTCCCTCTCCTGTGTCACTCTCTCTCTCATCACAATGTCCTCTCTCCTGTTCACTCTCTCCATCATCACAATGTCCCTCTCTCCTGTGTCACTCTCCTCCGTCATCACAATGTCCCTCTCTGTGTCACTCTCTCCATCATCACAATGTCCCCTCTCTGTGTCACTCTCTCCATCATCACAATGTTCCCCTCTCTGTGTCACTCTCTCCATCATCACAATGTCCCTCTCTCTGTTCACTCTCTCCGTCATCACAATGTCCCTCTCTCTGTGTCACTCTCTCCATCATCACAATGTCCCCTCTCTGTGTCACTCTCTCCATCATAACAATGTCCCCTCTCTGTGTCACTCTCTCCGTCATCACAATGTCCCCTCTCTGTGTCACTCTCTCCATCATCACAATGTCCTCCTCTCCTGTTCACTCTCTCCATCATCACAATGTCCCCTCTCTGTGTCACTCTCTCCGTCATCACAATGTCCCTCTCCTGTGTCACTCTCTCCATCATCACAATATGTCCCCTCTCTGTGTCACTCTCTCCGTCATCACAATGTCCCCCTCTGTGTCACTCTCTCCGTCATCACAATGTCCTCTCTCCTGTTCACTCTCTCCATCATCACAATGTCCCCTCTCTGTGTCACTCTCTCCATCATCACAATGTCCTCCTCTCTGTTCACCTCTCCATCATCACAATGTCCCCTCTCTGTGTCACTCTCTCCATCATCACAATGTCCCCTCTCTGTGTTCACTCTCTCCGTCATCACAATGTCCTCTCTCCTGTGTCACTCTCTCCATCATCACAATGTCCCTCTCTGTGTCACGCTCTCCATCATAACAATGTCCTCTTCTGTAGTCACTCTTTACTTATTCCTCTCTTTTACCCATCATCACAATGTCCCCTCTCTGTGTCCACTCTCTCCGTCATACAATGTCCCCTCTCTGTGTCAATCTCTCCGTCATCCATGTCCTCATCTCCTGTTCAATCTCTCCATTCATCACAATGTCCTCTCTCCTGTTCACTCTCTCCGTCATCACAATGTCCCCTCTCTGTGTCACTCTCTCCATCATCACATGTCCCCTCTCTGTGTCACTCTCTCCATCATCACAATGTCCCCTCTCTGTGTCACTCTCTCCGTCATAACAATGTCCCTCTCTGTGGTCACTCTCTCCATCATCACAATGTCCCCTCTCTGTGTCAGACTCTCTCCATCATCACAATGTCCCCTATCTGTGTCACTCTCTCCATCATCACAACTGTCCCTCTCTCTGTGTCACTCTCTCCATCATCACAATGTCCCTCTCTGTGTCACTCTCTCCATCATCACAATGTCCCCTCTCTGTGTCACTCTCTCCATCATCACAATGTCCCCTCTCTGTGTCACTCTCTCCGTCATCACAATGTCCCCTCTCTGTGTCACTCTCTCCATCATCACAATGTCCCCTCTCTGTGGTCACTCTCTCCATCATCACAATGTCCCCTCGTCTGTGTCACTCTCTCCATCATCACAATGTCACCCTCTCTGTGGCCACTCCTATCCATCATCCACAATGTTCCCCCTCTCTGTGTCACTCTCTCCATCATCACAATGTCCCCTCTCTGTGTCCACTCTCTCCGTCATAACAATGTCTACCTCTCTGTGTCACGCGCTCCATCATCACAATGACCCGCTCTCTGGATGTCACTCTCTATCCGTCATCACATGTCCGCCTCTCTAGTGTCACTCTCCTCCGTCAATCACAATGTCCTCTCTCCTGTTCACTCGTCTCCATCATCACCAATGTCCTCTTATCTCTGGGTCACTCGCTATCATCACAAGGTCCCCGCTCTGTGTCACATCTATCTCCGTCATAACAAGGTCCCCTCTCTGTGTCACTCTCTTCGCATCATCACAATGTTCCCCTCTCTGTGTAACTCTCATCCGTCATCACAATGTCCCCTCTCTGTGTCACTCTCTCCGTCATCACAATGCTCCCTCTCTGTGTCACTCTCTCCGTCATCACAATGTCCCCTCTCTGTGTCACTCTCTCCGTCATCACAATGCTCCCTCTCTGTGTCACTCTCTCCGTCATCAACAATGTCCCCTCTCCTGTTTCACTCTCTCCGTCATCACAATGTCCTCTCTCTGTGTCACTCTCTCCGTCATCACAATGTTCCCTCTCCTGTGTCACTCTCTCCGTCATCACAATGTCCTCTCTCCTGTTCACTCTCTCCATCATCACAATGTCCCCTCTCTGTGTCACTCTCTCCGTCATCACAATGCTCCCCTCTCTGTGTCACTCTCTCCGTCATCACAATGTCCTCTCTCCTGTTCACTCTCTCCGTCATCACAATGTCCCCTCTCTGTGTCACTCTCTCCGTCATAACAATGCTCCCTCTCTGTGTCACTCTCTCCGTCATAACAATGTCCTCTCTCCTGTTCACTCTCTCCATCATCACAATGTCCCCTCTCTGTGTCAATCTCTCCGTCATAACAATGCTCCCTCTCTGTGTCACTCTCTCCGTCATCACAATGTCCTCTCTCCTGTTCACTCTCTCCATCATCACAATGTCCCCTCTCTGTGTCACTCTCTCCATCATCACAATGTCCCCTCTCTGTGTTACTCTCTCCGTCATCACAATGTCCCCTCTCTGTGTCACTCTCTCCGTCATCACAATGTTCCCTCTCTGTGTCACTCTCTCCATCATCACAATGCCCCTCTCTGTGTCACTCTCTCCGTCATCACAATGCTCCCTCTCTGTGTCACTCTCTCCGTCATCACAATGTCCCCTCTCTGTGTCACTCTCTCCGTCATCACAATGTCCCCTCTCTGTGTCACTCTCTCCATCATCACAATGTCCCCTCTCTGTGTCACTCTCTCCGTCATCACAATGTCCCCTCTCTGTGTCACTCTCTCCGTCATCACAATGCTCCCTCTCTGTTCACTCTCTCCGTCATCACAATGTCCCCTCTCTGTGTCACTCTCTCCGTCATCACAATGCTCCCTCTCCTGTTCACTCTCTCTGTCATCACAATGTCCCCTCTCTGTGGCAGTAAAAGTTATTCCCCCAGTTCTTACAGCAAATGTTATCCCCCCGGTGCTGGCAGTAAAAGTTATTCCCCTAGTACTGGCAGACATATTATCACAGCACCCGACGACGACTAAATAAATGAGGGTGTTGTGCCCCCCAGTGCTGGACCTTGTTATCCACCCCGCGGGGTTTCCGCTGGGCTCCGATTTTGAGATCAGTGTGATCATTCTCAAAGCCCAGACGTCCTGGCCCCGGGCCCATCCCTACAGGGCAAGGCTTCGCCCTCCCCTGGCTGGCGGTGGCTTATTACCCCAATTGGGTAAAGCCTCAGGGATTTTCCCAGCAGTGGTAACTTCATGTTTGTTTTTTTTGGGGGGTCGACGCTGAGTTTTGGGGCTACAACATTTTCCATTGTCCCTGCTTTGGATCTGTTGTTTATGTTAACTTTTTTTTTTTGGTTTTTTCGGTTGGAGGCTGAGTGTTGGCTCCCCCTTTTCATTTTGTTTCTGCTATTTGGAACTTTCAGCTCTACCATCATCATCACCCTCATCATCATCATCATCATCACATCATCATCACATCTCATCTCATAAAGTGCCTTGCCGACTGGCGTGAGCGACCATGCTTCTGCACATCATGCGATCTCAAACGGCATGTGTCAATTGTTATGCTGACTCCTTTCTGTGCCAAGACACAAGAATTTCAATAATTTTCTCTCGCTGTCTTCCGCTGTCTCTCTTTTCCCACATAGGGGCCCAGTTGTCCAATATGTTCTAGTTGTGGTCTTGTCTGTGGATGGCTGGGCTAGTTTGAGAACAGTTATCTGCACATGTTTGTGTTTGCCACCTGCTTGCCTCCAGGGATGTGACAGAGGGGACGGAACTGGATGGACGTGCGTGACGGGTTTAAAATACTGGTGGACTTGTCAGAGGGGACGGCAGCTGGGTGGCCCGTGTCAGAGGGGCCCGGCAGCGGGAGGGACGTGGCGGGGCCCCAGAGTGAGGGCACCCGGGGTGAACGTGACGGGCCCGAGTTACAAAAAAGCTGGATGGACGTGACGTGACAGATTTTTCAATAGCTGGATACGTGTCAAGTGACGGCAGCTAAATGGACGTTCCGTGACGGGCAGCTGGGTGGACGTGTCAGAGTGACGGCAGCGGGGTTTAACGTGACTTTACAGAGTTCCCAACAGCTAGATGGACGTGACTGACGAGTTACAATAGTTTGGATGGCTTTTCCCAGAGTACGGCAGCTGGATGGACGTGCCCAGGGGTGACGGCAGCGGGGTGGACGTGTCAGATTTGAGGGCAGCGGGTTTGGACCGTGACGTGACAGAGAAAAAATAGCTGGATGGACTTTGCGTAAACAGAGTTCCAATATTGGATGGACGGGTCAAGTGCCTCCCGCTGGGGGGACGTGTCAAAAGTGACGGCAGCTGGAGGGACGTGACGTGACGAGTTACAATAGTTGGATGGCGGGTCAGAGTGACTGCAGCTGGGTGGACGGGGTCAGAGTGACGGCACCCTGGGGGACGTGCGTGACAGAGTTACAACAGCTGGATGGACGTGATGTGACAGAGTTACAATACCCTGGATTGACGTGGTGTGTCGAGAGAGGACAGCGGGGTAAAACGTGACGTGACGAGTTACAACAGCTGGATGGCCTGACGTGACAGATTTTTAAAATAGCGGGAGGGACGTGTCATGTGAGGCAGCTGGGTGGCCGTGTCAATTGACGGTACTGGGGGGACGTGACGTGACAGATTTTACAATAGCTGGTGGACGGGACGTGTCAGAGTAAACGGCAGCTGGATGGACGTGTCATAGTGACGGCAGCTGGGTGGACGTGATTACAGAGTTCACAATAGCTGGTTTGTGTGACGTGACAGAGTTCAATACCCGGGAGGGAAACGTGCCCGTGTCAGAGTGACGGCAGCTGGATGGACGTGTCAAGTGACGGCAGCTGGATGGACGTGACGTGACAGTTACAATAGCGGGGTTTAACGTGTCAGAGTGACGGCAGCTGGGTGGACGTGTCAGAGGAGGGCAGCGGGGTGGACGTGTCAGAGTTACAACAGCTGGAGGGACGTGACGTGACAGAGTTTCCCAATAGCGGGTGGACGTTTTCAGAGTGCGACAGGGGGTTTAAACTGTCAGAGTGACGGCTCGGGTTAAACGTGACGTGACAGAGTTTACAATAGTTGGAGGGAAACGGGGACAGAGTGACGGCAGCTGGAGGGCGTGTAAGAGTGGAGGGCACCCTCGAGGGGACTTTTAAAGGGGGTGATGGCACTGGTAAAACGTGACGTGACAGAGTTACAATAGCTGGAGGGACGTGAGGGTGACAGATTTTCAATAGCGGGGTGGACTTGTCGATTTCCCGAAAGCGGGGTGGACGTGTCAGAGTGACGGCGCGGGGTGGACGTGACGTGACAGAGTTAAAAATAGCTGGATGACGCGACGTGCAGATTTACAATAGAGGGGTGCCGTGTTAGATTGACGGCAGCGGGGTTGGCCCGTGTCGGGAGTGACGGCCTGGGGGGACGTGACGTGACGAGTTAAAATAGCTGGATGGCCCGTGACGTAACAGAGTTAAAATACTGGATGACGTGTCCAGGTGACGCGCTGGATGGACGTGTAGAGTGAGGGCAGCGGGTTTGGACGTGTCAGAGTGACTGCAGCTGGTGGACGGTCAGAGGAGGGCAGCGGATGGACGTGTCGAGGGGACTGAAAGTGGGTTGACGTGTCGAGTGAGGGCATTTTAGGGTGGAGGTGTCATAGTAAACTGCACTGGGGGGAAACGGTCAGAGTGGGGCCCAGCTGGGTGGGACTTGACGTGACAGATTACAATAGCTGGATGGACGTGTCGGGTTTACGGCAGCTGATGGACTGTCAAGTGACGGCAGTTTTGGGGGAAACGTGCCCAGAGTAACGGCAGCGGGGTGGACGTGCCCAAGTGAGGGCAGCTGGGTGGACGTGACGTGCCCAGAGTTACAATAGCTGGAGGCCGTGACAGAGTTCCAATAGCTGGGTGGACTTGACGTAACAAAGTTACAATAGCTGGGTTTGGACGGGGTGAGTGACGGCACCCTTGGGGGGAACTTGTCAGAGTGCGGCAGCTGGATGGACGTGCCCAGAGTGACGGCACTGGGGGGACGTGCCCAGGGGGACGGCAGCGGGATGGACGTGTCGGGGTTTAATGCAGTTTGGGGGGACGTGTCAGAGTGAGGGCAGTTGGGGGGCCGTGTCAAGGGGCTGCAGCTGGGTGGACGTTAAAAGAGTAAACCGCAGCTGGGGGGCCGTGACGTGACAGAGTTAAAATAGCTGGATGGAGTGTCAGAGTGACGGCGGATGGGGGGACGTTTCGAGTAAGGGCGCGGGGTTTCCCACGTGTCAGAGTGGGGGAAACGGGTTTTGGGACGTGCCGTGACAGAGTTCAATAGCGGGAAATGGACTGACGTGACAGAGTTACAATAGCTGGGTGGACTTTTGTCAGGGGACGGCAGATGGGGGGAACGTGTCAAGTGACTGCAGCGGGGTTAAACGTGACGTGACAGTATTTTTAAAAGCGGGAGGGACGTGACTTGACAGAGTTACAATGGGCCTGGAGGGAAAGGTGTCAGAGTAAACGGCAGCTGGTTTTGCGTGACGTGACAGATTTTAACAATATTTGGATGGACGTGTCAGAGTGACGGCAGCTGGGTGGACTGACGTGACAGAGTTAAAATAGCGGGAGGGACGTGACGTGACAGATTTTACAATAGCTGGGGGACGTGTCAGAGTGACGGGATGGGTGGACGTTTTCGAGTGACTGCAGCGGGGTGAACGTGAGGGTGACGTAGTTACAATAGCTGGATGGACTTGACGTGACGGATTTTTCCAATGGGGGGGCATGGACTGTAAAGGGGGTGACGGCAGCTGGATTGCCGTGACGTGAAAAGAGTTACAATAGCTGGAGGGACGTGTCAGAGTGAGGGCAGCTGGGTGGCGTACGTGACAGAGTTAAATGGGCTGATGGACGTGAGGGTACAGAGTTAAAATAGTTGGGTGGACGTGTCAGAGTGGACGGCAGCTGGGGACGTGTCAAGTGAGGGCGCTGGGGGGAAACGTGACGTGACAGAGTTACAATAGCTGGATGGACGTGACGTGACAGAGTTACAATAGCTGGAGGGACCTTTCCCGGAGTGACGGCAGCTGGTGGACGTTTTCAGAGTGACGGCAGCTGGGTGGACGTGACGTGACAGAGTTACAACAGTTGGATGGACGTGTCAGAGTGACGGCAGCTGGATTACGTGTCAGAGTGACGTAGCTGGATGGACGTGTCGAGTAAACGGCAGCTCGATGGACGGGGTTCGGTGACGGCAGCTGAATGGCGTGACTTGTCAGGGTGACGGCAGCTGGGTGGACGTGACGTGACGGGATTTAAAATAGTTTGGATGGAGGGTTTGACGTGACAGATTTACAATAGCGGGTTTGGACGTGTCAGAGGACGGTGCTGGATGGGCGTGACGAGTGACGGTAGCTGGATGGACGTGACAGAGTGACGGTAGCTGGTTTGACGTGCAGGTGACGGCAGCTGGATGGGGGGGTCAAAAGTGCGGCAGCGGGGATGGCCCGTGTCAGATGAAGCAGCTGGATGGCCCGTGACAGAGGGAGGGCGCGGGAGGGACGTGCAGTGAGGGCCCGCTGGATGGCGGGGTCCAGTTTGACGGCAGTTTGGATGGACGGGAAAGATGAGGGCCCAGCTGGATGGACGTGTCGATTGAGGGGGGGGGGGGGGCCGCGGGGATGGATTTGTCGGGAGTGACGGCAGCGGGATGGACTGTCAGAGTGAGGGCGGGCTGGAGGGACTTGCCCGAGTGGGGGCAGCTGGATGGACGTGACAGAGTTACAAAGTTTGGATGACTGGCGGGGTTGGCCCCTCTAACATTTTTTTCCTGAAAAATTTTCCATACAAGATATTGTATGATATTTCTAGAAAAAGAAAAAAGGGAAGAAAAGAAGAAAGGGAAAGAAAAAAGAAGAAAATAAGAAGAAAAAGAAAAGAAGAGAAAAAAGGGAAAAAAGAAAAGAAAAGAAAAGAAAAAAAGAAAAAGGGAGGAAAGAAGAAAAAGAAAAGAAGAAGAAGAAGAAAAGAAAAAGAAGAAGAAAAAGAAAAAGAATAAGAAAAAGAAAGAAAAAATGGAGGAGAAGGGGGGAAACGAAAGGAGAAGAAGAAGGGAAAAAGGAAGAGAAAAAGGGGAAGAAAAAAGGAGAAGGAAGAAAAGGAGGAGAAGGATGAAAATTCCGCTTTGGGGGCCCTTTTGGCCAGCAATATTCAGTTGACCACTATTTCATTTGACCCTTTTTCCCTTTACCACTTTAAAATTAAATTTGTTTCAGCTATATTCATTAATAACCCTATTTCAGTTTAACCACTATATTTAGCTGACCAGATTTTTCAGGTGACCACCCTTTTTCCCAGTTCCCCAAAACTAAAATTCAGTTTCAAGCTATATTCAGTTTGTAAAGCTATTTCAGTTGACCAGCAATATTAAATTTAAACCAGCTATTTTCCCGAGGGCCCCTTTTATATTAAGGTGCCCAATTTAATTCAGTTGACCAGCTATATTCATTTGACAAGCTAAAATTCCCTTTGGCCCCGCTTTTATTATTTTGCCAAGCTATATTCAGTTGCCAAATATTTTCCCATTTGACAAGCTATTTTCATTTGCCCCACTTTTTCATTTGACAATCTAAAATTCTTTGACCAACTATTTTCAGATTACAAGCTATATTCAGTTGACCATTTTATTTTAAAATTGACAAGCTATATTCATTTGCCCGCTATAAAAAGATGACAACTTTTTCCCTTTACCAGCTATTTTAAAGGGATGACAACCCCATTTTAAATTGGGATCACTATTTCATTTGACCCAGCATTTTAAAATTGAAACCATATTCAGTTGACCCTATATTCAGTTGCCCCACTTATTCGTATCCCAGTTTTTATTTTAAGATGAAAAGCTAAATTCATTTTGCCCCAGCTATTTCATTTTGACAACTATTTTCCAGTTGCCCGGGCTATATTCGTTGACCAGTTATTTTCGTTCCCAAGGTATATTCGGTTATCATTATTTTAAAAGATGAAAAGGGCCATATTCAGTTAAACCCACTATATTCTTTTGACCAGCTAATTAAAGTTGACCAGTTTAATTAAAAAGGACAAGCTATTTTGTTAAACCACCCTATATTCATTTTGCAAGCAAATTTCTTTAAACCAGCTATTTCAGTTGCCCAAGCTATCTTCATTTTGACCAGCTATATTCAGTTGCCCAAGCTATATTGTTACCATTTAAAATTCCCGTTGCAAGCTTATTCATTTTGACCAACTATTTTCAGTTTTACAAGCTTATCGTTGCGTTTATTTTAAAGGGTAACAAGCTAATTCATTTTGACCAGTTTATTTTAAAGGATAAAAGGCCTAGTTCATTTTGGACCACTTTTTATTAAATGAAAACCCAATTTTAATTTTACCCACTTAATTCATTGACCACTATATTAAGATGACAACCATATTCAGTTGACCAGCTATATTCATTAAAACCACTATTTTCCCGTATCCAAAGCTATATTAAAAATGAAAATCAAATTTTTCGGGTTTGCCCAAAGCTATATTCTTGAAAACATTTAAAATAACGAAAAACAAAAAACAATAAAATTGCCCGATTTATTCCCCTGGATTTTTCGCTGCATCTCTCAGGTACTATTTGCAAACTCACACAACTTACGTGAAATTTAACTAAAAAAAATCCTTAAAGTTGAAATAAAACAAAATTTCACCAGTAATGCCCATTGTTTCCCCCGGGAAATTTTTAAAACTGCCCTAACACCCTTTTTCTGTCATGCTCTGATTTTTGAGGCGAGCATTCCCCCTGCGTTTTTCCCACCTTGTACACTGTTTTCTGTCAAAATTTATTTAACTTCAAGAAACCCATACAAGCTAAATTTTCCCGGGGTGAACGTAGTGGGCAAACTGTGTTTGCGTTTCAATTTGGGCCCAGTTTGGGAAACGGGGTTTTCCCTTCTATCGGGTTTTTTTGTCAGGTCTCTCAGGTTTTCGTTCAGGAAAATCGGGGCAATCTATTGTTTGTGTCTTGGGTTATTAAAATTCCAGGGAAAAACCATTTTTTTGAAGTATTTTCCCCTTTTGACCATTTTATTTTAATTTTGAAAAGCTATATTCATTTTTGACCAACTTTTTTAAATTTACAACCCTATTTTCCCAGTTGCCCCGCAAATTTTTAAGAGGACAGGCTATTTTCCCGTTAAACCCAACTATTTTCAGATTCCCCGCTTATTCATTTTATAAACTATATTAAGATGAAAAGCTTTTCACTTGCCCAAGCCGTACACTTGTTGACATCGGGGTTTTGTTATAAACAGTTATAAATGATGATTTTTGATTTAAAGATAATAATGGGATGTGATGATAAATGATGTTTGATGATGATGATAAATGATTTTTGGTGATGATTTGTAACTATGCCCTTTCCCCCTGCAGGAAGCCGGGGGGGGGGAAACTGGTGTTTCGGGTGATTTGAAAACCTTTTATTTCATTTTACTTTGGTCTTTACTGATGCCCTTAGTTTTTGATGTACATACTGGTACTGCTGACACTGTGTGACAAAAAACTGTCACTGAATGATAAAATGACCCCTGTGTGACTACTGACACTGTGTGACATACTGACACCTTTCCCACATTCTAACACTGTTTTGGCTATGCGGGACCTGGGGGACATACTGTACTGATTGACAGATTTTGGCACTGTGGTAAACATATACGGGACACTGTTTTACCCCACACGGGACACTGTTGATTTTATACTGACACTTTTTCGCCCTTTGCTGCCCACTGTGTGACACATAGAAACCAATGTTTTTGCATAATTTAAACAGTAACTGAAAATATACAAACACTCACGACAAAAACCAAAGTGACTGACCAACTGAAACTAAACATATTCTCACTGAAAAAATACTAACACGGGCCCTACACGTACTAACCTGGCAAACACTTACTGCACTGTCTGCCCTCAAAATGCCCTTTGCTGGCATTTACTGGAATTGACACATCGGACACGGGCTTAATGCCCACACAAAAAACACTGAATATATATATTAAAATATTATATTATATATATATATATATATATAAAATATATATATATATATATATTATAATTATTTTATATATTATATATGAAAACACAAAATTTTATATATGTATATATATAGCAAAGCTCCGACAGGCGGACAGTTAGAGCATTGCTTTGCTGATCCGGCAGCTTCTGCAGCTTGTCTTGTTCCAGATGTAGGGGTGTTACCTTTCCTCTGGAGTAAACTAGGCAGGCCGAGAGAGGGATCATGCTGCATGGGCAACACATGATCTCTATATTTTAGCCCAGGCTTTGTGCTATGGAGAGGCAATAACTCCATCCCTGGTCTTAACTGGTCTCGGAATCAAAGCGAGAGGCAACTGTTACGGGTTATAAGTCCTTGTCAGTTGGCGTAGACATGGGGCGCCACGCGTTGCCTCTGACGGTGGGAGACACCTATAGGTGTCACTGATCAGCTACCGCCCGCCTCAAGCTGGGCAGCCCCCAGCCAATTGGGTGCTGATCCGCCACAGCCTGCCTGCTTCAATGGGTGCTTGGGGCTAGGACAAAATCTGAATCGCAGGCTGTAAAACCAATGCACCAGGTACAAACAAAAATAAAAATAGAAACCTCAAGCTACGGCTTGCAACCTGGAACGTGAGAACCATGTGTCCAGGATTTTCCACTGACTTGACCAATATTGACGATGTGAGAAAAACGGCTGTGATTGATGCCGAACTCAATCGTCTAAACATTGATATTGCTGGCCTGCAGGAGACTCGCCTCGCTGAGGAAGGGTCACTCAGGGAAAACAACTACACCTTTTTCTGGAAGGGTAGAGGGCAGGCAGAAAAAAGGCAACACGGTGTGGGCTTTGCAGTGAAGAATTCGCTACTGGGAATGATTGAAATTCCAGCAGGAGGAAATGAAAGACTATTATCCCTGCGCTTGGCAACCTCTTGTGGGTTTGCCACCATTATTACTGCATATGCACCGACACTCGATTCCTCTGATGATGTGAAGGATTCGTTCTATGAGGAGTTAGACTCCGTGATCAAGGCAGTTCCAAAATCTGACTACATTTATATGCTCGGTGATTTCAATGCTCGTGTGGGCAAGGACTCGAGTTCATGGCCAGTGTGCCTTGGAAAATACAACATCGGTCGCATGAATGGAAAATGGGCAAAGGCTGCTGGAGCATTGCACCAGTAATGACCTATGTATTACAAACTCCTTTTTTAAAACAAAAGAGATGCATAAGGTCACATGGAAACATCCAAGATCCGGCCATTGGCACCAGCTGGACTTCATCATCACACGGAGACAACATCTGAACCATATATCATTGACTCGTAGTTACCACAGTGCTGACTGTGATACGGATCATTCTTTGGTTGTTGCAAGGGTTAGACTGAGACCAAAGAGAATCTACACAGCTAAACACAAATCTAGCCTCAGGATTAATATTATTAACACTCATGATCCTGAAAAGTGCTTTCAGTTTCAACAGCAACTTGAAGACGCTTTCACTGATACACCAGAAAATTGTACAGTAAATGAAAAGTGGGGTCAAATTAAGGAAACTCTTTATAAAACTGCCGTAGGGGTTTACGGCACTGTGGATCATAAGAGGCAGGACTGGTTTGCGGCCAACAGCGAGACTCTGCAGCCCTTGATTGATAAGAAGAAGAAAGCTCTCTTAAGAAACAAGGAAAGACCAACGCGTAACACTCTGAGTGAGCTTAGGCAAGCTAGGAAGGATGTGCAAAAGGCTGCCAGGCAGTGTGCAAATGATTATTGGATCAAGTTATGTGAGTCCATTCAAATCGCAAGTGATAAGGGAGACATAAGAAGCATGTATGAAGGAATAAAGAAAGCCTGTGGTCCAGTGATCAAAAGAAGTGCACCATTGAAAACCTTGACTGGAGAAATCATCACTGATAAGAAACAGCAGATGGACAGATGGGTAGAGCACTATTTGGAGCTTTACTCAAGTGAGACCAAACTAGCGGATGATGCCCTCAACGCCATAGAGGCTCTACCAACTCTTGACCACCTGGACACACTTCCCACCATAACAGAAGTTAAGTGTGCTATAAATGAACTTGCATCTGGCAAGGCTCCAGGTAAGGATGGGATTCCAATAGAGGTTATCAGGAGTGGGCAAGACACACTCACTATACAGATCCACCAGCTAATAGAGCTATGCTGGCGTGAAGGACAAGTCCCACAGGATTTCAAAGATTCAAGCATCATAACACTGTACAAGAACAAGGGCGATCGGAGCGACTGCAACAACTATAGGGGTATCTCACTTCTGTGTATTGTTGGAAAAGTATTTGCCAGAATTGTTCTGCGCAGACTTCAAGTCCTAGGAGATCAAGTCTACCCCGAATCACAGTGTGGCTTTCGACAGAACCGGTCTACCACTGATATGATATTCTCATTGCGACAAATGCAAGAAAAATGCCGTGAACAGAATCAACCACTGTTTATTGCCTTCATCGACCTCACAAAGGCATTTGATTTGGTCAGTCGTGAGGGTCTGTTCAAGGCACTAAAGAAGATTGGCTGCCCACCAACTCTTCTGTCCATTGTGGAATCGTTCCACACAGGCATGAAGGGTATAATCAAGTTTGATGGTGCAACTTCTGAAGAATTTGAAATCAAGAGTGGAGTTAAGCAAGGTTGTGTACTAGCTCCCACCCTCTTTGGAATATACTTTTCACTTCTACTGAAATATGCATTTCGTGATCAGGATGGTGGTATATACATTCACTCACGCTCAGATGGCGGCCTCTACAATGCTCAGAGATTGAAGGCTAAGACCAAAATTAGGAGGGTACTGATCAGAGAGTTGCTTTTTGCAGATGATGCTGCAGTTACGACCCACTCTGAGGAAGAATTGCAATGTCTACTATCTGCATTCTCCAATGCTTGTTCTGAATTTGGTTTAACAATTAGCAAAAAGAAGACACAGATTATGTCACAAGGTGCACATGGGGTACCATCAATCTTTATTGACGACGCCGAACTAGAGATAGTAGACCATTTTACATATCTAGGATCAGTGGTAAATAGCAAATTATCCCTAGATCAGGAAATCAACATCCGGATTGGTAAGGCAGCAACAACAATGAACAGGTTAAGAAAAAGAGTCTGGGAGAACAGGAAGCTTACTGCCAAAACAAAAGTCCTTGTCTATCAAGCCTGTGTCCTTAGTACTCTTCTCTATGGCAGTGAAACCTGGACAACTTACTCACACCAAGAGAACAACTTAAACAGCTTTCATATGCGGTGTCTGCGAAGAATTCTTGGTATTAAGTGGCAAGACAAAATCACAAATACTGAAGTATTGGAAAGATCAGGTTGTGTGACAGTTTATTCCATGCTCAGTCTTCGTAGACTTAGATGGATAGGACATCTTAGGAGGATGGATGATGGTAGAATACCAAAGGATATCTTTTTTGGTGAATTACAGATGGGTAAGAGATCTCAGGGTCGGCCTCTACTACGATACAAAGATGTGTGTAAGCGGGACATGATTGATACAGGCATTGATAATGCACATTGGGAGCAAGTCGCCGCTGAACGTGTTGCATGGAGGGCAAATATCAGAAATGGAATAAAGTCAAAGGAGAAAATTATTGCAGAAAAGTCACACACCAAGCGTTTGAGACGTAAGATGGTGCATGATGGTGGAAATGACCACGTGTTCACATGCACCCACTGTGAACGGACATTTACAGCGCAAATTGGCCTTATCAGTCACACTCGCTACCGCCATAGTTAAAAGTTATTATGCCTTTTTAAAGCACAAACTATCGTCTGTCAAGACGGCAAGGTGCCAAGGTGCCAATGAATATATATATATATATATATAATATTATATATATATAATATATATATATATATATATATATATATATTTGTTTTTTTTTCGCATATCCTTTACAGGACATCGCTGTCAACATCAGCATCTTCCAGCTGATTGTTGATTTCTTGTCAAGATTACGCTCAGTAGTTGCCATTGATTTCTGAGCAACCGGCTCAAAATACCCCGTAAGTTACCGACGCCGAGAGAGCCGCTACCAACTCTCGCGCAAACGTCACGTTACTTACGAGAATTTACGAGATTACGGAGAAAGTCCGTGTAACCTCTAATCCAGAGAGACCGGTCTGCTATATAATAGCAGTTACTGACAACTACTGACACTAACTGACATATACAAACACTGCTATATAATAGCAGTTACTGACAACTACTGACACTAACTGACACAACATGCATTCATGGACAGATGCTGATACCATCTGACACATACCGGTGTATGCTATCATTGGATGCTATACATCAACAGAAAGTGACACAATCTGACAGTAAGTGGCATCTGCTGACAGTGACTAATACATGCTGACAGTGGCTGATCTTGACGCTGGACTTCTGTTACTGACATGCACATACAGTCATTGATTGACGTACTGACACTGACATGTACATTATGGTATTGACTGATGTACTGAAACTGACATGCACATACTACCACTGACTGCCGCATACTGACACCGATTGACACATACTGCCACTGATTGACACACACTGACACTGACTGACACAAGCTGATACTGACTGACACAAGCTGACACATAATGACACAAGCTGACACTGACTGACACATACTGCCACTAACTGACACATACTGACACTGACTGACACAATGTGACACATACTAACGGTGACTGACACATAACGACACTGACTGGCTCAAGCTGACACATACTGACACTGACTGACACAAGGTGACACATACTGACACTGACTGGCACAAGGTGACGCATACTAACATTGACTGGCACAAGGTGACACATACTGACACTGACTGACACATAATGACACTGACTGGCACAAGCTGACACATACTGACACTGACTGGCACAAGCTGACACATAATGACACTGACACATAATGACACTGGCTGACACAAGGTGACACATACTGACACTGACTGGCACCCACAGTGTCTGGCTGACATTGACAGTTGTGCAGGTGTTTAGTGACAAGGCGCTGCTTCTGTCACAGATTCCTGCCAGTCTGGTGGTGACTGGATCGCTTCAGCTATACATCCGAGGCTCAGGGGGCCTACAGATTGAGCGCACAGAGTTCATCAGCCTCAGGAGCCAGGTGGTGGTGAGCCTCATCCAGACAGACAAGGCCATCTACAAACCGGGACAACTAGGTTCGAGTCTTTCTCTTCACTCATCCATGTCTATATATATATATATATATATATATATATATATATATATATATATATATATATATATATATATATATATATATATATATATATATATATATATAATTGTTGTACATCAGTTTATGTAGTCATATATGTTGTTCTGTTGTACGTCCATGTATGTAGTCATGTATGTTCTTCTGTTGTTAGCCCTGTATCCATAGCCACATATTCGCATGAAGGTAGCTAAGATGCCTATCTTATATATAAATTGCGATCTCCGTCTGTCTGTCTATCTGTCTGTCTGTCTCTCTGTCTGTATGTCCGTATGTCCTTTATACGCTCGCGAACGGCCCATCCGATTGAGATGAAATTTTCTACACGTCTTCCTTTCATTCCAGTGCAGCCCACTGTCATATTGTTTTAGTGTGAAATCGGCTGCTTACCCAATATTATTTCATTTTTCACTTTTCATTATAATTTCATATATCTCAGGGGACTTAACTCTGTAAAAGTTATTTCAAGGGGCATAACTTTTCTGTATAACTTATAGTCATATTGTGGCATCGTTTTCAAAGATTTATAAACTCTTTGTCCATAGTTATATACCGGCATATGAGTTATAATAAATAATGATACAATCTGTAAGGCATTTTCAAAGTTTTCATAAAAATAATGCATAATGCATAACATTGTAACTCATCTTTTTTTTTGCTTAAAGAATGAATAAATAATAGTTACCTTATCTCTATCAAGTTTGAAGATGTTATATTTCTTTACACTGTCGCCAACTCTAAGAAGACATGGAACAACTTCAGCCATTATTACATCTACAGGCATATGCGTTATATTCCTCCTCCTCCTCCTCTCCCCTCCTCCACCTCCTACCCTCTTCCTCTTCTCCTCCCCCTCCTCCCTCTCCCTCCTCCATCCTCCTCTTCTCTCTTTCTCCTCCTCCTCCCTCCTCCTCCCTCTTCCTCCTCCCAGCTCCTACTCCTCCTTTTTCTTCTTCTTCTGCTGCTGCTGCGGCTGCTCCATTTACCCAAATTAATTGTTGGGGAAGATGTAAAGATCTTTCAAGTGCTCTTTCTAATGCTTTTTGTAAGTTGGTCTTCGTTTATCTAAGGTTGTTCTAACTGCAACCGATAAATGATTAGACAGACAGACAGACAGACAGACAGACAGACAGACAGACAGACAGACAGACAGAAAGACAGACAGACAGACAGACAGACAGACAGACAGACAGACAGGCAGGCAGGCAGGCAGGCAGGCAGGCAGACAGACAGACAGACAGACAGGAACGGGAACTTATATGACTACTCATATGAATTAAATGAGATGCTCCACACCAGGAGCTGGGCGATGCCGGGCCGGGTCAGCCAGACAGACAGACAGACAGACAGACAGAGAGACAGACAGACAGACAGACAGATAGTCGGTAACGGGAACGGGAACTTATATGACTACTTATATGAATTAAATGAGATGCTCCCCACCAAGGACTGGGCGAAGCCGGGCCGGGTCAGACAGACAGACAGACAGACAGACAGACAGACAGACAGACAGACAGACAGACAGGCAGACAGTCGGGAACGGGAACTTATATGAATTAAATGAGATGCTCCCCACCAAGGACTGGGCGAAGCCGGGCCGGGTCAGCTAGTCTATATCTATAAAACAAAGTGTATGTATATATGTATATATGTATGTATGTATGTAAATATGTATGTCCTTTATTTGTTCGCGAACGGCCCATCCGATTGAATGAAATTTTCTACACGCCTTCCTTTCTTCCAGAGCTGTCAACTGTCATAGTTTTTTTCCTTCTTCCTCCTCCTCCCTCCCTACCCCTCCCAAAATTACGTTACGTAAATTATGATATGATGATGATGAAAGATCCCCGAGCCAAAACGCTAGGGAAGGGAAAGAAAATGACGTGACTACACAGAATCGTCACAACGGCAATCATCATCATCAAGTGCCGTGGCCGGGCTTGGCGTAGGCGTTCATGGCTCTCTGTAGATCTCATCTTTGTTTTTTTTATCACTCTGCTGCTGATATTCCTCCATGCCACGGCAATATCAATAACAATTCATCTTTTATGTGTAAGGAAGTTATCTACAGTCGTGTAGAAGGGAAGAACTAGACGAGTATGAATTCGGAATGGCGAACTCTCTCCCCCTCTCTTCTCCTCCCTCTACCTCCTCCCTCCACCTTTCTCCTCTTCCTCCTCCCTCTCATCCCTCTCCCTCCTCCCTCCTCCTTCTCCCTCTTCCTTCTCCCTCTTCCTCTCCCCTCCTCCTCCATCCTCCTCCCTCCTCCTCCTCCATACTTCCTCCGCCTCCTCCCTCATCTTCCCTACTCCTCCCTCTCCCTCCTCGATCCCTCCTCCTCCTAAGGCATCCCTCCTCCTCCTCCTGCCTCCTTCTCCCTCATCATCCTCCCTCCTCCTTCTCCCTTCTTCTCCCTCTTCCCTCTTCCTCCTCCTACCTCCTCCCTCCACTCCTCCTCCACCCTCCTCCTCCCTTCTCCTCCTCTTCCTCCTCCCTTTCCTTCCTCCTCCTCCTCCCTCCTTCCCCCTCCTCCTTCCTCTTCCTCCCTCATCCGCCTCCTCCTCCTCCTCCTCCCTCCTCCTCCTCCTCCTCCCTCTACCTCCTCCTCCTCCCTCCTCCTCCCTCTACCCTCCTCCCCCCTCCTCCCTTCACATTCCTCCTCCTCCCTCTTCCTCCTCCTCCTCTCTCCGCCTCCCTCCTCTTCCTACTCCCTCTACCTCCTCCTCCCTCACCTCCCTCACCTCCTCCTACCTCCTCCTCCCTCTACCTCCTCCCTCCTCCCTCCTCCTCCCTCCTCCTCCTTCTCCTCATCCCTCCTTCTCCCTTCTTCTCCTCCTCTCCCCTCCTCCTCCTCCTACCCTCTTCCTCTTCCCTCCTCCCTCTCCCTCCTCCATCCTCCTCCTCCCTCTTCCTCCTCCTTCCTCTTCCTCCTCCTTCCTCCTCCTCCCTCTTCCTCCCTCTCCCTCCTCCATCCTCCTCCCTCTTCCTCCTCCTTCTTCCTCCTCCTTCCTCCTCCTCCCTCCTCCTCCCTCTTCCTCCTCCTCCCTCTTCCTCCCTCTTCCTCCCTCTCCCTCCTCCATCCTCCTCCCTCTTCTTCCTCCTTCTTCCTCCTCCTTCCTTCTCCTCCCTCCTCCTCCCTCTTCCTCCTCCTTCTACCTCCCTCCTCCCCTCCTCCTTCCCTCCTCCCCCTCCTCCTTCCTCCTCCTCCTCTCCTCCTCCTCACTCCTCCTCCTCCCTCCTCCTCCTCCCTCTACCTCCTCCTCCTCCTCCCTTCACAATTCCTCCTCCTCCCTCTTCCTCCTCCTCCCTCCTCCTCATCCCTCCTCCTCCCTTCTCCTCCTCCCTCCTCCTCCTCCCTCTACCTCTTCCTCCCTTCACATTCCTCCTCCTCCCTCTTCCTCCTCCTCCCTCCTCCTCCTCCCCCTCCTCCTTCCTCCTCCTCCCTCTCCTCCTCCTCACTCCTCCTCCTCACTCCTCCTCCTCCCTCTACCTCCTCCCTCCTCCCCCCTTCACATTCCTCCTCCTCCCTCTTCCTTATATAATTTAAATGAGATGCTCTCCACCATGGGCTGGGCCGGGTCAGACAGACAAACAGATAGATAGATAGATAGATAGACAGACAGACAGACAGACAGACAGACAGACAGACAGACAGTCGGGAACGGGAACTTATATGACTACTTATATGAATTAAATGAGATGCTCCCCACCAGGAGTTGGGCGATGCCGGGCCGGGTCAGACAGACAGACAGATAGATAGTCGGAACGGGAACTTATATGACTACTTATATGAATTAAATGAGATGCTCCCCATCAGGGTCTGGGCGAAGACGGGCCGGGTCAGACAGACAGACAGACAGACAGACAGATAGACAGACAGACAGACAGACAGATAGTCGGTAACGGGAACGAGAACTTATATGACTACTTATATGAATTAAATGAGATGCTCCCCACCAGAGTCTGGGCGAAGCCGGGCCGGGTCAGCTAGTATCCTATAAATGAAATGCAGGATTTACTGTGTCTCTCTAATGACCTCGCGCTCCAGTGGGATCCGGCAAGGCTGTAGATGAATGATGATGAGCCAGATGTTTACTCACAACCTGAGCTAGTGAAACATTATCGTGGTGAACTTGAGGTGTGTGTGGTCCACGTAACACTGCATACTGGAGGTATAGCACTTGTGCGGGTGTGATTGTGTGTATGTGTGTATATCTGAGCGTGTGTGAGTGTGTTGTGAGTATGTATATCTGAGTGCGTGAGCGTGTGTGTGTGTGTATGTCTGAGTGTGTATGAATGTGTATGTGTGTATGCCTGAGTGTGTGTGAGTGTGTATATGTCTGAGTGTGTGGGAGTGAGTGTGAGTAAATGTGTATATCTGAATGTGTGTGAGGGTGCGTGTGTGTGTAACATGCTGCTGAAGTATGGTTAGATGTTAAAACAAACATGGAACAGTAAATGTGTTCGTGTGTGTGCGCGTTTGTGTGTGCGCGCGCATGTGTGCGTGCGTGCATGCGTGCGTGCGTGTGTTTATGTGTCCGTGTTTGTGCGTGTGATATGTTGCTGAAGTATGGCTGGATTTTAAAAAAATTGAACTGTTAAGAGTTGTATCATGTGTGTGTGTGAGTTTGTGTATGTGAGAATGTGGGATGTGTGTGTGTGCGCGCGCGTGTGTATGTGTGTGTGTGTGTGTGTGTGTGTGTGTGTGTGTGTGTGTGTGTGATTGTATGTGCGTGTTTGTGTGATATATTCTGTGCCACAGCTAATGACATGTTTCTTCTGTGCCCAGTCCGATTCCGACTGTTTGCTGTCACGCCCGACTTGTTGCTGCACGGCGGAGCCCTTTCCTACGAAATCAAAGTAAGTAATGGATGTCTGCCTGACCATGTGTTGAGATCATTTCTGTGTTCCTTTGTGTTGAGAAGATTATTTATTTTTGCCCTTGTGTTGAGAAGATTAATTATGTGTGCCCTTGTGTTGAGAAAATTATTTCCGCGTGCCCTTGTGTTGAGAAGATTATATCCGCGTGCCCTTGTGTTGAGAAGATTATTTCCGCGTGCCCTTGTGTTGAGAAGATTATTTATGTGTGCCCTTGCGTTGAGAAGATTAATTATGTGTGCCCTTGTGTTGAGAAAATTATTTCCGCGTGCACTTGTGTTGAGAAGATTATTTCCGCGTGCCCTTGTGTTGAGAAGATTATTTCCGCGTACCATCGTGTTGAGAAGATTATTTCTGTGTGGGCTGTGTGGAGAAGATTATTTCTGTGTGGGCTGTGTGGAGAAGATTATT
The DNA here is from genome assembly GCA_014155875.1 of Cepaea nemoralis. NCBI lineage: Eukaryota > Metazoa > Mollusca > Gastropoda > Stylommatophora > Helicidae > Cepaea > Cepaea nemoralis. Next base: position 17,007 of record JACEFZ010009769.1, on the reverse strand, counting down.
TCTGTGTGGGCTGTGTGGAGAAGATTATTTCTGTGTGCGTTGTGTTGAGAAGATTATCTCTGTGTGCGTTGTGTTGAGAAGAGTTTGTCAGAATGCCGTGTCACAATATATTGATGCTGCTTTCTGAGTGTAAGCTGTAAGGTGTAAGCTTTATGGTGTAAGCTGTATGTTGTTAGCATACTACTCTCTCAGCAAACACACACACACGACATATTCTGACCGACTGCTGCTGCTGCTACTCCTATTGCTGCTGCTAGTACTACTATTACCGATGCTACTACTACTATTACTGATGCTACTACTACTACTACTACTACTACTACTACTACTACTACTACTACTACTACTACTACTACTACTACTACTGATGCTGCTGCTACTACTACTGCTACTACTACTGATGCTGCTGCTATTGCTGCTGCTGATATTGCTGCTACTACTATTACTGATGCTACTACTACTACTACTACTACTACTACTACTACTACTACTACTACTACTACTACTACTACTATTACTGATGCTACTACTACTACTACTACTACTACTACTACTACTACTACTACTACTACTACTACTGATGCTACTACTACTACTACTACTACTACTACTACTACTACTACTACTATTACTGATGCTACTACTACTACTACTACTACTACTACTACTACTACTACTACTACTACTACTACTACAACCGCTACTACTACTACTACTACTACTACTACTACTACTACTACTACTACTACTACTACTACTCTCTCATATGACAGTGCATATAGTAGCTGCACACAGCATATCAAACAGCCTATAGCTTTGCACAAAATCAGGACGCAATGGTCATGCATGCTGTTTTAGCTTCTTGGAATGTGTTGTCCTTTGAGTTGTTATTTATTGTTGACTTTGTTGTTGTGCGGCTCCAGTGCGCACCCGTCCACACATCACAAGTGTGTGTTGTTGAAAAGACAGCTCAGAATATCTCGCCCCAGGGAAGAGTGGTGTTCCAGGACGAGCTTGAAGGTTCTGAATGCAGACTTTCTCACAGTGATTAAAATCTGTCATTTGCTTGCTTGCTTGTGTTCGTTGGCTTGAGCTCCAACGCGAAGTCCTGTATGTCGGATGAAGGCATCCTGTTGTCCAACATCAGTGTGATGTCATACAGGACCTGAGTTTTGCGTGAGTATCCGTTGTCCCATGTCTGGCTTATTGGTGTGCAGATTGGTGGTTCCTCGCCGTACAGACAGACACTCTCCGACTTCGGAGGATGTCATTTGATTACAGGAAGCCTCACACAATAGTTGCACAGTTATTGCCTGGAATATTTCGCTGCTTCTCGTCAGCTGCTGACTGCACAGTTGTGTCCCATGTTATATGCTGACTACAGAGTTGTGTCCCCTGTAACGTGAATAGATTAATCGAATGTTAGCTGAAATACGTCACAGACAATACTGCTGTTGATGGTACTGTTCGAAAGTGGAGCATGTTTCACCACCCACAGAAATCACACAGTCCATGTGAAATCTTTCTATCGGGACAACCAAGGTGAAAGTGGAGCATGTTTCACCACCCACAGAAATCACACAGTCGATGTGAAATCTTTCTATCGGGACAACCAAGGTGAAAGTGGAGCAAGTTTCACCACCCACAGAAATCACACAGTCGATGTGAAATCTTTCTATCGGGACAACCAAGGTGAAAGTGGAGCATGTTTCACCACCCACAGAAATCACACAGTCCATGTGAAATCTTTCTATCGGGACAAGCAAGGTGAAAGTGGAGCAAGTTTCACCACCCACAGAAATCACACAGTCCATGTGAAATCTTTCTATCGGGACAACCAAGGTGAAAGTGGAGCATGTTTCACCACCCACAGAAATCACACAGTCCATGTGAGATCTTTCTATCGGGACAACCAAGGTGAAAGTGGAGCATGTTTCACCACCCACAGAAATCACACAGTCCATGTGAAATCTTTCTATCGGGACAACCAAGGTGAAAGTGGAGCATGTTTCACCACCCACAGAAATCACACAGTCCATGTGAAATCTTTCTATCGGGACAACCAAGGTGAAAGTGGAGCATGTTTCACCACCCACAGAAATCACACAGTCCATGTGAAATCTTTCTATCGGGACAACCAAGGTGAAAGTGGAGCATGTTTCACCACCCACAGAAATCCACACAGTCCATGTGAAATCTTTCTATCGGGACAACCAAGGTGAAAGTGGAGCATGTTTCACCACCCACAGAAATCACACAGTCGATGTGAAATCTTTCTATCGGGACAACCAAGGTGAAAGTGGAGCATGTTTCACCACCCACAGAAATCACACAGTCGATGTGACATCTTTCTATCGGGACAACCAAGGTGAAAGTGGAGCATGTTTCACCACCCACAGAAATCACACAGTCGATGTGAAATCTTTCTATCGGGACAACAAGGTGAAAGTAGAGCATGTTTCACCATCCACAGAAATCACACAGTCCATGTGAAATCTTTCTATCGGGACAACCAAGGTGAAAGTGGAGCATGTTTCACCACCCACAGAAATCACACAGTCGATGTGAAATCTTTCTATCGGACAACCAATGTGAAAGTGGAGCAAGTTTCACCACCCACAGAAATCACACAGTCGATGTGAAATCTTTCTATCGGGACAACCAAGGTGAAAGTGGAGCATGTTTCACCACCCACAGAAATCACAGTCCATGTGAAATCTTTCTATCGGGACAACCAAGGTGAAAGTGGAGCAAGTTTCACCACCCACAGAAATCACACAGTCCATGGGAAATCTTTCTATCGGGACAAACAAGGTGAAAGTGGAGCATGTTTCACCACCCACAGAAATCACACAGTCCATGTGAAATCTTTCTATCGGGACAACCAAGGTGAAAGTGGAGCATGTTTCACCACCCACAGAAATCACACAGTCCATGTGAAATCTTTCTATCGGGACAACCAAGGTGAAAGTGGAGCATGTTTCACCACCCACAGAAATCACACAGTCCATGTGAAATCTTTCTATCGGGACAACCAAGGTGAAAGTGGAGCATGTTTCACCACCCACAGAAATCACACAGTCCATGTGAAATCTTTCTATCGGGACAACCAAGGTGAAAGTGGAGCATGTTTCACCACCCACAGAAATCACACAGTCCATGTGAAATCTTTCTTTCGGGACAACCAAAGTGTTAGATGCCCATTTGCTAGGACTTCGGTGTGTTTGTGTAGTTGGTTTTGTTCCTCTAATTCATGTTACAAAAGGCCCTTTCTGTGTTGGCCACTTTAATGACTGCAAGTTAGCAAGTGTTGAGATATGACCGAGATGGCACTGTTATAGCCTTTTGATTGCCTTGGGTTACCTGAAGACTAATAAACTCTCTGTTCTCTAATACAGGATCCCAACGGAAACAAGATTATAGTTGAGAGCAATGCGACCAGTGAGACAAGTGTTGTGGAGGGCAGCCTTCAGCTCAGTGACCAGCCAGTGTTTGGCTCCTGGACTATTGAGGTGACCTACCTGGTAAGTATTAGACATCAGTCTGTGTAGTTCTGGTTGTCTGGTGTGCAGGTTTCTATGTAGCTGATGATGGTCCGTCCGTCTGCCCACTCAGATCAGGCACACAAACTGTTGTTGATCATTTGTAGGCCAACTGGTGAGCTGCTTCATTGTTGTTTGATTGTTTCAGTGGTTGGTTGTTTCATTTCTTGCTTGATTGCTTTATGTGTTGCTTGGTTGACTGGTTGCTTCGTTCATTGGTTGGATGTTTGGTTCTTTACTTCGTTGGTTTTCTGTTTGGTTGATTGGACAATTATTGGTTGAGTTTTTCATTGGTTCTTTTGGTTGGATGTTGGTTGATTGGACAATTATTGGTTGAGTTTTTCATTGGTTGTTTACTTCGTTGGTTGGCTGATTAGCTAGTTGCTTCGCTCTTCGGATGGATGATTGGTTGGTTGAGTGGATAATTGGTTGGTTACTTCGTTGGTTGAATGGATGGATGGCTGGTTGTTAATGGATTTGGAGATGTGTGTGTGGGTGGGGGATATGTCTGGCTGGGTGGGGGTGTGTGTGGCTGGATGGAGGATGTATGTGTGGGTAGTGAGGGTGACTGTAGTTGGGGGATGTGTGGATGGGTAGGAGATGTGTGGATAGATGTGTGTGTGGGTGAGGGATGTGTCTTTGGGATGTGTGTGGGTGTGGTATTGTGTGGGAGGTGAGCTGGGTGTGGATAAATGATGTTTGTGTGGGTGGGTGAAGGTGTGGTTGGGTTTGTGGGTGGGTGAATGATGTGTGTGAGGGTGGGGGATGTTTGCTTAGATGGGTAGTTGGGATGTGTGAGTGTGGGTGGGTAGATAGGAGATGTATGTGTTGATGAGTGGGTAAGGGATGTGTGGGTGTTAGTGGTTGAGGGATAAGTACGTGTGTCTAAGGATGTGTGAGGGGATGAATGTATGGGTTGTGTGTGCGTGGATGGGAGGTGTGTGTTTGTGAATGGGGAATGTGTTGGTGGGTGGGGATGTGTGTGAGGGATGTTTGTATGGGTGGGGAGATTGTGCGTGGGTGGGGATGTGTGTGTATATGGGTAAGGGTGTGTGGTTAAGGGATGTGTGGCTGGGGGAATGGGTGGGTGGAGGATGTGTGGTTGGGTGGAGGATGTGTGGTTGGGTAGAGGATCTGTGGGTGGGTGATTGTATATGAGTAAGGGTGTGTGGTTAAGGGATGTTTGGTTGGGGGATGGGTGGGTAGAGGATATGTGGGTGGGTGAGTGTGTGCAGGTTAGGAGATGGTGGGGGATGTTTCTAGGTGTGGGCTCGGGATAAGTGAGTGGGCTGGTGGAGATGGGAGATTATGTGGGTGTGTGCGGAATTTGTGAGTTGACGGGGAGATGTGTGTGTGGCTGAGGAATGTGTGTTTGGTTGGGTGGTTGGAGGTGTGTGGGTGGAGGAGGATATTGGGTGAGTGATTGTTGGTGGGAAATGGGACGGGTAAAGGATATGTGAGTGGGTGGGGAGATGTGTGTAGGTGGGGGATGTGTGGGTTATTGAATGTATGTGTGCTTGGGGTGTGGGTGGATGAGAGGTGTGTGTGGGTGGGGAGATGTGTAGGGATGTGGTGGATGGGTGGGGGAATGTATTGTATGTGTGTGTGTGGTTGGGTGGGGGAGTTGGAGTGAATGGGGGATGTGTGGGTGGGTGGTGGATGTGTCTTATAACATAGTAATATGCATTGTTTATGTTTACAAAATTCATGTGACAATGTTTTTTTCCTATGCACTGTTCATGAAAGAAAGATGAGTGATTGGAAGGGTCGAATGTAAGACGGGCCTGCGTGCCCAATTTGTTACCCTTTGAAAATAAAGTCTGTTCGTTTGTTCGTTCCTCTGAAAGACCATGAGTGTTATATCTCAAGTCTCATATACTGACGTTCATGTAGCCTGTGCCCTGAGAGACCATGTGTCTTATATCTCACGTCTCATGTGTAGAGGCTTTCATCTGTTGGAGCTGGTTGGTGTAGAGGCTTTCATCTGTTGGAGCTGGTTGGTGTAGAGGCTTTCATCTGTTGGAGCTGGTTGGTGTAGAGGCTTTCATCTGTTGGAGATGGTTGGTGTAGAGGCTTTCATATGTTGGAGCTGGTTGGTGTAGAGCAGTGTTTCCCAACCTTTTTTGTGCTATGCCCCACCTAAGCCTTTCTAAAATTCTTATGCCTTCGCCTCCCCCAACATATGCATCATTTTTAATATTCAAAAATTGAAATGTTCACTAAAGAAACTTTAATTTTTTATTTTAGAAGGGCTCAGGTTGGTTCCCTCGCCTCCACCTTTTTTGTGTGTGGGCACTTAGTGTCACTGTGAGCTATTGCCCACAGTTGTCCAGTAGGCCCACGTCTAAGGTGAAGAAGTGTGATGGGTGTTTATTTGATCATCCTGGCCCCCGACCAGACCAGGCGCACTACTGGAGGGAGAGCAGCAAATGCACCCGATCCTAGCTAAAGGACCGATAGGTTTTAGGAAGAAATCACTAGGAAATTATTGAGCAAGCACAGTAATTAAACCTTCAAAACATATAATGGAGAACTGAAATTAAAGTACAAAATAAATTAAAGTACAAAATAACTTTAATGAAAGATTTTTCTATATTATTTTAATTATTAATAATTATTTAAATTTAGTGAGATCCTTGCGCTTGATGCTTGCTGCAAAGAGATTTTATGTCAGGTTCCAATTTAGTTAACTTCAGTCTCAAGTCTCCCCGTTTTATATCCAGCCGATTTCTTCCATTTTCGAATTGCCCCCCTTAACAATCGAATTGCCCCCCTGTGGGGCGTGGGCCCCACGTTGGGAAACACTGGGGTAAGGCTTTCATCTGTTGGAGCTGGTTGGTGTAGAGGCTTTCATCTGTTGGAGCTGGTTGGTGTAGAGGCTTTCATCTGTTGGAGCTGGTTGGTGTAGAGGCCTTCATATGTTGGAGCTGGTTGGTGTAGAGGCTTTCATCTGTTGGAGCTGGTTGGTGTAGAGGCTTTCATCTGTTGGAGCTGGTTGGTGTAGAGGCTTTCATCTGTTGGAGCTGGTTGGTGTAGAGGCTTTCATATGTTGAAGCTGGTTGGTGTAGAGGCTTTCATCTGTTGGAGCTGGTTGGTGTAGAGGCTTTCATCTGTTGGAGCTGGTTGGTGTAGAGGCTTTCATCTGTTGGAGCTGGTTGGTGTAGAGGCTTTTATCTGTTGGAGCTGGTTGGTGTAGAAGCTTTCATCTGTGGGAGATGGTGGTGTAGAGGCTTTCATCTGTTGGAGCTGGTTGGTGTAGAGGCATTCATCTGTTGGAGCTGGTTGGTGTAGAGGCTTTCATCTGTTGGAACCTGCTGGTTGGTGTAGAGGCTTTCATCTGTTGAGCTGGTTGGTGTAGAGGCTTTCATCTGTGGAGCTGGTTGGTGTAGAGGCTTTCATCTGTGGGAGCTTGGTTGGTGTAGAGGCTTTTATCTGTTGGAGCTGGTTGGTGTAGAAGCTTTCATCTGTGGGAGCTGGTTGGTGTAGAGGCTTTCATCTGTGGGAGCTGGTTGGTGTAGAGGCTTTCATCTGTGAGAGCTGGTTGGTGTAGAGGCTTTCATCTGTGGGAGCTGGTTGGTGTCAGACCAGCTCTGGAGCTTCTATCCGTTCACCCAGGAGGGGTGCCAGAACCAGCCATTCACGCAGCAGGGGTGCCAGTCCAGCCCAGGAGCTTCCATCTGTTCACCTAGCAGGCGTGCCATGGGCTTCCATCCCTTGCATGACAAACCTTGACACGTTGGCCAGTCTGGGGATTCTGTCCATGGACAGTCTGCAGCACATCTAGTGGAGGCAGCACATCTAGTGGTAGTTGCCCCATGCTGTACCCACTTTACCACTCTAGCGACATCTTTGCCTCATGCTCTACAACTGTACCACTCTAGCGGCATCTTTGCGTCATGCTGTACCCACTTTACCACTCTAGCGACATCTTTGCCTCATGCTGTACCCACTTTACCACTCTAGCAACATATTTGCCTCATGTCTACGCCACTTTACCACTCTAGCGACATCTTTGCCTCATGCTCTAACCACTGTACCACTCTAGTGACATCTTGCCTCATGCCTGTACCACTTTACCACTCTAGTGACATCTTTGCCTCATGCTTACCAACTTTACCACTCTAGCGACATCTTTGCCTCATGCTCTAACAACTGTACCTACTCTAGTGACATCTTGCCTCATGGTCTACCCACTTTACCACTCTAGCGTACATCTTTGCCTCATGCTCTAACCACTTTACCACTCTAGTGACATCTTTGCCTCATGGTCTACCCACTTTACCAACTCTAGTGACATCTTTGCCTCATGGTCTGTACCCACTTTACCGCTCTAGAGACATCTTTGCCTCTAATGTACCTTCTTACCACTCTAGTGACATCTTTGCCTCATGCTGTTACCCACTTTACCACTCTAGCGACATCTTTGCCTCATGGTCTACCCACTTTACCACTCTAGCGACATCTTTGCCTCATGCTCTAACAACTGTACTACTCTAGTGACATCTTTGCCCCATGCTATACCCACTTTACCACTCTAGTGACATCTTTGCCTCATGGTCTACCCACTTTACCACTCTAGCGACATCTTTGCCTCATGCTCTAACAACTGTACTACTCTAGTGACATCTTTGCCTCATGGTCTACCCACTTTACCACTCTAGCGACATCTTTGCCTCATGCTCTAACAACTGTACTACTCTAGTGACATCTTTGCCCCATGCTATACCCACTTTACCACTCTAGTGACATCTTTGCCTCATGGTCTACCCACTTTACCACTCTAGCGACATCTTTGCTCATGCTCTAACAACTGTACTACTCTAGTGACCTCTTTGCCCCATGCTATACCACTTACCACTCTAGTGACATCTTTGCCTCATGGTCTACCCACTTTACCACTCTAGCGACATCTTTGCCTCATGCTCTAACAACTGTACTACTCTAGTGACATCTTTCCCCTGCTATACCCACTTTACCACTCTAGTGACATCTTTGCCTCATGGTCTACCCACTTTACCACTCTAGCGACATCTTGCCTCATGCTCTAACAACTGTACTACTCTAGTGACATCTTTGCCCCATGCTATACCCACTTTACCACTCTAGTGACATCTTTGCCTCATGTCTCCCCACTTTACCACTCTGGGACATCTTTGCCTCTGTTTTGTACCACTTTACCATTTTCTTAGTGAATCTTGCCTCATGCTACCCACTTTACCACTCTACGACATCTTTGCTCATGCTCTACACTGTCTACTCTAGTGACATCTTTGCCCCATGTATACCCACTTTACCACTCTAGTGACATCTTTGCCTCATGGTCTACCCACTTTACCACTCTAGCGACATTTTTCCCTCAGGGCTCTAACACTGTTAACTACTCTAGTGACATCTTTGCCCCATGCTATACCACTTTACCACTCTAGTGACATCTTTGCCTCATGGTCTACCACTTTACACTCTAGCGACATTTCCTCAGCTCTAACAACTGTCTACTCTAGTGACATCTTTGCCCATGCTATCCCCACTTTCCCACTCTAGGACATCTTTGCCTCATGGTCTACCACTTTACCACTCTAGCGACATCTTTGCCTCATGCTCTAACAACTGTACTACTCTAGTGACATCTTTGCCCCATGCTATACCCACTTTACCACTCTAGTGCATCTTTGCCTCAGGGTCTACCCTTTACCACTCTAGTGACATCTTTGCCTCATGCTCAAACACTTACTACTCTAGTGACATCTTTGCCTCATGGTCTACCCACTTTACCACTCTAGCGACATCTTTGCTCCATGCTCTAACAACTGTATACTCTAGTGACATCTTTGCCCCATGCTATACCCACTTTACCACTCTAGTGACATCTTTAACCTCATGCTCTAACAACTTTACCACTCTAGCGACATCTTTGCCCATGTTGTACCCACTGTACCGCTCTAGCAACATCTGATCACAGTGTCACTATATCACCCACTGTATGTCAGACATGAATTTACACGTTTACGTGCTGTAGTGAGTGTGTAACTGATATCCCCTCCCCCTCCCCTCCATTTATTACAGGAAGTGAAAGAGTCCTCCTCACAAACCTTTGAAGTATCCCAGTATGGTAAGTTGTCTGTTGTATGGTAAGTTGTCTGTTGTATGGTAAGTTGTCTGTTGTATTTGTAACCATTGACTGCCAGTATGGTAAATTGTTTGTCGTATGGTAAGTTGTCTGTTTTATTTGTAACCATTGACTGCCAGTATGGTAAGTTGTCTGTTTTATTTGTAACCATTGACTGCCAGTATGGTAAGTTGTATTTGTATCCATTGACTACCAGTATGGTAAGTTGTCTGTTGTACTTATAAACGTTGACTCCCAAATCATCATCTCAGATAGACATCTGTGAGGTGCAAACTCTGATCAACCAAAGGGAGACCACAGTGAATTACTTACTACCTTGCAACTCTGGCATTGACAGTTGCACAAGTGTAAACAATTGTACAACTTTAGCTTAATTATCTACACACTCAAATGTCTGATCTAACACCTGACGGATGAGCCACATTTGTTCGTAGCAGTCCATTGTTAGACTTGTCTGTGTCTGACTAGATTTGTTTGTGTCTGTATATGACTAGACTTGTCTGTGCTTCATGTTGGGGGGGGGGGGGGGGGTGGAAAGGGAGTATGTGTGAGTGGCGGGTGTGTGTTGGCGGGAGATGTGTGTGGGTGGAATGCGGATGTAAGAGTGGGTGGGGAGAAGTGTGTGATGTGTGGGTTGAGGATATGTGTGTGGTGTTTAGGGGAGATGTGTGAGTGGTGTGTGGGTGAGGGGTATGTTTGTGGTGGGTGGGTGAGGATATGTATGTGGATGTGGGTGGGGATAGTTTGGTATGTGTGGGTGGGGGATGTGTGTGATGGGTGTGAGGAATGTGTGTATGGGTAGGAGATATGTGTGGCTGAGCAGGGGATGTGTGGGTGATTGGGGGTAGAGTATGTGTGGGTGGTGGGTTGTGTGGTGGGGGATGTGCGGGTGGGTGGGGAGATGTGGGTGGGGGATGTGTGAGTGGGGGTGTATGAGTGTCTGAGGGATGTGTAGGTGGGTGAAGGATGTGTGTGGGTCGGAGCAGGATGTGCGAGTGGGTGGGGGTTGTATGTGGGTGGGGTATATGTGATCGAGAGATGTGTGGTTAAGGGATGGGTGGTTGGGGGTGTGTGGTAGGATAGTGGAGGATGTGTTGGTGAGTGAGTGTGTGTGGGTTGGTGGATGGGTGGGGGATTTGTGTGTGGGTGAGGAGATGTGTATAGTTTGTTGGTTGGGGATATGTGTGTGGTGTGTGGGTGGGGGTTTGTGGTGGTGTGTGGGTGGGGGTATGTGCTTGTGGGTGGGTGAGAATATCTGTGTAGGTGTGGGTGGGGTATATGTGTGGTGTGTGGATGGGAATATTGTGTGGTATGTGGGTGGGGATATGTTTGTGGTGTATGGACGGGGATATTGTGTGGTATGTGGGTGGGGATATGTGGTGGTGTGTGGGTGTGGGGGGATATGTGTGTGTGTGGTGTTTGGATGGAGAATATAGTGTGGTGGGGGATGTGGGTTAGGACATGCGTGGGTGGGTGGTGGATGTATGTGTGTGAGGTGGGTGTGTGTGAGTGGATTGGGATGTATAGGTGAGTAGGGAGGTGTGTTTGTGTGTGTGTGTGTGTGTGTGAGTGAGAGTAGGGAGATGTGTGTTGGTAGGGATGTGTGTGTGTTTGTGGGTTGGGGATGTATGAGTTGATGATGGATATGTGGGTGGGTGCGGGATGTGTGGGTTGGTGGGGGTGTTTGGATGGGTGGGAAATGTGTGGTCGAGGGAGGTTAGTTGGGAATGTTAGTGGGTGGGTAGAGGATGTGTGGGTGGGTGATGTGTATGTGAGTTAGGATGTGCATGTGGGTGGGCGCAGGATGTGTGGGTTGATGTGTGGGTGGGTGAGTGCGTGTGGGTTAAGGGAACGGGTGAGTGCAGTGTGTGTGTGGGTGGGGGATGTGTGTGGGAGGGGTTTGTGTCGGATGGTGGGGTATGTATGTGTCCCTGGGTGTGGGTGGGGGTGTGTGGGTGGGGTGATGTGTGGGTGGGTGGGAGATGTGCCTCATAACATGGTAGTTTGCATTGTTTATGTTTACAACATTCATTTGACAATGTTTTTTTTCTTCCCATGTGAACGTATCATACACAATTGATGAACGAAAGATGAGTTATTGGAAGGGCCGAATGTAAGACGGGCTTGCGTGCCCAATTTGTGACCCTTTTTAAATAAAATTGAATTAAATTGAATTGTATCTGTGTATGACTAGACTTGTCTAAGTATGACTAGACTTGTCTGTGAATGACTAGACTTGTCTGTGTCTGTGTATGACTAGACTTGTCTGTGAATGACTAGACTTGTTGTGTCTATGTATGACTAGACTTTGTGTCTATGTATGACTAGACTTGTTGTGTCTGTGTATGACTAGACTTGTTGTGTCTGTGTATGACTAGACTTTGTGTCTATGTATGACTAGACTTGTTGTGTCTGTGTATGACTAGACTTTGTGTCTATGTATGACTAGACTTGTTGTGTCTGTGTATGACTAGACTTTGTGTCTGTGTATGACTAGACTTGTGTCTGTGTATGACTAGACTTTGTGTCTGTGTATGACTAGACTTTGTGTCTGTGTATGACTAGACTTGTTGTGTCTGTGTATGACTAGACTTTGTGTCTATGTATGACTAGACTTGTTGTGTCTGTGTATGACTAGACTTTGTGTCTATGTATGACTAGACTTTTGTGTCTGTGTAGGAACTTACTAGACTTGTTGTGTCTGTGTATGACTAGACTTTGTGTCTGTGTATGACTAGACTTGTGTCTGTGTATGACTAGACTTGTGTCTGTGTATGACTAGACTTGTTGTGTCTGTGTATGACTAGACTTTGTGTCTGTGTATGACTAGACTTGTTGTGTCTATGTATGACTAGACTTTGGTCTGTGTATGACTAGATTTGTTGTGTCTGTGTATGACTAGACTTTGTGTCTATGTATGACTAGACTTGTTGTGTCTGTGTATGACTAGACTTGTTGTGTCTGTGTATGACTAGACTTTGTGTCTATGTATGACTAGACTTGTTGTGTCTGTGTATGACTAGACTGTTGTGTCTATGTATGACTAGATTTGTTGTGTCTGTGTAGGGACTAGACTTGTTGTGTCTGTGTATGACTAGACTTTGTGTCTATGTATGACTAGACTTGTTGTGTCTGTGTATGACTAGACTTTGTGTCTGTGTATGACTAGACTTTGTGTCTGTGTATGACTAGACTTTGTGTCTGTGTATGACTAGACTTGTTGTGTCTGTGTATGACTAGACTTTGTGTCTGTGTATGACTAGACTTGTTGTGTCTATGTATGACTAGACTTTGTGTCTGTGTATGACTAGACTTTGTGTCTGTGTATGACTAGACTTGTCTGTGTACGCGTATGACTAGACTTGTCTGTCTGTGTATGACTAAATTTGTCTGTGTATGACTAGACTTTTCTGTGTTGTCTGTGTGTGACTAAACTTGCCTGTGTTTGTGTGTGACTAGACTTGTCTGTGTATGACTAGACTTGTCTGTGTCTGTGTATGACTAGACTTGTCTGTGTGTGACTAGACTTGTCTGTGCATGACTAGACTTGTCTGTGTCTGTGTATGACTAGACTTGTCTGTGTGTGACTAGACTTGTCTGTGTATGACTAGACTTGTCTGTGTCTGTGTATGACTAGACTTGTCTGTGTCTGTGTATGACTAGACTTGTCTGTGTGTGACTAGACTTGTCTGTGTATGACTAGACTTGTCTGTGTATGACTAGACTTGTCTGTGTCTGTGTATGACTAGACTTGTCTGTGTGTGACTAGACTTGTCTGTGTATGACTAGACTTGTCTGTGTCTGTGTATGACTAGACTTGTCTGTGTCTGTGTATGACTAGACTTGTCTGTGTGTGACTAGACTTGTCTGTGTATGACTAGACTTGTCTGTGTATGACTAGACTTGTCTGTGTGTGACTAGACTTGTCTGTGTGTGACTAGACTTGTCTGTGTATGACTAGACTTGTCTGTGTGTGACTAGACTTGTCTGTGTATGACTAGACTTGTCTGTGTATGACTAGACTTGTCTGTGTGTGACTAGACTTGTCTGTGTATGATTAGACTTGTCTGTGTGTGTGACTAGACTTGTCTGTGTGTGACTAGACTTGTCTGTGTGTGACTAGACTTGTCTGTGTATGACTAGACTTGTCTGTGTGTGACTAGACTTGTCTGTGTATGACTAGACTTGTCTGTGTCTGTGTATGACTAGACTTGTCTGTGTATGACTAGACTTGTCTGTGTGTGACTAGACTTGTCTGTGTATGACTAGACTTGTCTGTGTATGACTAGACTTGTCTGTGTGTGACTAGACTTGTCTGTGTATGACTAGACTTGTCTGTGTCTGTGTATGACTAAACTTGTCTGTGTGTGTATGACTAGATTTGTCTCGGTGTGTATGACTAGATTTGTCTGTGTCTGTGTATGACTAGACTTGTCTGTGTCTGTGTGTGACTAGACTTGTCTGTGTCTGTTGACAGAGTTACCCCCATTTGAAGTGACAGTGGAAGCACCACCATATGCCCTCACTACAGATGAGCTGATCACAGGCAAAGTCAGGGCGAGGTGAGTATCGCTGATTTGTATTCCCAGGTGTCTCCTTCTCTGCAGGCAGGATCTGTGACTCTGCTGGCAGGATCTGTGACTCTGCAGACAGGATCTGTGACTCTGCAGGCCGGATCTGTGACTCTGCTGGCAGGATCTGTGACTCTGCTGGCAGGATCTGTGACTCTGCAGGCGGGATCTGTGACTCTGCTGGCAAGATCTGTGACTCTGCTGGCAGGATCTGTGACTCTGCTGGCAGGATCTGTGACTCTGCTGACAGGATCTGTGACTCTGCAGGGCGGATCTGTGACTCTGCTGGCAGGATCTGTGACTCTGCAGGCCGGATCTGTGACTCTGGAGGCCGGAACTGTGACTCTGCAGGCAGGATCTGTGACTCTGTCTTGAATATTGAGTTATTGGTAATTGAGTACTGGCTGGATGTACTAGTGCTGTCAGTGCTACAGTACTGGCTGGGTGTACTAGTGCTGTCAGTGGTAGACTACTGGGTGGATGTACTAGTGATGTCAGTGGTAGAGTACAGGCTGGATGTACTTAGTGCTGTCTGTCCTAGAGTAATGGCTGGGTATACTAGTGCTGTCTTCGCTAGAGTAACTGGCTGGATGTACTATTGCTGTCAGTGCTAGAATACTTGCGCGGGATGTACTATTGCTGTCAGTGTTACAGTACTGGGATAGATGTACTAGTGATGTCAGTGTTAGAGTACTGGCGGGATGTACTAGTGATGTCAGTGTTAGAGTACTGATTGGGTTTACTAGTGCTGTTAGTGGTAGAGTACTGGCTGGATGTACTATTGCTAACAGTGTTAGAGTACTGGCTGGATGCACTGGTACTGTCAGTGTTAGAGTACTGGCTGGATGTACTAGTGCTATCAGTGGTAGAGTACGGTCTGGGTGTACTGGTGCTGTCAGTGCTAGAGTATTAGCTGGATGTACTAGTGATGTCAGTATTAGAGTACTGGCTGGATGTACTAATGATGTCAGTGTTAGAGTACTGGCTGGATGCACTGGTACTGTCAGTGTTAGAGTACTGGCTGGATGCACTGATACTGTCAGTATTAGAGTTCTGGCTGGATGTACTAGTGATGTCAGTGTTAGAGTACTGGCTGCACGTACTAGTGATGTCAGTGTTAGAGTAAGGGCTGGATGTACTAGTGATGTCAGTGTTAGAGTAATGGCTGGATGTACTAGTGCTGTCAGTGTTAGAGTACTGGCTGGATGTACTAGTGATGTCAGTGTTAGAGTACTGGCTGGATGTACTAGTGATGTCAGTGTTAGAGTACTGGCTGTATGTACTAGTGATGTCAGTGCTAGAGTACTGGCTGGATGTACTAGTGATGTCAGTGTTAGAGTACTAGCTGGATGTACTAGTGATGTCAGTGTTAGAGTACTGGCTGGATGTACTAGTGATGTCAGTGTTAGAGTACTGGCTGGATGTACTAGTGATGTCAGTGTTAGAGTACTGGCTGGATGTAATAGTGATGTCAGTGTTAGAGTAATGGCTGGATGTACTAGTGATGTCAGTGTTAGAGTACTGGCTGGATGTACTAGTGATGTCAGTGTTAGAGTACTGGCTGGATGTACTAGTAATGTCAGTGTTAGAGTATGGCGGGTGCACTGGACTGTCAGTGTTAAGTACGGCAAATTTTGCAGGGGGGGGATTGTGGGGAGGTACCTGGATGTAGTAGTGATGTCAGTGTTAGAGTAGGCTGGTAGTACTAGTGGTCAGTGTTGAAGGCTGGAGTATAGGATGTCGTGTTAGATTTGGGCTGGTTGAAATGGAGCATGAGGTCGTGGGATGGAAAGGGGTTTTAGGCTGGCTGGAGTCTAGGGGGTCAGTGTAAGAAAATGGGGGGGTGTACTAGTGCTGTCAGTGGTAAAATTGCGGATGTACTATAGTGGAGAGTTGGGGTTTTACTAGTTGAGTGTTAGATAGGATGGATGTACTAGTGATGTCAGGAGGTACTGCGGGAGTATAGTGATGTCAGTGTTAGGTACTGGCTGGATGTACTAGTGATGTCAGTTTTAGATTACGGCTGGATGTTAGTGATGTCAGTTTTAGAGTATGGCTGTATTTACTAGTGATGTCAGTGTAGATACGGCTGGGGTACTAGTGTTCAGGGGTGAATACTGGCGGAGACTAGTTTTGTCAGTTAGAGTACTGGTGGATTCTAGTTACCCCAGTTAGGGCGGATGTATATGAGTCGGGTTTTAGAGTAGGGCTGGATGTATGTGATGTCAGTGTTGAGAGGGTAGCATGGTCGTTTTTACTGGCGGATGTCTTGTTAGTTTTAATCTGGCTTTTAACAGGGTCATTTTGGGTCGGTATGTACTAAAGTCATGTTGAGTTGGTTTTTGTTGTATTTAGAGTACTGGCTGATTATTTAATGTCGTGCTGGTAGGGTGATTTTTTTAATGCAAAGTACTAGCTGGAGTACTAGGGATGCTGTTAACCCTTTATGTACGGTTTCATGCTAGATACTGGCTGGAGTACTAGTTTTTTTTGGGGATGCATGATGATTTTAATATGGCGGGGAGATTAATGTTCTAATTTGGTTTCAGTGTTGGGAATATGGCTGGATTACTAGTGTGTCAGTGTTGGGTACTGGCTGATGTATAGTGATGCAGTTTTAAAGGTAGGGGGAAATGTACTAGTGATTCGTGTTAGAGTACTGGCGGGATGTACTTGTTTCAGTTTTTAGAGTCCCGGGGATACTTGAGCATGGTGATTGCTTTGTACTATTTTCAGTGTTAGAGTACTGGCTGTTTATTAAGGGGGT